>OY986438.1:105809487-106229487 GCA_963920525.1 Dichetophora obliterata
TACTATAATCTTGTTGATATCACATCACTCCAATCTGATCTCAATAATGTATTAGACTGTAGTGTTCGCAATGGCATATTTCTCAATATAAAAAAATTTGCGCACACCAGCTAATCTGAAGCATTATTGAAAAAAAGTTTCGAAAAAAAAACATTTTTTTTTGACCGAACGTAGGGGTCGTGCATTGATATATTTCTTCATAACTTCGGTATTTACCGTCCGATCTTAAAGAATCATATGTTCGTGTTTTTGTCTCAGAAAGAAATATTTTTTGTCTCTAGAACTCATTGACCTCAGTTGACCCCTTATAGTACTGACCCACCAGACCTCAGTTTTTTATCTTAAGGTATCATTGTGAGTATAGAAATGTAAAGCCCGTAAAAAATCATAAAACTTTTACTAAAATAATTTTTTTTATTAATTTTTATGCAAAACCTAATTCAAATTTTAAAATTGCTTGCCATATCCTATTATTTTTACGAAATATGCACCGAAAACGTTCTTATCCGAATCTACCATCCTAAAGTACCATTCTAAAGTAATACAATATAAGCCTTAAAAAACCATTAAACTCTTCTAAAGAAAATCATTTAAATAAAACACAGAATTTAATAGTGGGGACTAAAAACTGACTTTTATTATTTTACTAAGAAACTTTTCTTAGATGTTAAAATCATCAAGTTTTAAACAATCGAATTTCGACGTGATTCAAGTAGGCTTTTTTCTAGCTGCTTTCGAGCTCAGAAAAAATGTGACCCATGCGTTGTTCATCGGTGACAGCAATGGCAGATTCATGTACTACGTAGAGAAAGCGTTCAGTATTTTGAGAATTGCATAAATAAGCTATGAAAATAATTAAATTTAGTGAGGAAAAATATCAAATTAAATTTTTTACTTTACCTGGTAATTCGATTATGTCATTTGAATATTGCAATGCTTGAAGTTGGTCTTTTGTGAAGAAATGTAGGTAAGGTGGCTCAGTCAATATGAATTTTGTCCAATAGATCATATTGAAGTATGATTGTATGATGTATGATGAAGTATGATGAACATTTGTCTAATGCAGCCTGTTGCTTCTGTGCGTGCTGCTAAAATCTTTGCATATCCATCTGAACGCACTAACGGATCTTAGGCTTTAGAATGGTACATTAGGATGGTAGATTCGGATAAAAACGTTTTCGGTGCATATTTTATAAAAATAATACGACAAGACAAACAATTTTCGAATTTCTCCTACGTTTTGCAAAATAATTTTAAAATATTTCTAGCGAAAAAGCGCAAAATTTCTGTAGTAAAAGTTTAATGATTTTTTATTTCTGAAGATCGGACGGTAAATACTAAAGTTATAAAGAAATATTTCGACGTGCAACCCCTACATGCACATGCTCTTTTTAGTAAATCACGAATTCCTATAAATTCAACAAATTCTTTGGATGTCTGCTCACTAAAGCGAGTTGATTTGATAGTTTTTGATAATAAGTTTCTTTCTGTTGAGCACTTAAGCCTTCTACTGCCTAAAGTATATTAACTTCTTGCTTTTATTCTTAGAAACTCTATTGAGTTTCGTGAATCTCACACTCTTCAAGTGCTGTATATTATTATTTTGTTTTGATTTGAACTACGATCTTAATATCTACACGGTCAAAAATTTGGGTTTAAATTTAAAATCTTTTTGGGTTTGGATAAATATAGAAACCCTCAAGGGTTTTAAATTTAATCCCAAATTTTCGACCGTGTGTGCAACAACAATTGTATTGACGATAAAGTGACCGCAAATATCGTTTAAACTTACCGACGAAATTTTTTTGTGTGTACTTTACACGGTCGAAAATGTGGGTTTAAATTAAAATTTAATTTAAAACCTTGAGTGTTTCTATATTTATCCAAACCCAAAAAGGTTTTAAATTGAAACCCAAATTTTCGACCGCATATTGCGCCCCTTCATGGAACTAAACAAATTCCTTTAGTCCAATCTCTGAGATAAAAACTAGAATACGTTCAATGAAATATCTGTAGTATCAATGAAATATCTGGTACTATGTAGTAACCCAGATACTTCTGTCAAGCTTGAACAAGTGGGGAACACTGTTCCAAAATGTGCATCACAGATTCTTCATCTTCCATGCAGAACCTACATACAGTACAACTTAGAATTCCTAGTTTTGTGATAGGTGGTAGTTTAACCTACAGTTACCTGTTTGCAATCCTGTGATGATTCCATATCATTCTTTGTTAGCTTCATGCATTTCTTAAATCTCTTTAGGTCGTATGTTCCTTAAGGCGCTCATGCTCCATAAAAAAAAATATTCGGTTTAGTTCCTCAAAATAATCCTTGGTTTATGTTATGATGATTTTCCACATATTTCGACTCCAGCGATAGCCATCCGCGAGCTGGAATGATTTGAAATAACTTCTAAAAGACGAGTTTTTTGTAAAAATATTGGCTGGTGTAGTAGTTGTAAAAAAATAAACTGTCAGAAATTATAGTCCGGAAAAAGATTTTCCAATCTGCATCAAAAAATTTTAAATGTTTGCTATCGGATTAAACATAATGCTGTTTTTCATGCATATTTTTGCTATTTTTTTATTCTACATTGCTTTTAATTTTTTCTTAATTTCTTATACATATTTTTTCAGTAGGTCCATTTGTTATAATTAATATTTTAGTAATAATATGTATCGATTTAAGCAATTCTGATCAGGAGTCAATGCAAGCACTTAACATTTTTCCAATTATATCTTAAAACTGAGGGTTGCATTAGAAATAACAAAGTTAAATTTTAAATTGTAGTGAAAATATGTACTTTAAAAAAATAATAAAAAAATGCACCAAACCCTGCATTGTCTCTAGTCCGAATGATAAGGTTTGAAATTTTTTAAGGGAATTGGAAGAACTTTTTCATAAATGTAATTTCTGACCATTTGTTTTTTTAAACTACCACACCAGCCAATATTTTTACAATAACTCGATTTTTAGAGGCTATTTCAAACCATTCAAGCTCACGGATGGCTATCACTAAAGTCGAAATATTTACGGAACCATCATCACATAAGCCAAGGAATATTTTGAGGAACCAACTCGAACAAGTTTTTACTTGAGGAGACTAATGTTCCTAAGAAAATTTTAGAGTGCACTAACCATGAAAGATTTTCCTAGTATGTTCCTTTTTGTTTTTCTTTATCTTTCCTTATCGAATGGGAGCGGATCACTTTATCTATTCCACAGAATCATTATGGAGCAATCAAAGAAGCTGATGCTCCTTTCCTTGAAAGTTCGTCGGCAACTTCGTTTCCTTCTATACCTTTGTGTCCTGGAATCCACAGGAACAGTGGCTTAAAGATATTATGGAATTTCGGCTCTGTACATATTTCTTTTGCTGCATTCCAACTGTTCCTGTTGAAATTACCTAGTGTTTCTATTCCATCTCCATGTCCTGTCTCTGTAAAAGCAATGGAATCTGGGAAATGAGCACTAAAGAGCAGTGGCGTCTTCTTCTCATATTCAGTAAAATTTTCATCGCATTTTTTTCAGACTGGCAGAGGATATACTGCTACCACCGACCATAACCTTCCATTCTTTCACAGAACTTCCTAAAGCAGGCTTGCTTTGCTGCCCCATATCTCATTGTTATATTGAGTTAGGGTACTCTTGTATTCTGACCATTCCACAGTCCTCTTTGCCCGGCTGAATAATCAACGAACATTTGTTCTCAGTTACGATAAGTTTTTGTTCCACCAAGGAACATTTTTGGCGGAAAAAACTTTATTGTTAACTGTCTTCATTTGCATCAATAATAGTTTTACTAAAGAGTTTTACCATTATTTTTAGTTCATTTTTAATATTATTGCTCATTCCAGCATGAGTTTAATTTAATGTCATCCCCATTTGTTTTCATTGGGTTTCTTAACATTTTTTGTATTGAAGAAGTCTCCTCAATTTCAAATCTGATAATTCTATGATCAGACATTGAGGGTTCGTTTGAGACTCTTCAGTTCCAAATTAGATTTCAAACAAGAGTATTTCCTAGAGCTACGTACGCCACGGTTACAAATGTCTGTCTGGTTCCCACTTAAAAAATTCATAATTTATTACTTAGCTTAAATTCTACAAGGTACTCACCCCTATCGTTGGTGTTGGTTCTTTGCCTACACTGAGGGAAATATGTGTTAAAATTAAATGAAATTCTGTTCATATTAAACGAATTTGTTTTTGAAATAGAGCTTGACACAATTCCATTTAAGCTAAACACAAATGGTTTTTAAAGTTTAATTTAAAACAAAAGTTTTTGTTTTCAAAACGATGTTTTTAAATATACTTTCATTGTATAAATTTTAAGTTTAAACACATTTATTTAAACGAAAAGATTAATGCAAAAAACTTTAATATTTCAAAAAAATATTTTTAAACATAATTTAAAAACATTGTTATTAAATTTAAAACAAATAAATTAAACCGCCATTTTTTCGATGCCATTTTTTAACTTTTTCGGTTTTGCGAAGCCAGATTCGTGATCAGCGACCCCTGGGACCTCCTGAATAAGAAATGTTTTGACTTCATTTGGTGAAGTTTGCATTTCATTGCGGCTTGAAATATTTTCAATATCAAAACAATGAATTAGTTCGTTTCTCATCTTATATTCAATATTTGTAAGACTAATTCAAAAATATTTTCAAAAATTCAAATGTAAAATCGGGATCTCAGTTGTCTGGCTCACCAGTTTATCGACCATGTCCGGTGGTGCGATGGCATCGTCTCCTGGGAAAAGTGCTATATTACTCTATGGTTAGATCTAGGCTTGAATATACTGCCATAATCTGGAGCCTTGTACATGCCATGCATGCGTTAAGATTGGAACGGGTTCAGAAATCAGCTATCTGATCAATGTTATTACCTCTCTATACTAATGTGAACCTCTTATCGTATAATGCGCGTGTAACAAAAGTTAATAGGCATAAAATCCATGGAATCTCGAAGAAAATCTCATCTGTCTTGGCAGTTGCGTTACTTTAAATTATTTCTTATTAAAAAACATCGTACTAATTAGACATTGAATGAGCCTATAACTAGAGCTTTCATATTATTTAATGACTTATCTCTGAAGTATTATATTGATCTAACTGTTTAAAAAACTTTCTTTTATACATCTTATAAATCAGTTAAGTAATCTCAAATTAATAATGTTTGATTTTTCCTTAGTTTAATCTTTATTCCCGTAAATATTTTTTATCTACTTTTAGTAAATTTATTTAATACTTATTTCTAGTCTGTAAGAACTTATGATTCATAAACTCAAAAAATTAATAAGTTAATAAAAATATATAATATCTTTGAATAAAATTAACCATTTCAACCAATAGTATGGCAATCCTCATGAAAGTTGAAATGTAAAAATTACGTGCACTGAAAATTGTATTATGGGAGGTGGTCATGACATAAAATATAATATGTTTTTTCTATATATATATATTTAAGAGTTTTGAGGGAGTGACTCTTAAATAGGCTCAATAACAAAATATACAGCGTTTTAAATGTTTGTCTTATATAGAAGGTAGGCGTGATTGTGGGCAGATTTTTATATATTTTTGTATGGGATCTCATGTTGTAAAGTAGTTTCAACTTATCTGTCAAATTGTATTGATTTACCAAAATTGATTTTTTTTTTTGGAGGTATGTAAGTTCGCTTGTCTACGCCGATAAACCAGAAAGAATTAAGCTCTTGGCAGCCAACATTCGAAGCGTTATTGCCAAAATACAGCCGAATTTACTGCGAAGAGCGTGGTAATTGGACTTCAATATTAAGCTATGTACTACGCTTTGTTTAAAATTTTGTTTTTTTCATGGAATAAATTTTCTTGTGTTGTATTTCAAATTAAAGTTTTCTGCCTTTAAAACAAACACACTTTGTGTAGAAAAATAACAAAAACGATGTCTCTCACTCGATATCAAATATATGCATCGATATCAAATTCAATTAAAAATTTTTATTGAAATTCGCCACAGTTCAACTGCTCGAAATAAGAGCGATTCAACAAAACAACAACAACAGCCTGATAATCAACCACTATAAAATCACTTCTCAAATTAATGCAAATTACAAAACAAATAGTTTTCAATGTGGCAGCATTGCATCGCTTCGTTGCCAAACAGTGAGAAGGTCAACCACCATCTATCCATCCAGCCAACCAAAAATTCATCCACACCAGCACCAAAACAACTAACCTTAACTGCAACAACTACATCCTCCCTCATCAATAACATCAGCAATAACGGCGCTGCGCTCGTCACCCAGCAACGTACTAATAATGTTTATATTATTGTCATCAGAATCGACAACAACAACAACGTCGACAACAATATCGTCATCGCCGTCTCCAATGTAGCTATGATGTTGTTGTAGTCGTAAACATTTAATAAATGAGTTAGCAAAGTTGTACGTCAGTCACTCACTCAGTCAGTCCGTCCGTCAGTCCGTACTCGCCTAGCCACCAGAAAAAAGCCTTAATAAATGGTCGCCAGGACAATATTGACATCAAGTGAAGCGATCAAAGTGACCTCAGCTCCAATAGACATGACCATACCGCCACCGCCGAACATACGCTTAACTGTTTGATTAAGAAATCGATTTTGATAACAATTTCGAATTCAATATTCGTCGGACTTTGAAGCTTTGTAGGAATAGTCACTTGAACTATTAATGCGTCAAACACAGAATTGATTACTGTGTAAATTTGTGACTGACGAACAAATATGTTTTGTCGTAATAACAATCATAAAGTCAACATTTTTCATTTCACCAGCAAATTGTTGCAATTTGCATTGTTTTATTGTTTTTTGATTTGTGTTAAGTGTGGTTGTAGAGATGAGATGAGAGGAAGAGTCAAACGGGCGAATAGACCGTGTTTTGTGTTAAAACCTTGTTGACCTTTTACAACACGACAACTGATTTCAATTTAATTTTATTTTTGTGCACTTTTGAATCCTGTCTGGTCTTTTGACAGTTAGTTCATCACTTCAAATTTGATTGTCAGTTTGCTATTTAAGTGATAGCTGTTGTAGTTACTTGAGATTTTATTGTATGTTTTACGTTGTCCTTTTTTAAAGGTGACATAATCAAATTAAAAGGAGGTTCGATATATTTATTACTTTTTTTTTTTGCATTTTCTAAAAGATTAAAGTGTCTAGAGTATCCGACCCTTATTGCAAGTTTTTCTTCACCCCATTAATTTTATATAAAAAAGATAAAATTCATAAATATTGAAGAGTTTCCAAATCTTTCAATGCCTTTTTCTCAAAAATTGCCTTCTTGAAGATGTGTGCAATATAAAATTAAAACATTTCCACCACCTATTGAAATTCACTATCTTTAAGACTAATCTAAGAATCTTATCCTTCAGGATAGTAGCACGGCTGGCTACTATCAAGATCGTTGACAGCTTTCTCATTTCCAAGTTTACAAGTATAAAATATCATAGAACTATGACATATCCTCTAGCTATTTCACATGTCACTGTTCACTGAGATACCATCTTAAAAAGATTTATTTATCTGAATCAGATGTCTGCAGACTATGCGAAGAGGAGAAAGAAACTCCAAAACATATTCTATATGAATGTCTGACAATCTGTAGCCTAAGACGTCTCCACTTGGGAAGGGCAGTAATGCCCCCATCAACAATTTGGAACACCAAGACAGAAACAGTGCTAAAATTTATTAAAAGCCTAAATTTGAATAGTTAATCAAGGGCATGCACAATAGATCCTATGGGTCGCAGTGCACATTAGACCACAAAAAGCTTACTAACTAACTGACATATCCTACCTTACCATCAAGAACATAATTTTATATAAACAAGTTGTGAATTATAACAGTACAGTGCATGCATGCCAAAAATAAATCATGGTTGGTGCAGGTGGCACGTTGCTTTTGTAATGCTAACAAATAATAGTGGAGCATTGTTAATTGTTATTGCAAATGCGTTTGGTTTAAATTTTACTGATATTTATTATATCATACCAAAAAGATATCATTACCAAAGGTTTCAATATAACTAATGCATATTTTATAGTTGGTACTTATTTCTGATAACTGAAGTTGCTCTTCCTGTTGCTCTTACCAAAACATTTAAGGTATCAACTTATTATCACTAGTCTAGGAAGCCAGTCTTGTCCAGGCATTGCATGACACTGTATTGTAGCATGTAAATTGTAATATGTATTTTTTGCGGATTTCCTCCATATTATAATTTTGAAATAATGTCAGAAAGAGTGAAGTTTAAAGTCTGAAGTAAAAATCTTAAAAGATTTTTATACTTTTTTACTAAATTATTTATTAAAATGATTATTCATAAATTAGTTCCTTTTGTGAAATTTCTTCTAAAATTTTCTTCGCTAAACAATTTCTGAGTCCTTTAAATTTATAAAATAAATCTAATTAAAAAAACTACAAAATATTAAAAAATTATTTAAAAGAAATACATACGAAATGAAAACATAAATAGTATTAAAATTATAAAAAATATAAAAATTATAAAAAATGTAAAAATAATAAAAAATATAAAAATTATAAGAAATATAAAAACTATAAAAAAATATAAAAATTATAAAAAATAGTTAATTAGTTTTATGATCTATTAAATTATTACATGAATTAATCGCGTAAGTTTGGTTGTGAAAATAGCTACCTTTCAGTTATAACACTAGCTTCTGGCGAAGCAAAAAACTCGGTTCATTTCTTTGATGCATTTCGACAAACTGTCGAACACCAATGAATGTTGAAATAAATAAAGAAGCAACTAGAACAGATGGCAACCGTGGTAGAGTTGATGGCGGTGATCTATGTATAGCCTACTGCTTTGAAATGTCATATGATTAGCAGCTATACAACCAAAAGAATGAATTCCTAAATCTGCCAAGTTATATACTAGTTTGACCAGTGAGTTGATCACAGCTTAATCACTCAAAGACTACTGAAGAGGAAAATGTAGCGAAACAGACTGTCTAGTCGGCTAAGTGACTGACTCTATACAGAGTTGTTGTTGTTGTTGTTGCCTTCTTGAAATATAAAATATAAAAATATAAAAATATAAAAATATAAAAATATAAAAATATAAAAATATAAAAATATAAAAATATAAAAATATAAAAATATAAAAATATAAAAATATAAAAATATAAAAATATAAAAATATAAAAATATAAAAATATAAAAATATAAAAATATAAAAATATAAAAATATAAAAATATAAAAATATAAAAATATAAAAATATAAAAATATAAAAATATAAAAATATAAAAATATAAAAATATAAAAATATAAAAATATAAAAATATAAAAATATAAAAATATAAAAATATAAAAATATAAAAATATAAAAATATAAAAATATAAAAATATAAAAATATAAAAATATAAAAATATAAAAATATAAAAATATAAAAATATAAAAATATAAAAATATAAAAATATAAAAATATAAAAATATAAAAATATAAAAATATAAAAATATAAAAATATAAAAATATAAAAATATAAAAATACAAAAATATAAAAATACAAAAATATAAAAATATAAAAATATAAAAATATAAAATATAAAAATATAAAAATATAAAAATATAAAAATATAAAAATATAAAAATATAAAAATATAAAAATATAAAAATATAAAAATATAAAAATATAAAAATATAAAAATATAAAAATATAAAAATATAAAAATATAAAAATATAAAAATATAAAAATATAAAAATATAAAAATATAAAAATATAAAAATATAAAAATATAAAAATATAAAAATATAAAAATATAAAAATATAAAAATATAAAAATATAAAAATATAAAAATATAAAAATATAAAAATATAAAAATATAAAAATATAAAAATATAAAAATATAAAAATATAAAAATATAAAAATATAAAAATATAAAAATATAAAAATATAAAAATATAAAAATATAAAAATATAAAAATATAAAAATATAAAAATATAAAAATATAAAAATATAAAAATATAAAAATATAAAAATATAAAAATATAAAAATATAAAAATATAAAAATATAAAAATATAAAAATATAAAAATATAAAAATATAAAAATATAAAAATATAAAAATACAAAAATATAAAAATACAAAAATATAAAAATATAAAAATATAAAAATATAAAATATAAAAATATAAAAATATAAAAATATAAAAATATAAAAATATAAAAATATAAAAATATAAAAATATAAAAATATAAAAATATAAAAATATAAAAATATAAAAATATAAAAATATAAAAATATAAAAATATAAAAATATAAAAATATAAAAATATAAAAATATAAAAATATAAAAATATAAAAATATAAAAATATAAAAATATAAAAATATAAAAATATAAAAATATAAAAATATAAAAATATAAAAATATAAAAATATAAAAATATAAAAATATAAAAATATAAAAATATAAAAATATAAAAATATAAAAATATAAAAATATAAAAATATAAAAATATAAAAATATAAAAATATAAAAATATAAAAATATAAAAATATAAAAATATAAAAATATAAAAATATAAAAATATAAAAATATAAAAATATAAAAATATAAAAATATAAAAATATAAAAATATAAAAATATAAAAATATAAAAATATAAAAATATAAAAATATAAAAATATAAAAATATAAAAATATAAAAATATAAAAATATAAAAATATAAAAATATAAAAATATAAAAATATAAAAATATAAAAATATAAAAATATAAAAATATAAAAATATAAAAATATAAAAATATAAAAATATAAAAATATAAAAATATAAAAATATAAAAATATAAAAATATAAAAATATAAAAATATAAAAATATAAAAATATAAAAATATAAAAATATAAAAATATAAAAATATAAAAATATAAAAATATAAAAATATAAAAATATAAAAATATAAAAATATAAAAATATAAAAATATAAAAATATAAAAATATAAAAATATAAAAATATAAAAATATAAAAATATAAAAATATAAAAATATAAAAATATAAAAATATAAAAATATAAAAAAATAAAAATATAAAAATATAAAAATATAAAAATATAAAAATATAAAAATATAAAAATATAAAAATATAAAAATATAAAAATATAAAAATATAAAAATATAAAAATATAAAAATATAAAAATATAAAAATATAAAAATATAAAAATATAAAAAATATAATATATATATAATATAAAAAAATATAAAAAACCTAAAATATAAACAATTCAAAAAATATAAAATGTCAAAAATATAAAAATAATAAAAAATATAAAAAATATAAAAATCTAAGAAATATAAAAAATATAAAAAATTTGAAATTAACAAAAATAAAAACATTAAAATATAATAATTAAAAAAGAATAAAACAGTAAAACAATAAGTCAATTAACAAAAATAAAAAAAATATATTAAACAAATAAGCAAAATAAAAAGAATTTTAAATATTACAACAATTTTAAAATTTTAAAAATTAAAAATTATTGAAAAAAATAGAAAAAAATATAAATAAAAAACTGAAGAAATGGGAAATTAATAACAAAATAAATATATTATTAAAAATAAGAAAAAATTGCATAATTAAATTCTCTAAATTAAATAAAAATTTAAAATACAGAATAAAAAAAATTGCGAAAGTTGCAAAACTTAAAATTTAAAAAAATTGAAAATGAATGAAAAAATAAAAAGTTATTAAGACAATTTAAAAATTAAAAAAAAAATAACGAGAAATTAATGGAAAAACATTCTGTTTTTGATAGCAACTGTTCAAAATTAAAAATTAATTTTATTCCTGATAAGAATTAAAATCGAATTAATATTTTTAGTTGAATGTTGTTGAAATTCAATCTTTCTACGAATATTGCCCAATTCTTTAAGGGAATGTAGTACCTACAAATTTCTAAAGATACATTTTTTATAGAATATGTTAGAATTAACTTTTAAAGATATGGTTGTAATAATATTAAAGTGAATTCTCATAAAAAAACTTATGATTGCAGTTTCATTAAGATATGTCTTATTTTGGTATTGTTAATTATTATTATTTCTCTAGTTATGATTAATTTGAATGTGCTACATTCCCTTAAAGTAAACGTACTCAAGTCTTTATGATAGATAGCACATGAAGTAATAAAAAGTTAAGGTGCGATCCAATTTGGTAACCAACTAGACAAAATTTCTCCTACAAGTGTTCAGACTGACACAACATTTAATCATATCTGAGTATTTTTCGCCATTTGCTACAAGATTTGCTTTTTTTGTTTTGTTTTGTTCAGCAAATTTGCTTTGCTTGAAAATCATCAGCATAATAATTTTCATAAGCATTTAATAGATTTTTGCACGCTATACCGCCCCAACTCCATGCTTTAATTATATTGGAGGTACTCAAGTATAAAACAAGGCATAATATTTCGTGACTAAATTTGCAATTTCTATTAATAAACTGTTATACATTCATTCATTCACTCATATATGCATTAAATTTATGTGTGTTTTTATCACCTTGTGATAAGATATTATTTAGCAAGCTACGTATGTAGCTACATAGTTAGAAACCTGCGTGATGCCTGCCTAGCCTCTAAGCGTGGAGTAAATTAAATTTCAATTAATTTTTGGAACACCATGTTTGGGGCTATAAAATTCTCAGGCATTTATTTAATTCTGAGATACCTCCAACTTAGATTTTTACATCCATTCCTGTTCGTTTGTCTTCAAGCATTCCATTACATTCTTCTGTGTACATATTTGAATAGCTTTCCTGAGATTGCAGACTTCTCAATTTACTTTACTATTAAAGTTAATTTATCAGCCATATCAACAAGGTTGCCATATCTGTTGAAATTCCATTACATGCAACAATCTCATTGTATTTGGACGCTTCTCTAATGTATCCGCACTATTTATCTTTCGAAATCATACTAAATTCTATTGTGTCTCAAACTAGAAGAACGCCTTGCTGGTTTTCGAACCCACCACTCTGTCACTTAGTCATCCATCCATCCATTCAACCATCCATCCGGCATCTGCGCTAACCACAAACTATTTGCTATGGTGATTTTGTCTAATTATGCAAAATTTATTTTACGCAGCACAGTTCATAATACTGCATAGTGTGTGAGGCGCTGTGGCATGATGTGGCAACATGGTGTGGCATTGGTATGTAACATCGTCTGAATACCACTTTTGTGTAACTTTAACTACTCTTCAATCCTGCTACTCTTCTCATGCCTGCCAATTTATGTTTTTTTTTTCTTCTCTTCTTTTTCTTTGCCATCTGCTTTTTCTTTCTATAAATTATATTAAGCATGAAAAATGCAAGATTCTTCCACTTGTGTGCCCTCTGTTGAATTGGCAAACTTTATGAACAATTTCCAATTTGAACAAAAACTAAATTTTACATCACTTTATATGTATCTTTTGAGAAATGAATGTTGTTGAGTGTTGTAAGAGCTATAATACTATCAGAGTTTTGTTGAAAATGTAGGCTATATTAATATTATATATGAAATATGTATCTATATAGAATAAATTAGAGTGTGTTTTGTTCATAATTCGGTAAAAAAAGGTCTTATTGTACTTTATTTAATCAGTCGAAAATAATAGTATATACTTGAGAAATATTTGAGTTACCTCACTCGTAAGAAAGGAATGAATGCTTTTACTTCACGAAATGCATTTACTTCACGGAGCTTCAAACGTACATTAGTTTTACATTTATTTTGAAAATTTCAACAAAAGTAACTATTTATAGTCATCATCGGTTAAGTTGATGTAAAAATACCTACATCGGCGATATAAAAATTCCTACGTAGTTATATTCAATATTATGACAGCTTTATTATTTCGATGACTTCACCTTGTATGGGTATGTAAAAGTATAAGTATTCTTGAGCAGCATCACGATCTAAATTAATATGAAATTCGATAAAAATGTAAGATGTGAAAATGTGTCAAATCAGATGAGAACTACGCCTACCTCCCACACACAATGACTTTTTAAGCATTTAAGTTGTTTTTACACTGAACCAAAAAATTACCAAAAACCACAGTAAAATTAACGTTTTTGGTTTACATTTTTCGGCCGATAGTGAAAGCTATCAATTTTGATATAAAAGCACTTTCATTTTTGATTTGAATATTAATTTTAACATGAACAATGTAGAATTGATATTATATTAATGTATTTTTGATGTGGTACATATAAAATTTTACATGATTTTATTAACTTTTTTACAAATTTATAACATTTTGATATGGTTCATATCAAAATGATATGGGAAAACGTTAAATTGATAAGAAAGAAGTGTTGTTCTGACATTTTTCATATCATAATTAATTAAAAAAAAACGTGGGATTTACATGAAATTAATGTTATATTGATATGAGGCATATCAAATTGACATTATATTATATCATTTGTGATGTGGTGCATATCAATTTGATATAATATTTTATCACTTCTGATGTGGTACATATCCAATTTACACGATTTTAATATCATTTTGATATTTTCCACATCATATTGATATGAAAAACATTACATTTGTAACTAACTTATAATATTTTGATATGGTTCATATCAAAATGATATGAGAAAACGTTTAATTGATATGACACAAATGTTTTTCTGATATTTTTCATATCATTTTCAGTTGAAAAAACGTAGAATTGATAAGAGATTAATGTTATATTGATATAAGGCATATCAAATTGATAATATATTATATCAATTGTGATGTGGTACGTATCAAATTGATATGATATTTAATCACTTATGATGTGGTACGTATCATATTTACATGATTTTATTATCATTTTGATATTGTCCACATCTTTTTGATATGAAAAAACGTTGACTTTTAAAGGAATTTATATTTTTTGATATGGTTCATATCAAAATTAAAATTGTTTTTATTATTAAATAAATAAAATCTATTTGATATGAGATTAATGTAATATTGATATGAGGCATATCATATTTATGTAATATTATATCAAGTTTGATATTGCTCATATTATATTATTATTATAAGAAACGTAAAACTGATAAATTTCACTATCACTTATTGGATATTGATATTGGACATATCAAATTGATATGAGAAAACGTGGAACTCATAGCAAATACTACTACTTTGATATTGTGCTTATCAAATTGTTATGAAAAATTGTCAAATTATTTAAATATTAATTTTTAAATTTTCCTTATCAAATTAATATGAGAAAATGTAGAAATGATAAAATAATTGTTATTTCAATATTGTACATATCCTTCATATTAACCCTCAAATGAATCACCAGTGCGCATATTAGCACTGTAAAAAACTTTTAATTCTTTGAATATTGTTTCTTTTTCCTTTTCAGGCCAAAGCAAGAATATTCAACTATCGAATCAACTATCTAAGGGAAAGTGAATAGATACAAAATAAAAAAATTCTATAGTTTTTATAATTTACCTTTTTTTTATTTATAAAAATTATTGATTATAAAATAAATATAATATTGATTGGGTATATAAAATTATATACAACAATTTGAATGTATGTACTAAAACAATTTATTTTTTATAAGGGCAGTTCCATCTGGAATAAAATATATACATATGTATAGGTGGTCCTGTAAAAATTTCTATTTTAAGGATTTCTAAAAAATTGCAACAATATGGGACTGAAAGTGTATAGAAAATTCAGTTCATATCTGTTTACAACTAAACACACTTGAATATCGTTACAAATCAATATATCAACAATTTCATAAAGTTCTAAATGTTCATCGATTTTTTTTTGTCAAAAAGTGTCCTTTTTTGTATTTAGATCCCTTATATGTAATTATATCTGTAGACAATACATTTTACATGGTAAACATTTTATGGAAATATGAAAAATACATTTTATATGGAAAATTCATGGTAAACTTTTAAACAGATATCTAAAGCACGAACAAATGAGCTAAATTTTTGGAAAGACGAACCAAAACACACATAATATTCTGTAAGTTGGCTGTGTTGTTAAATTTCTTTCGATAGACTTTTGAAGTTTTTTCTCCTGCGCCAACTCTAAATCGTTAATTGTTTTCATGTGTACGATGCAGCTGTTTATGGCATCTTTAATAGTTGTTTTTCTAAGTTGATTCCTTCCTTCAAGTTTGGTGACATACCTGGATGTTGGCTTTAAAACTGCATTGAGCAACATCGCGTGTACGGAATCTAAGAAAAAATAGTTCATTAGTTAGAATTTGAATTATTTAATGTAAAGAATATATTATAATAGTTAAATAGAATAAGATATATACAAAAATTTAATAGTTTGAAATCTTTATAACATTACATGGGGAATAACTTATCATAGTATCATTAATATATATCTTAAGAGTTCCGTCGGAAAACCGGAATGTCGGGAAAACAAAAACATCTACATCATAGGGTGTAAAATATGCCTCTTTTCCAAGATATAGTCCTATAAATATAAATAGGACTTTTATTCCATTCCTTCAATTGATTAGTTATCCGCTATCGTATGTTTGCCAGTTACACGTAACCTTGTTTTGATTAAAGTTATAAGCGGTGGTTTCATAAGTAGCGTGTTGGATCTATGCCTAGCATACTGAAACCATTAGACCGCAAACTTCAAAAAACTAATGCAGACTACCGAGCCTTACAGCAAACTAACAACAATTGTTAAAGGATATTTTTTTATTTCATTACTTTCTTTTAAAAGAGGCATATTTAAAGTACATTTGTAATTGCAAAATATTTATAAAAAGGATCCAGCGAAACTTACACACTACATATTAATAGAATTATGATTAATATCATTGCCATAAACGTTTTAACGATTTCGAAGTATTGGCATTACCGTCCTATAATACCATACCTGTTTAATACTTATTAAGAGTTTCAGCAATTTGGCATCCCTACACTCTGAAAAAGTTTGACTTTAAAATAAAAAATAAACACAAGTTTTTGTTTTAAAACTTGAAATGTCTTTAGTTTTAAAGTAAGTTATTTTTGAAACAAAAGCACTTGCATTTGCTTAAAAAATTGATACTTTTAATTTCATTTAACGTTTTTCCATATCCAATTGATATCAAAGTTATCAAAATGATATGCAATAATATCCATTTTACGTTTTTTGATATTAAATTGATGTGAACATTATCAGTATTATATGCATTAATATCCATTTTCCATTTTTCCATATTAAATTGATATGAATATTACCAATATTTTATGCAATAATATCATTTAAGTTTTTCAATATCAAATTGAAATGAATATTATCAAAATGATAATCATTAATACCCATTATACGTTTTTACATATAAAATTGATATGAATATTATTAAAATGATATGCATTCATATCAATTTTATATTTTTTTACATGAAATGGATAAGAATTTTATCAATTAAAGTATCCATTTTATATTTTTCTACATCAAATTGATATGATTTTTATCAAAATAATATGTATTAATATCAATTTAACTTTTATTCACATCAAATCGATATGAATATTATCAATGATATATTTTTTAAACAATCTAACGCCTTTTAAAAAAAAAAAATTGATATGAATTTAATCAAAATGATATGCATTCACATCAATTTTTAATTTGTAAGCAAAATTTATGTGATTTTTTTAAAGTCATTATATAAAGAAAACGAACAAGTTTAAACATGCGCATAGCTTACCTGAAAAAGCTGCATACGTTTGCTCCAGTTTAAAGAACTGAAGAAGCTCATATAAAAAGTCTGGTTCATCAAGCTGTCCCTCTTCAGGCTCTTCTGTAGATTCTTTTTCAGTATGGTGAACCATGACCAGCTTTTGAGTGAGAATTTCGTCAGAAAACATACTTTCTTCTTAATAGCCACTTGCCATTTTGACAACGTTTTATTCAATTTTTCACTTTTTCTTTTGTTTTTCATTACTTTTGGTGTTTTGTTTAACTTGTTGTAAATTTTCTTTTTGTTTTTCACTAACTTTTAACAAATTTGTCACTAATTTTCACTTAGTTTTAAATATTTTTCATTAATTTTTCACTTATTATTTCTAAGCTGTTGTCTCTTGAGCGACCAACGAAAAACTGTGAGCGTACAAGCTTACTCAATATTCATATCAATTTTATATAGAAAAACGTAAAATGGATATAAATGATTCTTATTTTGATAATATTCATATCAATTTAATATGGAAAAACTTAAAATGTATATTATTGCATATCATTTTGATAATATTAAGATCAATTTGATATGGAAAAACGTAAAATGGATTAATATCCTAATAATTCATATAATATTAATACATTAAACTTTGATAATAGTCATATTAATTTGATGTAGAAAAACGTTAAATGGGTATTAAAATTCATATCATTCATATCATTCATATCATTTCGATAGTATTCATATCAATTCCAAAATATTTATATCAATTTTGTGTAAATATAATATTCATATCAATTTGATAGTATTCATATTATTTTGATAACATTTATATCATTTCGATTATATTCATATCAATTTGATAATATTTTTATCAATTGCTTTCAAAATGATAAGCAATCATATTAATCTAAAATTTTCATGTAAATGTGATATGAAAAATATGAAAACAACATGAAATCAAATTAAATAAACATAAAATTTATTGACATTTTAGCCTTTCATTTTAACATTATGAATTGATATTACAATGTAATACAGTATCATATCAAATTAATATTTTTAATGTCAATTTGACGTGAAAACTGTCAATTAAACATGAAGTACTGTTATAATAACGTTTTTCTTATCAAGTTGATAGCTTTTGGCACTACGTTGAAATTGATAGGTGTTTATCACTTTTTTTACATGGCACAATTTTTTCGGTGTAGAATTGACTTAACATTTTAAAAGTAAGCTTTAATATGATACTCAGGACGTACTCTGGGTTTAGGGCGTACTCTGAGCCTACCCTATCCCTCACACAAAATGACGTCATTAAAATTACAAAACCTTAAAAACTTAGAATTTACTATGGATATTTTAACTTCAGCCCAATCGAAGATTATTTATAACAGTCTTTTGTTTTTTGTCTAACACATTTTAAGTCGTGATCTTGTGATTATTACTAAAAAACAAAGACTTAATTCTAAATAAGAGAGTAAAATATCTCTTTATCATAATGCAAAAATTGCTATACCTGATACCTTATAACAGAATTAAAAGAACGTGTTCTTACTTATAAAACATAGTAAAAAAGCTTAAATGAAATGTAAAATAAGAAAAAATTTTTTTTGAAAACTATCAGCTCTATTGCGAGTGCCGATTTTCAGTCGACAAACGACTCTTAAGCGATTATCGATTAGCGATGCTATTCTGAGTGTCGTTTTCTCGACTATCTTGCAATTAAACAATTCACAATAGTGTAAATTTTTAACGATAAGGTTACACAATACAAAATTAACAAAAATGTCCTTCAAAAAAGACTTTGGTTATTTTTTTGGTTGTACCTTGTAAAGCTTAGAATGCTGTAGGAACGAAAATTTTTAGGCATTTAATTCTACACGCTAAATTTTGGTGTAGACACAACACTAACACATACTTACTATAACCTGTTTGTTGAATGTGTTAGTAAAAAGTGATTAGTCTTTATACTAATTAAAACAAACTAGTTTATAATTTGTCACGATTTACTACTTGCACAAATAGTTTAAATCTAACTAGTTTGTGTCGAGACACAATAAACCAGTTGTAAAACTAGCCAAAAGCAAACTATATTACATATCAACCAGTTCCACAACCAGTTGGAGCTAGGTAGTTTTTCGAATACTTTAAAGTTTCGAAAATACTCAATCCACCTATAGTCCATGTGTTCGTCACGACCGTAGAGATATGGGAAATCATCTTTATTACTGAAAGTTTCCGATTCCAAGATAATAATTATATTATGAACAAACCCTGACAACATACGAATAACGCCCACACAACTTCGAGCGCTCATCTATTTTGGTAGTGCAACAAAGATTCGCTAGACTAACTTTTTGTAAGCAACGCAGAGCTTTGTAAATTTTTTCAGATGTAGTCCCGATGGTGGTGGAGACAATTTTTCTGCCTTAGGGCCAGTTTTTCAGTACGAGTTTAAACTTAAGTCAAATTAAACCTAGCTTGGCTCACTAAAATTGGACGTTTAAACTCGGTTTAACTAGATATTTAAGCATTCGTTGAAGTTAAATTCGTAACTTAGCGTAATTAACTCGTGCTGAAAAACTGGCCCTTAGTGGCGGTCAAGCTGTCACGATCTTGCGGAATGAATTTTGAATTTTTTCTTGATTCTTTGGAGGTTAGACCAGTGGCAATGTGCAGCTCCTTGGTTCTTGTTGCTCTCATTGCTTTAGTCATCGCCATGTAAAATACAAGCATCAAACGCAGACGACAAAAATTAAAACATGTATTAATTTCTTTGTAAAAATACAATTAGTATTATAATTTTTTTTTTCATTATACTCATGTACCTTAAAAACTTTAAAAAATTTACTTTTATATGAAATAATAACGCACTATGTAAATTTTACTTGAATTTTTCTAAATAGTCGCTTTAGTAGAAGATCCAACTTCAGAAGATAAATTGCCGAATAGAGAACTGGTTTAATATAACTAGTTGTAAACTAATCAAAACATGACTACATGTATTTGCCAACCACGCAGGAAAGGTTAAACCAGAAACTAGTTAAAATTTGGCAATATATGATTTGCTTACAACTGTTCACAACAAACTAGAATTGAACTTACTATAACTATATATATTATAAACTAGTTTTTATCTGTTTAGAATAGGACAATTGATATTTCCTATGACATCGCCATGTAAAAAATACCAGTTGGGTATATGAAAAAAATACGATCTTGAACTAGTACTGCTCAGTTTTCAACTAGTATGCAGACTGGTTTTAAACTAGTTGGTTACACTGCAGGGTTATTGTTGAATAACAAATTTCCACGCCAATTAAATGTATCAACATATAAAATGTATCAACATATAAAAGTCATTTTGACATTTTAACTCTCCAATCATGGTTGTGAACTTGGCTGCATTGAACAAATTTTTCGGTTCAAAAGCACACTAACCAAAGAAAAAAAAAATTTCGCTACCTTTTCGCTGTCAAAAACGCAATGCATTTCTTACGGAAGATTTATTTTCGCTTCTACAGCATACTAAGCTTAAAACGCAAAATAAAGCGTAATAGATATTGCAGAGAAATGGTATAAACAACATACACATTTTGGAATTGCTGGAAAATTGTTTTAAAGTAAAAACGTGAATTCAATTGCTTAGCGACAAAAATAATTTCGGATTTATTGTTTTTCTAAAATATGTACTGGTGAAAGTTTATAGAGTAAATATAATCTTTGAAAGCAATAATTCTGATGTTTCTAAATTATTTAACGACTTGGGTTTTCTCATTAAATTTTTGCATACTCTGATATTTTTACTTCAAATTACAATTTTGAATAAATGTTTTGAATAAAAAGCTGGTCCTATTAATTTTTCCCCTCACCATTTCTTTTGAACACAACTTCACTATATCTGCTACCTTTAGGAGGTCCCCATACAAAAACCAAAAAAAAGTCTATTATAGTTCATATCGAAAAATCTTTGGCCCCTAGGAGGTCAAATCTATGAGCTGACCCTATTAATTTTTCTCTATAAACATTTCTTTTGAACATAACTTCATCCCATCTACCACCGTTTCAATAGGTTCTTACACAAAAACAAAAAATATAGAAAAAAATTACTTTAAAGCTCATATCAAAAAAAATCTATGAGCTCTATGGAGTCAAGTATAAAATCTGGTTCTTCTAATTTTTCGCCCTCAAATTTTTTGAACACACCTTCACTCTATCTGATATCCATAACAAAAAACACAAAAAATATAAAAAAATGTTCATTATAGTTCATATCAAAAAATATATAACCCCCAGAGGGGTCAAATGTATGAGCTGGTTCTGTTAGTTTTACCACCACACCATTTTTTCTAAACACCTACTCCCTATTTGCCACCCTCCTGAGGCAAAAAACACAAAAAAAGGGAAAAAATGTTTATTATAGTTCATATCAGAATATCTTTGACCCCTAAGGGGGTCAAGTGTATAAGCTGATCCTATAAATTTTTCTCCTTTAAAATTTCTTCTAACCAAATCTACACTCTTTCTGCCACCCTTTTGAGGAGGGTCTTCAAACAAAAAACACAAAAAATATAAAATATCATTGCTCGTCGTGTGCATAAAAACGTGACGAGATTCGAAATATTTTTCGAGACTTCAATTTTTTGTGACGAGACTCAAATAGTTTTACCCTCAATATTAAATCGCCGCCTAAGAAGTTTTAATTCAATAAAATAAAATAAATAATAAAATCTTATAACATAGTTTGTTATTCTGACAAATTTTAAAGTATGTCAAAAATATAAATATTTTCAATGAAAAAATATAAATAAATATAAAAGTGAATAAAAACTGAGTGGGACACTGGGGAGGAAACAAAAAAGCCTGCAAAAAAAAATATTTAATAAGTTTAACCTGCCGCGCGCATATCTGAAAATCTCAAAATAAGTGCTAAAAATGCAGATTGCGTATGTGTCTTTCAGCCGCTGTTGTGTATATTCCTTTTTTTAACGGTTCAGCTTGCATTTCTTTGCACTGAAAAATATATTCAGGTCTGTGCAACATTTACGCGGAAAAAAATAAGTTTTTTATATTAAGAAATAATTTTGCCTGATTTGAGAAATAGTCAAACTGATTCAGATTTACTTGAATCAATCATTAGAATCTAATTATTATAAAAAATTTAACTTTTGGTATATATTTGTAATAATCGCATTGATCGTTCATTTATTATTAAATGTATATGGCTAAACATTAATATATTAAAAAAATATAAAATTATTTTCTTTTGTTAAATTAAAATTATTAGTGATGCGCTAACTTTTAGAAGAAATTCACTCAGATCAAGAAATTGGGTTTCTTTTCTAGAAAAAAGATTCTCATATCATAAAAAATGCTCTTATTATAAGAAAATGATTTACTTGGATCAAGTAAATTGTTATCATTTTAGGATAATAATAGAGTATAATCCAATGAGTTAGTGAGGACTGATAGATATCTTTTATGGTTAATTTTTTCTTTTTGTGTATACTTTAGAATATAAAGTATTGAAATGTTCAAAACTGTGTAAATATGCATGCATTCAAGCCATTACTTTCATCAAACCTCTACTTAGTTATAATAGTGAGAATCTGCTGTTTAAATATTGACTAAATTCTATTAATACTTAGTTGAAGTGCTTATACATATTAATATAATATTAACATTTTGTTTACCAAATACATTTACGGTTAGCTATTTTGATAAAACACTAACTAATAATTTCAAATGAACTAACAAAATATTTTCTCTGTTTCTTTCAGGTGAGTGTAACAGTTAATGACTTTGACACATCCCATTAGTTTTTGTAAGTAATTGTTTTTCTATAGTTTTTACAATTTGAAGCTTAAAAAAAAGTAAGTAATTATTTATTTACCTACTATATGATTTGCAATAGCTGTCTTAGTACTTATTTGAATATACAATAGTTACTGTTACATTTTCATAATTCTTTTCAACTCAAAAAAATTTGTTTTGTATTACCAATGTAATTTTTAATTACAATATAAAAGTGCTCCGCAATACGCAAAAGGGTGGGTCGATTAGATAAAATTAGATGAATTAGTTTTTAAATCAACTTTGTACATGAAGAAATAGATTTTTTATGAGTGTATGTTTTTTTTTTGTGAAATAAAATGTACTCTCTCCCATTTGCCTAAAAATTGCCTAACGTAAAAATTTTCTATACCGTTTGGACATAAGAAACCACTTGAAATTAAAATCCAAGCTGCTCCCTTCCGTAAGCTATCCGCTTTTTTTTATTTGGGAATATGAATTTTCATGAGATTTCATTAAAAAAAGGTCGCAGCACCATTTAAGGTCCACAAAAAACATTTTTTCAATTTTTTTTTATATATCACTTAGCCAGTGGTGCCACTCGAATTATTTGTTGGTCGGAATAAAAACCATGTTTTAAGGGCTTACGTTTTTTTATGTCTAAACTTCTGACACTTTGGTGGACCGCTCTCTGAATAATAAATAATTTTTAATTTAACTACTTTTTTTAAAAATTATACTCATAATTTTAAAACAATTTGAACTGAACAGCTTCTAAAATTCCAAATGTTAAATGAATGGGAATAAAAAAATTAATTTCAAAGTACTCCTTATCAGTTAGCTTCGCTACCTAATATTAGTGTGCTAATATTTATCATATTTTAAATGAATTATTCGGAGGAAATTTTTTCATGATGATAATACAAAAAAAGGTATAGTATGTGCTCCAAGTTTGTTATAAAGAAAAAAAAAAATCTTAAGACATTTTTGTCAGATGATTTTGCTTAGCACTTTAACTGCCACCATACAAAAAATATCGGGTTTTCCGGGACATTTTTTTTACAGATCTAGTGTATTTTGGTATCAGAAAATCCGAACAAAATATCAGAAAATGTTTTTTTTTTATATTTCTGTGAAATTTTGAACTATTTTATTGAGGCACAATACATGTACCTCACGGCCTAATGTATACGCCGTGAGGTGCTGCGCCTTGTTTGTATATTTGTGCAATTTTGTTTTGATCATAGTAAATAACCATTGCGTCTGGCAATATTGAACTGCGACACATTGTCTTGGTAAGAGCATGATACAATTGCAAGGTAGGCTCATATCATTATTTATATATCAATACCATATATCAATATTTGTGGAATTCTCAGAGATTTTATCGTTTTGATAAGGTCACTCTGTAAAAGAGGTAGGCGTGGTTTTGTACCGATTTAGCTAATTTTCGAACTTTATCTTTATTTTTTAAATAAAAGCTTAAATATTGAATTTCGTGACGATAGCTCGAAAATTACGGCTTCAATCATGATCACAGACAGACGGACAGACATACGGACGAACAGATGGACATGGCTAAATCGACTCGGGTGATGATGCTGATCAAGAATATATATACTTTTCTATACCAGCCACGCTTCCTTATGAGCTTTACAAAAGGAGTGACAAAAATAATATACCCCAGTAAAAGGGCGGTTTTTTTTAAACGTTTGGGTATAAAAATGATGCGCTAAAGATAGGTTTACGTATGCCAGGCCATGCGGAATTGAACTACGTTTACAGATTTGCATTTCGAGGTACTAATTTTAAACCACGAACTATAATTTGTAATCAAATACTGAGGCACATACGCTGCGCCTCAAAGCCTATGTGGACATTTTATTGAGGCACACCGTGCGTGCCTCATGGCAGTTAACGTGTTAAACCCCTCCATTAAAAATCGGAAAGCTTCCATCTAAAAGTGATAAAGAAACATTCCCCACCGTATCTTTCGGAAGCTTAAGGGTAGTTTTGTATTTATGTTGTTTCCAAAGCGCTTCTTTAAGAACTCATATGGAAACTTTTACTTGTTGTCAAGCAATGTCAAAAAAAAATATTAATATCACTAGCTGAAACCCGGCGCGTTGCTGCCACTCTCCCTATTCAAACGCCCATAAAATGTTATCAGTTAAACAGCATGTCTAAATTGAGGTCAAATACTGAATTCTGAGACTGTGCGACCTATATCCACAAAGCTATTCGATATAACAAATTTGGGTTGTATAGGAAGTGCGACTCTCTCTTCATCACCGCTAATAGAATGTAACCAATTAAACTGGATGTCTACATGAAGGTCGAATACCGAATTCCAAAACTGTGCGACATATAACTCCAAAACTATTCGATAGCACAAATTTTGATTGTATGGGAGGTGCAACTCTCCTTTTCCCTACGCCCATAAAATTTTAGCAATGAAACTGCATGAGTACATTGAGGTCGAATACTGAATTTTGAGGCTGAGTTACCTATAACTCCAAATCTATTCGATATCGCAAATTTGGGTTAAATTGGAGGTGTCACGCCCCCCCGACAAACTCTAAAAAATTTTATCAGTAAATCTGCAAGCGTAAATTTTGGTCGAATACTGAGTTCCGACGCTGTGCGACCTTGAACTACAAAGCTATTCGATATCACAAATTTTTGTTGTATGGGAGGTGCCACTCCCCCTTGATCAACGCTCATAAAATGTAATCAATGAAACTGCATGTGTACATTGAGGTCCAATACTGAATTCCAAAGCTGTGAGACCTATAACCCCAATGCTATTTGATATCTCTAATTTGGGTTAAATAGGAGGATTCACGCCCCCTTGTCGTACGCCCATAAAATGTAATTAATGAAACTGCATGTATAAATTGGGGCCGAATACTGAATTCTGACGCTGATATTCAATATCGCAAATTTACGTTAAATGGGAGGTGCCACGCCCCTCTTACCAATGAACATAGATTGAATCAATGAAACTGCATGTGTATATTGAGGTCGAATTCTGAATTTCGGCGTTGTACGACTTATAACTCTAAAACTATTTGATAGCACAAAGTTGGGTTGTATGGGAAGTGCCACTCCCCTTTGCCCTACGACGACAAAATGTAAGTATTGAAAATGCATGTATAAATTTAGGTCGAATACCGAATTCTTACGCTGTCAACCTATAACTTCAAAGCAATACGATATCGCAAATTTGGGTTGTAAGGGAGATGTCACGCCTCCCTGTCCAACGCCCATAAAATAAAACCATTGAAACTGCATGTGTAAATTGAGGTCAAAAACTGAATTCCAAAGATGAATTCCTATAACTTCAAAGCTATTCGATATCACAAATTTGGGTTGTATCGGAGGTGCCCCTCCCCCTTGTCCACTCCCATAAAATTTCATCACAGAAACGGTACGTCTAAATTGTGGTCGAATACCGAATTTCTAAGCTGTGCGACCCATAACTCTAACTAAAGCTATTCGATAACAACAATTTTTTATTTATATGTGGGAGGTAAAAGGGGGTGTGGCATTGCCCCTTAAACCATCTCGTACTCAAAGCAAAGCGTACTTACAAAATTTGAGCTCAATCGGACCAATGGTTTCGAAGTATTTTGATATTTTCTTTAAAGTAGGCGTAGATGAATTGTGACCACGCCCATTTTTTCAAAGTTAATTATAGTTATCATACGAACTTATTTACCAAATTTTAATTTCATACGACCAAAACCGTCTTAAATACAGCATTTTTATTGATTTGTGGGCGACAAAAGGGGGTGTGGTACAAAACCTGCAAAGATACACACATGCAATTTCTTATGTGCACCCTCCACACAGACCCCAATCACCCCTGAAAATTTCATTGAAATCGGGCAAGCCGTCTAGGAGGAGTATGCGAACAGGAAGTTTTGCCACTTAATTTTATATATATAGATATCAAAACAGTGGGCGCAAAAGTGGGCGTGGTCAATTTTTCTTTCAGTAAACACTTAAATTGGATTACTACGAACATTTGAAAAAAAAAATTATCCAAATCGGTCCAGCCGTTTTCCGATTTTAGATAAATTGAAAAAAGTGGGCGCTAAAGTGGGCGTGGTCAATTTTTCTATCCGACAAAACTTAAATTGGATTACTATGAACATTAAAAAAAAATTATCCAAATCGGTCCAGCCGTTTTCCGATTTTAGATAAATCAAAAAAAGTGGGCGCAAAGTGGGCGTGGTCAATTTTTCTTTCCGTAAAAACCTAAGTTTGACTATTACGAACATTTTAAAAAAAAAATTATCCAAATCGGTTCAGCCGTTCTCAACTGATGCAATTACCAACGAACGACATTTGATTTTTATTTATATAGATTGTTTCCTAGCCGCTTATTATAGAATTCGATAGTCTAGTGGTAGCGCCTTTGACTGTCGCTCAAGGGTCCCGGGTTCGAATCCTGGCCGGGCATTTTCATAGCAAGGGAGAGGAATGTTGCCACATTAATTTTTAAGACAGCGGAGAGGAATGTTTCCACATTAATTTTTAACACAGCGGAGAGGAATGTTTCCCTTTAATGACATGCTATGTAAAAAACGAAATGGAGTGTCCAACGGAAGGAAATGCATCCTACATTCCATGGAATGTTTCCTGTTTATATCCGGGAATGTTTCCATTTACTGGAGGATAGTGAGAAGTTACCTTTGAGTATTTGTAGATCTTGGTATCTCAACTTCTTTATTCGAAAAAAAAAATGAAACAGGCAGTTACCAATTATGCCTAATTCTAACTATATATGTTAGGCGTGTTAATAGATTGAATTTTTTAAAAAAGACGCGTTTAATAAAAGGAGCTTGCAATCGTTACATCTGTTACGTAAATCGTAACTGCCACTTAACTCGGGCACATGAATCTAAAGGAAATTTCAGAGTTTTAGAAACTAGCCTTGATGTTTCAGTCGTAATGAATCAATTTCAATTTCAGAAGAAAATAAAGAAACATTCATATTCTCTTCAGCTTTGTGGTAAATGTTTTAAACAAATTGGCGGAGGAAAACGAAAAACTTGCAAATGTCCTTAACAAAAATTTATTTAAATTAGTTGCATAACTTCCGGACAAAAACCAAGAACATCGGGTAAGTTCCACTATTAAAAATAATTTCGATTTTGCTAATGATTCGAATGAAAAAGGTAAGCGAATAACTTTAGTTTCGGGTAGGTGAAAAAAAGATCATTAATTAAATCATAAAAAACAATTTATCATTCAATAAGGAAAATCTAGACAACATTCGAGTAAAAAAGTTGCATCATGAAATAGGGTGAAAAAAATAACAAATTTTTTGAAATATAATGAAGGAAAAAAGTCAATCCTTAAAAATTTATCTCTATTTTTTTATCAGGTGATTACTATCAGCATATGACGCATAAATTAAAAATTTGGAAAGATATACTTATATCAGAAATTTTAGGGGAGAAATATTTCTGAAAATTTATTCTGCATTTTTTTTTTAAATACTTTTTATATTCCTTTTTTGAAGTAAAATATTATTTATTAATATTTTTAACATAAATTCACACATGTAATTATATCAAAGGCTTTAAATTAAGGCTTTGTTTTTTTTATCATACTACAAATTTTACGGTGGGTTATTCCATTCATTCTATACTTTCTGAATGGAAATTCTTACTGAAATTCTATACTTTCCGAATTCTATACGAATTCAAAGCTATGTCGTTTTGAATATGAAGCAACGCCAAACCGACAGGTAGAAAATTATACTTTACCTCAAAAAGAAAACGCAGAACTTTTTTCTGATCAGTTGCAAAAACGTGAAAGCAAAATAGGTATGTAAACATTTTTGACGTTACTCTCTGTGCGCTTTTTATTTTCTGTCTTTGCATTAGCCCTCAGTAGATGGCATTAGATTGATGTAAGACCTTAAAAAATTTTTTATATTTAAGAATAAATCAGTGTTCAACGAATCATATTACATCTGCCTTCCCCAGTATTTCCTTAAACACAGGAGATTTTTAAAAAAAATTATTTTATGATAAATCTTAAAATCTTTATCTTTAACCTTAAATCTTAGCTGGTTCGGTTAGTACAAAGATGAAATGGAGCAACACAAAATGTCGTCCTTTTCTGATCACATCTTCCTACTTTAAGATGTCCTCAAAGATGACATAAATTATACAGAAGAATTATATTTTAAAGTTTATTAGCCGAAGTGCCAGATACTTATTCATAATTATTCAAATTCGTAATATCTTTAAAAGTATGAGCCAAATCATCTGATAGTAGGATATTCTTGATGTTTACCTAAAAATCAAATATAAAAATCATTTCATTTAATATCTCAACATCGAATAAAGATATAATCGGTTGATAGTAGGAATCAGCGATCATAAATCTATTGAAATTGACTACCATAATTTATCATATTAAACGAAATGATGTAAAAGGACATTTTGAATTAGAAAGATGTTTACAAATCGAGACCAAATTTTGTATAGAGGTTTTCTAACGTTATATTTATAGACTATTCTCATTATTATTGCGATAAAATTTATTTTAAAATATATGTTGTTTTAAATCACCTTCCGCAGTTGGATAATGGGAACAAATCGTGATGAAAGCTTTTATTATACAAACACTACACTCATGCTTTTTTATTCCATTGATTATAAATTTTTTTAAAAATTGTTTACAAAATATTCTGTTTTGTGCTATTCATAATATAATGTATGGCATTATATCTTTCGATCCCCTCTGAGCCAGCTCAGTACAAAGCTACTTTTTAAATATAAAATCGCTGCGGCCTTCTGTACATACTTAATTAGCTTCATTTATGCAATTTTTAATAGAATCCTTGTTACAGAATTCATATTTTTTCGTTCAGTTGGACGAAAAAGCAATATTTTTTAAATGTTCGAAAAAGAAAGAGCAAAAGGGAGAATGATTATTCAACGTAACGAAGGCAGCGCCATATCATGTCAGCAACATTGGAACACAACTAGAAATTATTAAAGGGATTACGCACGGCTAGATTAAACCCAGAACGTCCTGTTTGATTTTTATTAAGCTTAGAAAAACATGTGTATTCAAATTACTTTTTTTTAAGAGAGGGAGGGAAATTTCCCTCTTTTTACTCCCGTGGATCCGCGCCTGCTTATATTGAGTAGATTTTATTGAATTTGACTGCGAAAATTCTTCAAATAAACAACAACGCCCTGTATTCTCTGCCTGTGCTCAAGAACTGCTTGATTCGGTTATAGAAAATATAAATTTTCAAAGAAATTGTTTTTTTTATTTTTTTTACTTATTTAAAAGAAATATAAGTATAAATAACTGTATTACTTATTTTTAGGCACAAGCAGAAACTATAGCCCAAGTTACATTTTATATTTAATGGTAATATATGTTTGTTTTAACTTTGTTGTATACTTTTTATATTTTCGATATTGGTGTTCAAATTCTCAACCCCTATTCTCTCCTATCGCGAAAGTGTGTTTGCACCAGAAATTTTTTTAAATGGTCTCAAAAACAGCCAAAATGGTCTTTTTGCCATAACTTCGTTATCTGGTTACGGATTTACGTAATTTAGTTACGTATTTACGTTATTTGGTTACGGATTCAAGTGTAGACTTTGTAAAGATCTTAACTTCTAGCATGTTTTGTTCTCAGAAGGTATTGTTCTGTGAGGTCACCTTCTAGTAGTAATTACACTCAAAAAAAAAACTGCTTTCTTTAAATTAAGAAACTGTGGCATCAATTCATAAACATGGGTTTTTCTATATTCTATAGTGGCTTCTCCTTAATGTAGAGAATTTTTACGATTTAACGATCTCACGTCTTGAATTCATTGCAAACAAATATAAAAAATGAAGGTATAATAAAAGTAAAATTTCCAAAAATTGTATAAAAGCAGAAATAATTTGTAGAAAAACTGTATTGATATCAAGTCCGCTTGCAACATTCTACAGCATGATTTCTTAAATTTGGAGAAATATAAGTTGCAATACTTGAACATTTCATAGAAATACATGTAAGTTCTTCTTTTTTTGTACACCACAAGTGATTTATTCTAAGGAAGCTTTTCGTATATTTCTAGAAAAAATGCTTTAAAATTATTTACAAAACGAACGATTCTAAATGAAGCAAACCAAGCGACGATTGTCCAAAAACTGCAATAGTCGAATGGATAAGCTGATGGAATTACACTCACGCGGCCGAGGTTCAAGTCTTCGTATAGTGGTAATTTTTCAATTTAATTTAATGTTAATAATAATAATGTTGCTGTTTTTCTTCAGTATAAAAATAATAATTCTCACAGGCTGCTGTTTTAAATCCTTAAAAATTGTTGTTTTTTTCAAAAATTCCAAAATTTTTCCAGGAATTCGATGAAAAATTTATTTTTTTCAAAGAAAAAGCTTCTCTTAGGTATAGCCGATGAATAATAAAGAGTAGAAAATTTCTTACTTTCAGAGAAAACATTTCTCTTAGATATAGCCGATGAAAAATAAACGGTAGAAAATTTCTTATTTTAAGAGAAAATGTTTCTATGATAGCGTTTTCGTTTCTCGAAAAAATGTTGCATTTTTTCTGCCCTCTTTCTGCCATCTTTGAGACATCTGAATTTTTTCTTCTTTTGAGGTCAACATTTTCGCGAAAAGAACACGATTAAATTTAAGAGGTCACTATTTTTATTCTCAAGAAGGCAGAATTTCCAAAAAGGGGAGAAAAAAATGTACATAAACTTGCTCAAATGTCATAAGATTTAAACACAATTAGCTTAGTTTCTTCAATTTAGCGAAATAGTTCGTAAATGATTGGATAATTTTCCTAAACTATTTTACACTTCTGGTGTCAATTTAACGAAAAATATATACTTCATTTTTGGAAAATCGGCCATGGCGCTAAATGAAGCCCGATTTTCTAACGATTGAGTGCTATTCTTCTAGATTTTCTGGAAATTTTTTTCTGAATGTACTACTTGTAGTGCTTTTTCTCCAAAAACTCAAAACCTCGATTTTTTTTTTGAAAGTGAAATTGAATCAAGTGAATTCGATATTTAGTGGTACATATAACTTTTTTTCGTTTTGTATTAATTTATTTATTTAGTCTGTTAATAAAATAAATTGTATTAACGATAAAAGTAATATTTAGAATAAATATCGAACCAAATATCGAATTCAGTTATGTTTCAATTTCACTTTCACTCGGAAGTGAAATGCAAAGCCTGCCTGCTTTATATAAAATTAACGAACTTCTGCGAAAAAGAATTTGCTTTCATTCATTTACAAAAAAAAATATAGCGATTGAAAAGTTCAGTGGCGTAAAAAACTGTCTTTTTGTAATAACTTTGTTATATGCCGAGTAAGGTGGCCCCATAGGTATGGAAGGAGAATGTTAGCTCAAATTGTAAACGCCATAAGATAAAAATAATGCTTGAAGTATATTTTTTCTTAAAATTTTTATGCATTTAGTTTTTTATTTGGTTTTTCTTTAAAATGAGTTATCAAACATAAAAATCGGTTAAAAACTACTAGAGTTGTGATATTTTACTTTTCGGAAAAAATGTAATCTTCTTTCTTGTTGTCATAAAAAAAAAACCATAAAATTACAAATTTTAAAATTGCAAAAGTTAAGATCAAAGATCTTACGATGAACAAAGAACGATGTCTTAAGCTTGATAATCCTTAACCAAACAACGAAATTATGACAAAACTACCGTTTTGGCTGTTTCTTGAGACCATTAAAAAAAACTTTGTATGGTGCCAAAACACTCTCGCGATAAGCTTTGATATTAGAGGAGAGAATTTGAACGTTTTCTTTTTCGAAACGCTTTAACGGATAGGGTTTCTTGCTTCAATTTGCACTTTTGTGTCCTTCAAGGGCTGTGCAGTTGCATAGAATGTGTTCGGTGTCAATTTTTATGTTAACCCTTTCAGTGGATTTGCCCAATATATTGGACAAGTCGGAAAGTATTTCTTATGTTTATTTTGCAACGCTCTTTTTAAATCAAATCAATTAGTTCTTTGAAAAAAAGATGAACCAACATGATCAAAATAAATTTAGAGATATATTTGCCATTTAAGTAGTGTCCGACCGAATATTCGATTTCGGTTTCGGTTACGGCCAATTTCGGCCCTTTTTGTCAGTTTCGGTCATCTTGAGGCCGAATAGCCAGAACTAGCCGAAACTTTTGGTAACATTTTTTTGCATCAGTCATTTAATTCAAGTATATATGTTTGGTTTAATAAAAATATTAACAACGCATTGTACAAAACAAAAGTTATGAATTTATCTACAATTTGATTTATCGTGTTAACGCAAAACATTTTGGCTAATTTTATGCGTTCGACACTATCATTTTTGATTTTATCATCTGCATTGAAATTAATATTAAAGTTTTATAGGTACTAAAGCCAAAAATTGATACTTAAACTTCCGAACGAATTCTGTGTGTGTGGAATAAAGGAAGAGAAAAAGAAATATTTCTATTTTTATAATGCTAAAACTTTAAAAAAAAATACTTTTTTTTGTAGTTCAATAAAAATGTACATTGCAGGTGCATACTATTTTAAGTGTGTACGGAAGATATAATGTATGCAATCCTTTTGTAATAAAAGATAAAAAATGATCTCATTTATTATCATAGTAAACTTCAATTAATTATTTTCATATTAAATTTTTTTCTCATGTGTAGGAAAGTACTTTTGCTTACTTTTAATACAAAAAAATTATCTGTAAAAACTTAAATTTTCATATTAATAACCAGTTTCGGTTTTGATTTCGGCCGAATATTATAAAATAGCCGAAAATTTGGCTTCGGTTTCGGTCGAACACTACATTTAGGTCAGTTGGATTTTCGATTTTGTGCCGAAGAAAAGCAAAAAAAAAAGAATTTTTGTTTGCCTATATTACAAGAAGTAATCAACCGGACAAAAATCAAATTTATGTTTTTTTTTTTCTTTTTATACCTTCAATGAAAAGAATATAAATAGGGTTTAAAAAACAAAGATCTAAGGGTTGAAAAACTTTCAAGGTATTACAAAAACAAATTTTTTTTACCGAACAGGAACAAAACAATTTTTTCTTTGTATAAGCTTGTAAAATGTAAGTAGTGCAGGTAAAAATCAACGGTATGTTTTTTTCATCTTTGATCTAAATGATAGGAATTTACCTAAAAAAACTATTTTTTCTTAGTTTAGCCTAGCCATTGAAAGGGTTAAGGTTACAAATTGGGCAATAAGTCAATAGGGGTATTCACACTGTTTTTGGGTAGATTGGCATACGCCGTACATTTTGTTTTTGTAAAGTGCCATTCTACCCTAGTACCCATATACTAATCTACTCTAGCTGATCCCTGACTTGTTTGGGTAGATTGTTTTCTTGCAAAATTGAGTAATTTTTCCATGTGTTACCACCTTTTGCAAAAATAGGCAATAATTGACCTAAGGGCATTAAATTTACAATATTTGCTGTCAAGGTTAATATCACGAATAATACACAAAAAATATTGTCACATCCCCTATTTCCGCCCACAAGTTATTAAAAACGCTATATTCCAGACGAATTCGATTGTATTGAACTAAAATTTTGTAATTTAGTTCGAATGGCTACTATCGAATATTCAACAAAGAATGGGCGTGGTCGATATATAACTACGCCGAAACTTGGCTTATATTTGCTATGAGGCCACGTGGTGGACACTAGATAACATATATAAATTTTATCACGCCTAATTTTACCGCCCTTCTATTTATGTAAAATCATTCGTGCGGTGTCTCCTACGATTTCAGGAACGATAACACCTAAGGCAACCAAATTTACAATATCCGCTAATATCTCGGTTAATAAAGTTAATATCTCGGTTAATAAAAAAGTCACACCCCCTTTTACCGCCCACAAATCAATAGAAATCCTATATTTAGGAGGGTTTTGAGCGTATTAAAATAAAATTTAATAATTTAGTTTGTATGGTTATTGTTTGAAACTGTATTAAAAATGAGTGTCCACGCCCTCTTTTACAGCCCACAAATCAATAAAAATACTTTATTTAAGATGATTTTGGTCGTATAAGACTGAAATTTGGTAATTTAGTTTGTATGGTTATATTCGGGAACAGAAAGCCACTATGTTTTTAACGTTGACCCCTGCCGCGAAGGCTTAATTCAACGGTGCTCCAAAGCTTGGGACAAATATGAAGCGTCGACCAACGCCCCTTCGGAATTCAAGAAAGACCACTTTGAAAGGTTCCCCTAATAACATGCAACAGAACTCAATCTATCTTGTCGTCAGATTGACGCAATTCATGGCAGTGGCACTTTTACCTACTCGAATTTGTACATGACTTGGTTATTTTAATAACCTTGGGCTATCTCAGTAGTCAATACCAATAATATAACCCATTACTGTTTCAGCCGCAATAATCATCTACATCATATCAAGGGTCATCACTCCTTCACACGAAAGACTAAGGCGGCAACTACATTAGGCCTGTCATCATATCATCAGGTTGCTCAATCTCAGTGGACACAACTCAGACTATTTAGGTTTCCCCGTCGCCTGTACTCAAATTCCAAACGTAACAGTATAGTGATACGGCAGTTGCTTACCTTCCTAACATTTACTGTTTGAAATTAGCGAGATTCAATCTACCATCATTCTCTTAGTAATTTAAGGGAATCACAAGCCCGAGTTCAACTTAAGTGTAACTCACCCCGGGGCCTTCTGGCCTAACTACAAGCCAGAGCGTTTTGAATACCCCACGTGGGCCTAACCCAACGACAGTCAATACCTGGGCTCAAGGCTCCACCTGACAAGGCTCTTCAACATCCCGTCTTACAGACCAAAAGTTCTTAGAACATTTATATTTGACTGTGACACCTTCAGCCACTCGAATTGTACATGACTAGGTTAAAAAATAACCATTGGTTTCCCAGTAAAACCGGGTAAACCACAATCCTACTTATGCAACGTCGTTATCCTAATTAAGACTTAATAAAAAGCCTTTTTCAGAAAACTAGGAAGCATGAGCCGTTGTATACCAATTGGCTTATACAACGGTCCGAAGATTAAATGTTTCCTACATAATAACCTTTATTCTAAGATAAGGTCTGCAGAACAACGATAGATCAGGTCTCCTCATCATTGATGGATGACTGTCCCCGCTCTTCAAGTTATGTTGGATTGATCGCCCATCGAAAGCATATTACAGATGACGGTGTTATGATAACTTAATATCAAAACCATGCTTTCTCCAAGAATTTGGCAGCAACAACCAAGGCTCAAGGTAAACATTTTTCTTTAACAGATTATCAGATGAACATTCAAGAGCCGTGCCTCAAGAATGAACTCATTATTAGATCAGTTCATAGGGCACGGCCCATGATCCAATAACAAACCCTCACCCTTTTTTCCTGGCTTGGGACAGGCAGATTCCCCGAAGGTCCTCTGGCGGGCTTACATTCGGGAACAGTAGTAAAAATGGACGCGGTTCACTACAAAATTAAAATTGGTTACTGGGCTGATTGCGCTGAAATTGTGGCAGCCGATTTCTTTCTCCTACGAGACAGTTTGGGAAAATTTTTCCAAACCCCTTTTACCGCATACAAATCCATAAAAATACTATATTTTAGACGGTTTTGGTCGTATTAGACTTAAATTTGGTAAATTAGTGCGTATAATTACTCTCGGAAACTGAACTAAAAATGGGCGTAGTCGCACTACAGTTATACAAAAAATTAAAAATTTTTTCCGAAAATTCTTAGATGGCAGTAAGTCGGTCTGTGACAGGACAACGTTTTCCCCTGGATTACTTGTAAATGATAAGATGCTGCGAAGATCACGTTAATCATTACTCGTACATAAAATAATTTTTTTTACGCCCAATTAATGGCCTAAATTTATCGCACATAAAATGACAAGAAATGATTTGGTTTCAGCCCTCTTCTAGCTGTCACTCATCTCTCATTAGGTACATAAGCCGAGGAGATCAAACAAACATGCAGCACTGCCCAAAACTATTCTATAAAGTACTCAATCTACCCATACCCAACTACCCAAGTTAGTGTGAATGCCCCTAATATGTTTTTATCTTTGTAGCATTGATTTATATGTCCCAATCGGAGTCTAATTATTTAAATTTGATAAAGTCTGCTTAAATTTTATTGAGATATCGTAGAAAAGTAATCTGCAATGGCCCAAAAAGATAAATATTATTTCGAAAACTACTATGGAGATGCATTTAAAGGAAACGCATGTAGAATCCTATTGAACGAAGTTGAACTTTTAAAATTGTACCCTATGCTTCTGCTTATAAAGAAATAAATAAAATGGTTTATAAATGGAAGTTTAAAACTATTTTACCTCGGGCGAGTTAAAAGCCGATACCAGCCGATACGAGCCGATGCCGATGCCAATGCCAATTAATCGGTCGATCACTAGTTATAAGGAAATGCGTGAAGATAAATTCGTCAATCCGACACTAACTTATCAAATACTCAAACCAATAATTTTGATCCGCAAGCTTTGTGCAAAGTACGAATTTAACTTTTGGGATTAAATTAAATTCGGTCTTTTTGCAAAGTACGAATTTAACTTTTAGGAGAGAGGAAATTAAATTCATTATTTTTGCAAAGTACGAGTTTACCTTTTGATTCGAATTTAGCTTTTGGCACAATTTTGAGTGCACAATTAAGACTTTTACCATAAATATTTTTTAAAGGTAGTGAAGATGAAAAAATGTTTATGAAAAAAGTCTTCATTGTGCCCTTATAAGGTATATATCGTTAGAAAGGTGGCTTAATTACCTTTTCAATAATATTCTTATCAAAAATATGTAACGCACAGATTTTGAGAATTTTTGCATTGAACCTTAATACCATGAACGCCAATTTCACTACTTCTTAAAAAATGTTCGAATCGTTGGAAAGATGCTTTAATTACCTGTCAAATGATATGTATAACAAAAACATTGTTCACACAGATTTTGAGAATTTTTGCATGGAATCTTAGTACTTTGGACCTAACATTCACTACTTTTTAAAAAGTGTTTATGACGAAAGTCTTAATTGTGCACTTATAGGCCATATATCTTTGGAAAGGTTGTTTAATTACCTATCTAATGGTATGCAATACAAATCGTTCATAGTTTTGATAATTTGCTCATAAGAAGTTGGTTCCATGACTTAAAATCATACCAAGAGTTAAATTCGTTCTTTGCAATGGTACGAATTTAAGATTCTTGCCAAAAGCTATATTCGAATCAAAAATTAAAATCGTACTTTGCAAAAATAACGAATTTTATTTCCTCCCAAAAATTAAAATCGTACTTTGCAAAAAGTACGAATTTAACTTTTTGCGGATCAAAAGTATTGGTTTAAGTCTTCGCTAAGTTAGCGTCGGATTGACGAATTTATCTTCACGCTCTGGTTATAAAGTACAGCTATTAAAAGCAGTATTTGCATGTTCATTGCTTCACCTTTAACCCATTAACCGCGGCTCCCAAACGCTTCGTACGATTTCTTTCAAATTGCGTGTGCTTTCTTATATTGATTACTACTTGATTATATTGATATTGATGAACTACCACACCGAATTTCGTTTCTTCACCGTAGTCGAGAGTTTGGTAGAAAAACACCCAACCGTCGTTAAAGTGTTCTAAATGGGCGCACAAATTCCTTATGCAAGGACAGCATAGTTTTATATCAGAAATTATCTACAAATAGTAGGTATTGTAAGATAGATTTTAAATTTTTTTTAAAATATAAAATTTTTTACAAATGACAAAAACACAAATTTTATGATTTTTAAACTTAATCACTTTTGACATTGAAAATGTAGTAGCTACCGTAAAAATTTCTTGACACACTCCAAAAACAATTTAAAGCTCTATGTTTTCTTCAAATAACAAACAAGATATTAAACACTAAGCTGTTACCAATCCTGAAATATGATCAATTCTGCAGAAGCATTTTCATGGTTAAAAAATACCCAATCGCGGTTAATGGGTTAATTGTAATTAATATTAAATTGCACTCAGTTGCATTTATTAATGAATCATTAAAACTATAAAATATATAATAGAAAAAAAAATTTAATAGAACAATAAATACAAAAAAAAAATTAAGAAGCCAAAAATAAATTAATGAAGAATTTAAAAAAAAATAAAAAATGATACCATTCAAACACTCACCGTCCTCATCGTTGGCCCTGGGCTAAGCTAAAAATGGTTTCTATAGTCAAATTTTCATATTATCGAAAGGTACAGTTCATTTTCTGGCGAACTTTTTTGAATTTACTCTATATCTAACTCAGAAGTAAAGAAATACTTGAACCCTTCAAACTTGTTCAGTTTTGAGTGGCACAACTGTCAAAGGTAAAATAAAAAAAATTAACAAAATGTTTCTGTAGTTTTCAATAATAGGGAATTCACATATAAATAGTAAGTTTTTTCTAGATGGTGCTGCGAATGTTTTTTTATAAAATAATATGAAAGGCCTTATATAAAATGAAATGCTTAAATATAAAAATGTGAATAGCTTACGAAAGGGAGAAGCTAGGATTTTAATTTCAAATGATTTTCTGATGTTCCAATGATATAGAAGTTTTAAGCGTTAGCCGATTTTTGATCCAATTTAGTCGAACTTTTGTGGATTCTAATGACACTGCTCTAATCGTAGGTTTTTTTAAATTTATACCAAAAATGGCATCAGTTATGGCTTTACAGAGAAAAAAAAAATACCATCCTTATTCTTTATTTGCTCTCCAGTTAAAAAAATACATGTACAATTTTAATTTGATCACATCGGTCCAACCTTATACACAACCTCTAACATTCAACCAAGTACTCAGCTGTATTGATTTATAATTACAAATTTCAATGCGTCATGTACAAAGAACACCCTCGTTTTCATTAAACTTAGTATTTACACATGTAAATACATCGTGATGTGTGTGTGAGGGAGGTAAAATGTTCTTAATTGCAACGAAGTCAACAAAACAGCTGAAAGTAATTTAAACATTTTTTTTTTAAACCACTTTGTGTGGTTTTGTTTAATTAAAGCTATTGCTTGCTTCTCTATTGATTTTCTTGTCGTCTGGTCTTATGATTAAGTCAAAGTTTCCTTTAACTATTATACATTGACATCTCGTGTTATTTAAATAGGCTTTTTCACTATTTTTAATTGACAACAAAAGAAAAAAATTACTTTGTTAATATTGAAAAGCTCTTACCAATACATATAGTATTTCAAAAATTGGTTTACAAAAAAATATATGTATATATTAGTTATGCACTGCTTCTAGTTTTTAGTTATTAGTTGTCTTAAAGTTCCAATGAGGACAACTCATTGATTTTTTGCACTTTTAGGAGGGTGTCTTCATGTTACTAAAATTGTTTCGAGCTCCAATTTCTATTACTTAAAAATAGCAGTTGAATTAATTTAAACTTAATTGTTTGACAAGCATAGAATAAAGTGCCGTTGCGTGCTGAAAATACTAAGTTATATTTAGAGATGGATACAAATTTTAAGAATTGGGCCATAATGGCGAAGAAAAAAGGACTTACACATGTATTACCCATTAAAACATAGTACCAATTAAGAAAATTGTTCTTCAGCATTGTCAAATCACTTAATGTTCGAGTAGTTTTGTAGGAGTTCAAAGTTAATTATGTTCAAGAATACAAAAGTTTCTCGAATAAACCGACCAGCAGAAAAATGTTCTTTCATAAAAAATTCAATTAAAATTTACTCACAATGGTATTCATCTAAACGCGCCTATTTCCCATTTGCGCCAATGCGCAATTTCAAGTGGCAGCTTTAATGAATTTACCTTCTCTTTTTTGTACAATTTTTGACAATTGAACATTTTAAAAAATGCCAGTATTAAAAAATAAAAATGCCGAAGGAAAGCAAAAAAAAAAGCAAATTAATAAAATGATTGAAAGAAAAACTTAAATGATTGTTTTCAAAGATATTTAATTCACAGAAGAAAAAGGAAAAAGTGCTAAATTCGGATTTGCTCATTTAACAGCGCAAGTTTTCTTGACGATTTGGTCGCGCATGCTTATTAGGTTTGTGCAAAAGGTTTTTCATACGATTTTTGACAGCTCATTAGCGAAGGTTTAAAAATGAACAGTTTGCACAGTAAACGAGGGTTTTGCGCGCTTAGATGAATACCCCTATTATTTCTACATTTAAATAAATGTTTGTGAAATTAGCGCAATCCCTTTATTTTTATTCGCAGGCTATCGAAAGTTTTTGTATTGTTTTAGTTTCAGGTGTTCTGTCTAAAAACGAACAAGGTAAGAAATCTTGTACTAAAATGAAAACTTTTCTGTACTACATACAGGTTCACACTAGCTTTGGTATGAAACCTAGTACTTACAATATATAAAAATATGATTTTAATACAGCTTTGATCTTAAATTTAGTACAGTCTTAGATTAAAATATCAAAAAAAAAAAAAAAAAAAAGAAATAACAATCACAGTGAAAATAGAACATACGACATTAAGTTTTTAAGTTCACTACTCTAGCGATTGAGCTATTGCGCTATAAGTAACAAAAGCGTATAAGTAACAAAAGTAACCAAATCCAAATTTTGTATCCAAAAGTATTATAATTTAGTCTTTATTGTATTGAAAACAAAAAACAATACAGAATTGTACTTAAATTTAAACTAAAAAGCTACAAGGGAAGCTGTAATGCCTCTTTTAGTTTAAATTTTAGTACAGTAGAGTTTTAATTATGAGTCGATATGTGCAAAGTTTGAATTTTAAAGCGCAAAGTTTAAAAAATGCAGTAATGTATGAGATTCACTAAAATTTAGTCCAAGGTTTTTAACCATGTAGGCTGCTACATATATTTCGGGATCTGTCAACGCCAATGTTATTCCAGTCAAACTGACGCACAGTGGACAGATCCATACAAGTAAGAGGAAAAAAATTGTTTTATTTTTAAACGATAGGGGATGCAAAAACAAGCAAAAAAGGGTATTGCAAGTGTCTATTTTTACCCCTTGGGAGAAATGAATTATTTATTGTTTTCACTAAAAACACTCTTATAGCAAAACTTTTCGATGTGGAACTTTTTTAAAGGTGTTTTGAAAAGATAATTTCATGACCTTTCTAGCCGATCAACTTTCAGACATTTATGTTTGAATTATAAAATTTTTGCGATTGAACCAGCAAGTTTTGGAAAAAAGCCACAATTTTTAAAAATGAATTGTGATCTGTTCTTTGAAATTTGAAATGATTTATATTGTGAGCTATTTAGATCAATTAAGTTTGAAGTATTGAACATTTGGTTATGCAAAAAGCCACCTTTCAGTTAAACACTAGGTTCTAGCGAAGCAAATAAACTCGTTTCAATTCTATGGTATACTTCGGCAAAGTCGTCAAACCCAAATGAATAGCGAAACAAATAAGAAGTTACTGCAACAGACACACAATTCCTAGTAGAGTTTTAGGCTGCATCTAAAATATTTACTGCTTTAATCGTCGTATGACAAAAAAAAATTACCAATGAAAGAATATACTCATAAAAGTGCTTTTAGCCACGCTATCACTTAAGATACGTAAAACGTCAGTTCGGAATGGTACAACACCTGGAATATGGCAGAAGTATTCCGTGAAATAAGGAAAGGAAACAAGCGCCTAAGAATCATTCTTTATCAAGGGAATGGGAGCTCCCACACATCAGCTTAAGCATAGCTGTTTTCGAGCACTCAAATCATCGAATTAATGGGTCATCCGTTTTTTGTTCTCGCACATCAAGGACAATTTGAGTTGACAGCGTTTTTCGACACCAGAAGAAGCCGTTGATGAGTTCAAAAACTATGTTTTGGAGATGTCTTAAACGGAATGGGTTGAATGTTATGGCAAATGGTTCAAACGCATGCAAAAATGTAGTAATCATAGGAGAATATCGAAAAACAATAAAGCTATTTCTAAAGATAAAAAAATGTGGTCTTAATATTTATTCCCTAATGATAAAAAAATTTTGGTCTTTATGTTTATTCCCGAAATATGTTTAGCAACCTTCCTATGTATATTTCGTTGGCATTTTTATGTTAACTGAGAAGACAGAAACTGCATTTCGAACTAGGCATAATTAGTTATTGCTTGATATAATTCCATCTTTTCATTGTGTTGGATAGAATTTGAGAAGATTTCCGAGTTAATGGGATAGAATAAATGATATATTTTCAATTTTTGAAAAATAAGGACATTTTTAATTTCAAAATGTAGCTTCCGCGTGACGTGATCGCCCTTAACGCTTCGTTTCCACAGCTAAGTTAAATATATTGGCTAAGGTTTGACACAAATATCAAAGACAGTGCTTCCAACTTGAAAAAAATACCTGCCGTATTTATAATTTAATACCCAAAGCTAGGGTCTTGATATTGTTATGATAGGTGACAGTTATCTAAACTAATTTTCGCAACAAATATGATTTGTATTGGAAATGTCAAAATGTGATGCAAGGATTGTGAACACTTTAAAAAGTCTTTGAATTTGATTGAATTTGAAACTTAACACTAAAAACAGACGATTTGAAAAAACTACTTTCCATTCAGAAATAATATTTTTACACCAAAAATAATTCTTGTTAAGTTAGAGCCAAATACTTTACGTACTCTGCCTTACCTTAAAATAAAATAATTTTTTTATTGAATTAGCGTTTACTTTCTAATATAAGCATTAGTTAAAATTTTTGTAATGTTTTCGGACTTTTATATGCTTTCATTTTTGTCTTGTCAGCGTTTTTTTATTTGTTATTAGTTAGGATGAAATCAGTAGCTAAAATTGTTTTTCTTTGGCAACCCTGTGCATTGCTCTATAATAGGAGATATACTTAAGACTTAATTTATAAACTAAAACCAATTGATACCATAAAATATGCATTTTGTATAAATTTTCTCCGCATAGATAGTCTCTACGTTTGCCGTGATATCCATTCGACTCGGTCACTTATCGTTACGTGCATAAATCACTCAAATGCATCGCATTTAATCACTTAATAATGTTCTCATTCAATTTCCGCTCTAGTGGAGTGGCTGCTAACCAACCACTTCAAAAATATAACCAAATCAACCGAAACAAAATGACGGTCTTCCGGTTCCACTTTGTGACGCATAAAATTCGCACTTAGTTGTGGTTTAGTTAAATGCACTGTTTTCATCAACAACAACATTATCCCCACCATCATCATCAGCATCATCATCGTGCATTTAATTCAATTAAAATAAATAGGCGCGCTTATTCATGTATGCTGAAAAATTCAAATTGTGAATTCGCACTAAATAAATAATTTTGTTAAATGTGCTTGGCTTTGCTACCCTCACCCTCACCTCACCCTCCACACTATCGCACAGCCAATCAAATTCGCGTCATATGTGGAACATTCAAAATATGCAACAATCCATTAGATCTTTTTACTTCTCCTTGTGTTTTTAATCTGCATGAAGTACAAAATTCAATTCACATTTCTGAGTAGTAGCGGAAGTCGTTGTCGTGAGCATTTGCATATTGAAATATGCAAAGAAACATCGAAGCTTTTCTCAAGCAATTGAACAACTTCTAGCCTGGTTACCTGACAGACTAGCTGACTGGCAGACTTCTTTCTCTATCTCATTTCTATGTCTTTGGAATTATATAGATATGCTTCAGATTAGTTTAATTGATTTTTGCCGACTTGTTGCCACATTGATGGCCAATGTTACGACTTTTGTTATTATCCCAGATAAAAGCATTTGCATTTGTAATTGCAAAATATCCTCCCAGGAGTCCCCTCTTCCATACTTACACCCTCCCTTGGGCTCAAACCATGCACTACATATATTTAATTATACTACTTATAATCAACGGATCAGCGTGGCATTCGGAGCACAGTCTGACATATGAAGCGCGCATGTTGAGTGAATCAGTGATGAGCTTGGTAAATAAACCAAGCAATAACATAACATATGTAAGTCGACATGATTTATGAAATAATGTTGTTTATGTACAGAGTTGTTATTTCTCGAATTGTTCGTTTGTATTTTTGCAATATTTATGAACTGAGTATTGCTTTGGTAAATGAAGAAGTTGTGTCTCAACAAGGGCCGTAGCCAAGGGAGAGCTTTTCGGGGTTCTTTGTTTTTTTTTATGAGTTGAATCGTGTAAACAACAATAGTGAAAATCAATGCATCTTATCAAACGTGATACATTGCCATCACTATTGTTTTCACTACCCTTGACATTGGCAGTTGTAGATGATAGTAGTCATGATAACAGTGAAGCCAACAAGAGTGACATACACATGTATACTAAAAAACCTATCTTATTCGAACTGCCTAGAAAGATTTAAAACTATACTTCAGCCAACAACCGATTTTAATTTTCCCTCGAGCGGTTCTTGAAAAATTTAAATTTCAGCATTCATGGTTTTGTCGTTGGAGTTAATTGGTTGGCTTACTATTACCAAATATGCAAATGGAGTTTATTGTAAGTTTTAGGTCTTATTTAGCTATGCTTATGGCGCCAGAGTATCACAGCCTCTTCGTATTTTACGGCACAAAACAAGTTTGTTTTAAATAAATTTTTCTGCTCCTTTCATTGTGACTCTTTTGTAGTCATAAGAGTTTTTAAACAATTAACTTTCTAATTAAATATGTGAGTCTAAACCTTGTTTATTTTGTGAGGAATGTTTGAAGTAACTCATGAGTTATTAAAAGTTCACTTACATTTTTCAGAATTCTGACCAGAGGAAAAGTTTTACGTCAATCAAAATTAAGTAATTTTGTGAATGTTTATGTTTTAAGATTTATGAAGTTTATGTAAAAGTTTTTCTGGCTCTAAAATTTAATTAATTTTAGATAAATGAGGTATCGTTCTCATCCCCAAAATTTCTTCAAACGTAACTCCGTAATTCAATGGACGAGATCCGTTTGAACGGGTGTGCATCCCTTAACTCTTTCCGGGGTAGAAAAGTCAAGTAGTCAATAAAAATTACACATACTTTTTATTTGCTTTTATTTATTTTTGTTAACCATTGGAAAAAATGTAAAAAAAATATCCTTGTAGGATCTTGCGCAAGGATGTAGTACAATAATTATACCACTGCGCATAATTTACAAGTTTTACTTATGACATTGATTGAAACAGGATTTCGTTTTGCTAAAATAAAGTGGCACATTGCATGCAAGTAGAGCACATCCACTGAGTTCTTCTTTGGTGTTTCGCCGTGCTGCAGTGGTCACATCTTCGGATTGTTGTTCTGATTGGTTGGTGAGATGATGCGGCTTGTATATTTGGATCTACGAACGGTTTCTTTTTATTTATGCGAACTTTAGATTGCTTTTTATTTTTGTTTGCAGAAGTCGGTTACACATATGATTAGCATAGGGTTGAAATTATATCAAGTTTGAAGTCCTTTAGTGGTAATTTGTACCCTATATTTTTTGAAATAATGAAAGCATTCACGACTGCCAGATCAAGAAAGTGAAAAAAATACGATGCCACCATTTGCTGCTTTTCCTATTCAGTTCGTTCAATTTTGCTTACTCCAATTGGGAGGAACAAGCATTTGCTGGCTATTTTGTAGAGCAGATAGAGGAACTTCGTCATCACTATCGAAATTTTCTTGAGAATTATGATTTGCACTACATTCTGGTTCATTGCTTTCATCAATACGCCTTCCTTCCTCATTTTAACCCTCAATGACGCAATTAAAAAGTTCCTGAATATGGTTTTCTTCATCAAAAAACTCAGCATCATCGACAATTGAATCAGTGTCTGATGGAATCTCTGATAAATCAAGTTCATCGTCGATCGTTTCCACTATATGGCAAATATCACTGTCCTTAAGTTTTTTAGGCATGATTTATATATGAGGCGCAGTGGTACGATTTTAATACCACAAACTTTAAAAACTCGCAAATAGAACGCTTCTAAGTTTTTTTTCGCGTGTAGGTATAACACGTATAACACGTATAACGCGTATAACACGTTATTTATATATCTAATTTATTTAAAATTGTCAAAATCCGAAGTTGCACGCACCTTTGTAGATAAAATATACTAAACGGCGGGAATCAATTTTTACACTCAGCTGGAGAACATATTTTGAGCTTAAAAAACATATATATTTGTTTCTTTCTTACACTTGAAACATTTTTTTTAATACATAAGCTTAAATTAACCTTCAAAATTGGTATTTGAAACATACCAATGCACACAAAATGTAGAAAACATGTTTAAATAAGTGGTATAGTTTTCATACCAGCAGCCCGGAAAGAGTTAACATACAGCGATCGCACAGTAACTGAGCAGGACGTGTTGGTAGAATTTGCAAAAAAAAAAGACTTAATTTTTGATATTTTTTATTTTATTTCCATACAAAAACTTTCAAAATTCAAATAACTTAATTTTTTTTTAATTTTTTCAAAAGCTCAATTAAAGTTAAAATAACTTAAATAAACCACATAATAAGTTGTTTACTTATATTGTATTGTATTGTATTGTATTGTATATAATACTAATTTGTATTGCATTCTACCATTAAAAATATATCTGATGCACATGATCTACAACAACAATTGTCAAATATATCTGCATGGTGTTCTAAAAACCGCCTTTCTTTAAATACAAAAACGTGTTTTCATATCTCGTTTTCAAAAACTCAAAATCTCATTAACACTTTATATTCTATTGATAGCCACTGTTTAAAATCTGTCGATGAAATATCTGATTTGGGTGTGATTTTTGATATAAAGTTTTCTTTTGTCGGCCATATAAATTTTATTATACCTAAAGCATATGTCATGTATGCTTTTGTTCGTCGCAATAGTTCAGCTTTTATTGATCCATATACGCATAAAGCACTCTTTTCTGCTTTTGTTAGATCTAAGCTTGAATATGCATCGTTTATTTAGAGCCCTAACTATTAGAACGTATTCAAAAATCATTTACACGATATGCTCTTAAGTCCTTAAATTTTGATCCAACCCACTCATATAGTGCTCGGTGCTTATATATTGGTTCGAAATCGCTACAAAGTAGAAGAACTATAATATCACTTTCATTTGTATCTGATCTAAGAACTACAAGAAGTCTTATAAATTATGATCTTTTTTTTATTAAAATGCTCAGAACCAACTATGCAATGAATGTTCCTTTGAAAAGGGCACTAATAGAATACAACATACTATCTAACAATATTGCTATTGATTTAGCCATGGCGAAGCAGGCTTAAAGAGTCCTAATAGATATTTTCTATCGATGAATATACTATATTATTATATATTATACATAGAATATTATTTTCAAATCTTGAATTATTATCAAAAATTGCTAGTTTTAATTTTATATTAGTGGTTTTCCCAAACATTTTGTAGTTTTCATAATTTAAGTGGCTTAGCCAAATATTTGTAGTCAGTAAGGAACCTGTTCCATTGATGAATAAATAAATAAATAAATATTCCAAATCTAAGTTAAATTTATAGTGATGTTCAAAAGATATACGTGGTAGTATGCCACCTTATATATATTCTCATATGTCGCTAAAGCTTTTGATAGCTTACTACTGTTAGAATGTATTGTTTTGTTAGGGTAGGTGGCATACGACCACGGATATCTTCTACATATCACTTAAAATTAGTATTATATACAATAAAATTTAAGTTGTTTATTTAATAGACAATAATATTGCATAGTTTATACTTAACAATTTCAGGTGAGAATATTTTCTTGTTTCATTCTTTTTAGAGCGTGCTATTTAATAGTCAGGTTTTAGTTTTTTAAACATATTTTTTATTTAAATTATTTTGGGGATATAATTTTTATATCGAAAGTATTAACTTGTAATCAATTGTTTGAGGTTCAAATTATAAATAATGGTGTTTATTATGTCACTTAAATTTTTTTTAGTTCATGACTTTATGCCCTATAGAAGACGCCACATTCTATTAAATGTGACGTATCAAATCAGTGGACGAGAAAACACTTCGAACGATACTTCATTTGTCAAAATATGTCAAGTAGTTTAGAAGTTAGTAGTTTAGTTTACTATATGTCCTCTAGAGGGCGCTATATTAAATTTTATGTGCCGTCACATAACATATAACTAGCGGACGATCAAAACGTTTCCAACGATATCTCATTTCTTAAATTCTGATAAGTAGTTTAGAAATTAGGTGTTTACTTGACTTTTTGTCCTTTAGAAGGCGCCATATTTTATCAAATGAAATGCGCATATCAAAAAATGGAGACCATAACCTTCCCGACCGAGCGTAGGTTTTTTGGTCGGCATTCCAGACACTCTGCTAAGTCCTTTTTTGGACTCAGGCTTATCGTTACTGATCCATGTTTTATCTATTGGGACAAAACGTCGAGGAAAGTCCACTTGATTACGCAAAATATCATCAACGCGCTGCTGTTTTTGGTCGATGATCAGCAAACGAAGAACCTATGATCAGAAGCTTTTCCATAAAAAAAGACAACGCTTGATCATTATGAGATATTCCTGTTTTCCATTTTTTACGGAGTCGAAAGTAGCTACACTCAAATGACTAGCTTGTAAACGAACCGAAGAAATATCATTCAACTTTATACATAAACTAATAACAAATGATCCTTTCGAAAAAAGTCTTCTTGAAGTTTTAGTGGTGCAACCTTAAGAAAAATCCCGGGACTTTTCAGCCCATGTAGTATGTATTTTTGACATATTTTCGGGATCATATCCGATAAAATAAAAGCATAAGCTGCTTGCGTATGCTGATGACATCGATTGGCCATAATACGCGCGAAGTCTGTGCAGCATTCTCCAGATTAGAAAGAGAGTCAATTTGAATGGGTCTGGCAGGGAATGCAGACAAGACGAAATACTTGGTGTCAACAAACAAACAGTCCCAGCGTATTGGAACCGCCCACGTTACAGTTGTCAATACCTCCTTCGAGGTTGTGAAGGACTTCGTCTATCTGGGATCCAGAATAAACTCAACCAACGACATCAGCATTGAGATCAAACAAAGAAACACTCTTGCCAACAGGTAGTCGGTTGACGTTAATTGCTGCTTGGGACGGTAATCGGTTGTTATGACGCAATCGGTTCTTACGATGCTAGTCGTTTGACGGTATTTGCTTCTTTGGACGTTAATCTGTTCTTAAAATGCTAATCGGTTGACTGTAATCGCTTATGACGGTAATCGCTTATGACGGTGATCGCTTATGACGGTAATCGGTTCTTACGACGGTAATCGCTTCTAATGACGGTAATCGTTTCTTACGACGCTAATCGGTTGATTGTAATTGCAACTTATGACGGTAATCGGTTCTTACGATGCTAATCGGTTGACGGTACAGCGATTAGAAACTATGAAGTCAGAGGCTCAGAGGTTTTGCAAAGGCCAATTACGTAAAACTTGATTTCTTGTGCAAGGGCCACAGAAGCAGCGCAGCGAGCAGAATCTGAAGAATTCACGGAGCAGACGACCACAAGGTTCGACTGCGACGCTTGAATTCTGTTGCAAGGGCAGATATCATGGTGAACAGAATTCAGGCATATGGAATGCAAAAGAATGAGTTTGACTGCGAGGCTTCTATTCTGTTGCGAGGGCTGGTAGCGCAGCGAGTAGAATACAAGGAAGGCAAGATAGAGGGAAAACAACAAAAAATAAATATTAACATGCTTAGATCAAAGCGGTAAGGCTAGACAAAGGAAGGAGAGGTTGATATTTCGAGCGATTATTAATACTTCCAGTCGGTCCTAATGTGACATTTCTTCACATTCTTATACATATGCCGTTATGAAGTTGTTGTGAATTATGTCAGTAGTTGTTTAAGATTATTCATGTCTAAAAGAATGCCGTGTCTGTAGTGTTGTTATTGTTGTTGTTGTCTTTTACATTTACTTAGAGTCTACTTATATTTAGTTCTGGTTATACTTAGTGCTGTTGTTGTTGTTGTTTTCTTTCCTTAGTGTCTACTTATGTTAAGTTAGTTCTGGCGGCCGAGGTTCGAATCCGGCGGCTGCAGACGGATATTTTGAACTTTCTTACTTTATGTTTTTAAATGTTTTATATATTTTTTTAGCCTATTTTCAATAGTAATTTTACAGAAAATAAGAAAAATATTTTTGTAATGATTTAAATCATTAATTCAAAGCTATGGATTTAATTGCAGCACATATATTAAATAAGTTTGGAATAATTTAAATCATTAATTAAAATACTGTTATTTCATGTCTTGTTTACACAAATTAATCTATCATAACTTAAATTTTATGATTTTATATTTTTATTTTATTTTACTTGTAATGGGTTGTTACAATGGCGAGTACCGAATACGGTAGAATGATGAACTGTATGTAGAATGATGAACTGCGGCGGTCAACGCAGAAGAGGACGACCGAATCTTCCATCTTCGTTGGAAAGACCAAGTAGAGGACAACCTGACGAAGCTTGGAATTTCCAACTGGCGCCAGCAAGCGAGAGTTCAGAAATGGCTCTCGCAAATTCTTAGATGAGGCCAAGACCGACATACGGTTGTAGTGCCAACTAAATAAGTAAATAAGTATCCGATAACATTAGTTCTTAATGAACACTAATGGATTACTAGAGTGTGCTTATATCTATTATATTGCACATAAGTTATAGACGTCTCTTGTGTTCGTGAAATATCACTTTCTAATATTTGTTCAATTAATCAATGTTCAATTCTAACCGTTGATTATAACCAATTCAATTGAACCTTTCTGTTCAATTAATCAATTAAAAATTTTCCCCACATGAATAAAGTCCACTCCAATGTCACCATCGATGATAATAAATAAATTTTGTAAATTATTTATAACTATCTTCGAAAACATCGATTGCAAGAGCAGTTATCAGCGTCCATTACCCATTTTCAGAAATTTATCTCAATTTAGAATATATCCCATTCTCATGCCACTACAAAATCATTTATATACACATATATAACCTCGTCATATACCCAAACACCTACTCAAAGGAGTTGTCGGTCTACATTGCAAACCAATCCTCACTCGTATTAACGAAGAACTCCTGTTTATCTACTCATATCTAACAATATGTCCTGACTTTTTCGATTTGCAATAAATTTACTTTCTTATAACGAAGAGTTTCCTGCCTAATTTTGTTTTTATTTGCTTATCATACAAATACAAAGTTCTTTCCCAATACTCGTTTTTGCTTTTCTTGCCTTGGCGCTTGTTTAGGCATCAGTGTGTTGGCTGTTGGGTACCTTGGAGAATATCAAAGAACAAGAATTTTTCTAAACGAGAAAAGCAGAAGTTTTCAAAGTAAAAAAAAATTCCTTACTAACTTTACGTTATTTTGCTTTATAAACATGCATGAAAATTTGAAATTCTAACCACACACGCACCAATCGTAGAGCACCTAGACACCTTCGCGACGCACACACATATGGTTTAGGGTTGCCATGCAGCAAAAATTTGAAAATGAATTGTTTACCTTATGAACACATTATAAGACGAATAATTAAATTTTGTAAAATTTCTGAATGTTAAATCTTTTATTTATAATATATCGTAATAATATTTAGTGTAATAACTTATGATGTAGGGTAATGGGCATTAGTTAATGGGTCGATATGATATACTGAGCATGATCCAATTTTAAATTGTTTAACTTAAGCGTTTAATTTTTTTAATACTTCAGATTTTTATAAACTTTTTATTGCAACCTATAGAAAAAGATATAATTGAGACGTTATCTCTGAGGAAATGCCTTATCTTTTTAAACTCTTTTATGCTTTCAAATCTAAGGATCGGCATCTTTACTAGGAGGCTTTAGAATATACAGGGTTGCCCATATTCGACGGACCCATGTTTTTTTTAAAAAATCAAAGAAAAAAATAAAAATTTGGCGGTTGGCAATCTTAATCATTTAATTTGTTCCAAGTAGATTTGTTTACATCAATTTTTGAATATGATATCTCTCAAATGGCCGCCTCTGGCGTTGATGGCGTATTGTGCCCTTTTTGCAGCATTTTCCATCGTTTTCGCCAACATTTCGGCCGGAATAGCGGCTATTTCTTCACGAATGTTGTCCTTGAGCTCTTCTACGGTCCTTGGCTTGTTAACGTAAACCTTTGACTTCAAATATCCCCACAAGAAGAAGTCAGGCGGCGTCAAATCGGGCGAACGCGGTGGCCAGTCCAAATCACCACTTTTCGACATCAAACGGCCCGGAAACAAATTCTTCAGAAAATCGATTGTTATGCGACTTGTGTGCGGTGGAGCGCCGTCTTGTTGAAACCAGAACTGCCTCATACGCTTTCGACGAATAATTGGCATCACAAAATTGGTCATCATGTCGCGATAACGCTCCTGGTTGATGGTAACAGCATGGCCATTTTCATTTTGGAAGAAAAACGGCCCAATGACCGTTTTCGCACTAACGCCGCACCAAACTATGCATCTCCTGAGGATTTTCAGTGGCGTAAATACGGCAATTTTGCTTATTTACGGTCCCATTCAATGTGAAATGGGCTTCATCGGACATGATAATTTTGTTCCAAAATTCCTCGTCATCTTCGGCCATTTCGAAGACTCTTTGGGCCCATTCCAATCGACGAGGCTTGTCCGCAGGCAACAATCTTTGCGTCAATTGAATTTTGTACGGGAACAAATGCAAATCAACGCGAATAATCCGTTGTAAAGTGGACCGAGCCATGCCCAACTGCTGAGAACGGCGTTTTTGGGATGTTCTTGGGGACCTCTCAACACTGGCTCGTACGGCAGCGATATTCTCGGCCGATCGCCTTGGTCGACTTTTATTTGGCCTCTTCGGATTAGAAAGAGCCTCACCAGTCGAAAATTTTTCGTATAAACGCTTAATGGTGTTCTTAGAAGGTGCACTTCTCACATTTTTTAATCTTTTAAAAGCACGTTGAGTTTTCACAATTGACTTCTTCTGTTGAATGTAAATTTCAACTATTTCAGAGCGCTCGCGTGGCGTGTATTGTTCCATGCTAAAAATCTGCTTGGACTGACGCTTCAAACGCGGTATGTCATTAAGCGATCTGACATCTCTGTCAAAAGTTATGGCGTTGCCAGATGGGTCCGTCGAATATGGGCAACCCTGTAATTCGAAAAACAACTTAACTGAATCTATGTCAACCTGTAATGTTTTTCGTTTGTTATGCAGTGTGCCCGATGTGTCCTTTTATTAGAAATTAGAACGTCCTATCTTTAAAAAATTCTGTGTTTGAACCCGAATGTGTTCATGTTAAATAGCAATGTGATGTAGAAAGAACAAAAACTCGTCGAAAATAAGCTTATTTTCAGTTTGACTTAGCATTAGGAATATAATTAAAAATATTTCCGATTATAAATATAAGTAATATGAAAAGTAAACAACACTGTGTGATATATGAGAGAAATTTCGATGTATTTGGTTAACTATGCTGTTAGAATTAATCGCGTGTATAATTGCACCAAGTAGCATTAAAACAGAAAATAAAGATATTTTTTCGTTTTTGTTTTTCGTGTGGAAATTTTTAAAAATTTTTAAATAATTTAAAATTGTTTTTCTGCTTGTGCTGAAATGAGAAACAGCTTTTTAAAAATAAAAGCTTCTAAATAAAACGCTTTCGAAATACATAGACGATATTTTTGCGACAACTAAAATGGACAAATTAGATTACACCCTAAAATCATTCAACAAATGCTTAACGGTCACATAAAATTCACAGTCGATCTTAAACAAAAAGGAAATTTGCTGCACCTTGATGCGGTCGTGATATGAACACGCTGGTATCAAAAACCAAACATCATCAAGAGGGCTAACCAAATTTTTCTCAAAGCATGCATAAAACAATTCTCAATACAGCATTCAATTTTTTAAACAGAGTCTTTAATATCAGAGATGATATTTTTCATAGGAACAACAAAACGCGAATCACACAAGTGAACAATGATTTTCTACACTACAGTATTTCACGTTTAAGAAAACATCGATGCTACAAAACCAAAAATTTACAAGGGAATCACCTACATTCCGGCCCTGATTTAAAAACTAGAATGATCTAACATTTAAAAAAAAAAACTTACTTTTATTGGCTCTAAAACAAACAATCAACTTAGGTAGTTTCACAGCAAAACGAAAAGCAAAGTGGATGACATGGACTAATACAATCTTATATATAATATAAATTGGAAAGGTTACGGGGCCAACGTATGCAATTGAGTTTTGTTGGGTACAATAAAATCGAGTTGGAAAATAGACCTTCAACACAAATCAGATCTTAAAGATAAACGTTACTACAAAACCGCGCTCGAGGCTCACGCTTTCCTGCGAAATCACTCTCCGGACGTATGTTAAAACATACGAAAATTTTGCAACAGGAGACGAACTACCGAAGAAGGCACACAATAGAAATGTGGCACATAATTAATACACTAACAAACATTCAACTTCACTATAAAACGGATGCCAACAAATGATACAACATCAATCAAGTGACCGCCTTTATTGGCCGAAGCAAAATGTGCCCTTTTTGTAATTAATTGTGATCTATTTTTTGATTTTACATGATCTTTATTTTGACCTTTTTACAGTGGCTCACAACGAGAGTCGGGCAGATATTTTTAGCAGTATCGCATTGGTTTCAGAAATGAAAATGTATGAAGAAAATTGCAATATATATTTTTTTCAAAACGTTATTTTTTAGTGAACAAAATTAAACACAAATATAATTAAAAAATTAGAACATAACGGTGAAACAAATTTAAATCGAAACAAACCTATAAAAACGAGCTCACATCAATAGTCGGGCAAGTAAAGAAAAAATGCAAATCATTGTCAGTAAACCGTTATTCCTGCTTTCAACTTTTTACTACTGTTCATGGAATAACTTCATTCAAACACAAAACTTAAAAAATAAACATTTTTCGAAAAGTGAATTAATCAGCACTGGCAGAAAGGCAGCTCGTGATAGATCATTATTTGAAAGAAAAATCCGAGCGAAAAATTTCACAAATCGTCTTAAGTAAATCAACAGTGCACGATATAATCAAGCGTTAAATACAAGATAATAAAATATGCAATAAGGAACTTACAGTAGCTAAAAATAAACTTAGCTCCAAAAATGAAAGGAATGTTTTATCTGCACCAAAACTACACGGTTAGAAATCTTGGACTAAATTTTAGTCCCACTAAAATATTACTGCATGTTTTTAAGCCTTGCGGTTTCAAATTGAAACTTTTCAAATACTAACTCAAATTTAAAACTTTTCTGTACTAGAATTGAAACCAAAAGAAATATTACAGCATCAATTTTAGCTTTTTGGTTTAAATTTTAGCTTTTTGGTTTCAATTTAAGTACAACTCTGTATTACTTTTTGTTTTTAATACGAATAATACTAAATTCTAGTACATGTGGATACTAAATTTGGATTAAGACCCGTAAAAAGTTGGCCTGGCAATGCTGCGACTCAATATCAGGCGACTCGGTTCATATGTTTGTTTATCGCGCTTTTTATGTATAAGCCAATAGCTCTGTGGTTAGAGTAGTGAGTTTGCAAACTCAATGTCGTGTGATCGAATCTCGCGTTGTTTGTTTTTTTTTTTTTAAATATTTGAATCCAAGGTTGTACTTAATTTGAAACCAAAGCTGTATTAAAACCATTTTTTAGTATTTTGTAAATATTAGATTTGAAACCAAAGCTGGTGTAGACTTATATGTAGTCCAGAAAAGTTTCAATTTTAGTACAAGATTTCTAACCGTGTAGAGGTCATTTTAAAACCCAATTTGAAAAAGAGTGTACACTCAGAAACAATTTGAAGAGTTAAAAAAAAAAAATTTTATTAAATCGAAGAGTATCACGAAAAATGCCATGTATTAGCAAGAAAAATATAAAAGAACTCCTCAATTTCGTGCGTGAGCAAATGGCGCAATACTTTTTTTTCTGGAGCAAGGTTAATAGAATAAATTGTGATATTTAGCACTTTTTAATTATACACATTTATTAAAGGTTTTGGTTAACGATGAGAGTTAATTTATTTGGCTCAAATGGAAGGCGGAAACAGAATGAAAAATTTTGCAATAAAAATTTTAAACATACGGTTAAGCATGGTAGATAATCATTCATGATTTGGGGCTGCGTGTGATGTTGGAAGGATTAATTTTATTAATAATTTAGTATAATGGACTAAAATATGTTCCTTGACATTCTCATGGCGCACTTAAAAGAAAGTCCGGGTAAATAAAGAATTGACAATGACCTGAAACATACAACACTCATGGTAAGAATTGTGTAATTGATATTTATCCAAGTGTCATAAAAACAACCTCAGAAGGCCCAGATTAAAATGTTATAGAACATCTATGAAATAAACTTGAACCCAAAGTGCAGTATCAGGGATGGGCAACTAAATATGTATTAAAAAGCTTCCTAAGTGAAGACTGAAATCAAATAGGAGCTGATGTTTGTAAAAATTTGGTTACACCCATGCCAAAAATTCTGCAAGCAGTCATAAAAGAAAATGGATTGGCAACAAAATATTAAATTCTTAGTTTTAGCATTGAATTCCTTATCTGCCCGACTTTCAATGTGAGCTCGTTTTTAAAGCTTTGGTTTGATTTAATGTTGTTTTACTGTTATGTTATAATTTTTCAACTATGTTTCTGTTTAATTTTGCTCACCAATAAATAACATTTTTAAAAAATATTTACTCCAAGTTTCTTCTTACATTTTTATTTCTGAAACCAATGCGAAAGTGCTAAGGATGCCCGCCCGACTTACGCTGACAACATCAACAACATCAACAACATCAACAACATCAACAACATCAACAACATCAACAACATCAACAACATCAACAACATCAACATCATCAACATCAACATCATCAACAACATCAACAACATCAACAACATCAACAACAACAACAACAACAACAAAAACTGCTGTAAATAGAGTCAATCACACAGCAGACTAGACAAAGCGTTTCAGAAAGCGCTACCCTTTCCATCTTCAGTAGTCTTGAGTGATTAAGCTTTGATCAACTCACTGTTTAAGGTTTATATGATTTGGCACATTTTCGAAAAAATTTCTTTGAAAACAGCACGAATTTATTTCTTTTCGGCCTTTTTCATATGACGTTAAAGCAGTTAAGTTATTTTAGATCAAGCCCTAAAACACTACCAGAGATTGTGTCTATTATAGTGGGCTCTTCTGCTTTCACTTTTCTTTCGAGTTTTTGCTGCGTTTTCTATCACTTTTTCGAGCATCTCGGTCGGTGTAGCAATTATTTCGGCACTAATGTTTGCCTTGAGCTCTTCAATATCCTGAGGCTTGCTAGCGTACACTTTGCTTTTCCTGAAAAAATAAATTTGGAGGGATCAAATCTGGAGATCTGGGTGGCCAGTCAATGTAGCCCTTTTTTTAACATCACACGTCTAACTACTTTTCGTTGCAGAAACCCACACTGTTCGATGTGCAATGTGATATAACACAGCATCTTGTTGAAACCAGTAACTGTCCAGACATTTTTCACACATTTGTTGCCAGACATCCACCCAATATGATGTCGATTCGCATCGTATATTTCGCCTTCTCTGAAGAAAAAATGACCAACGATGGTATGGAATAAACGCCAACCCAAACAGTCATATTTTGGTTATGCGACAATGTTTCATGAATCTCGTGTGGATTCTTCGTTACCCAAAAGCTGCTGTTCTGCTTGTTAAAGACGCCAGAGTGTATGAAATGGCCCTCGTCGGTAATCAAAATTTGCTTCCAAAAATCAGTTTCAGTGTCTGCCATTCGAGAGACTTTTTCGCCATATTCCAAGCGACATAGACGGTCAGTTGTCAATCCGTTGATGGTCCAATTTAGGCAGGCAGACAGGCGCAGACAAACTGAGCAAGCGAAATGAAGTCAGCTTGACTCGCAGATTACTGCTTGCGCCCGTCTTCCTGCCTGTCTGAACTGTCGTTTATTCTGGACACAATTTTAATCATTTGCATTTTAAATATTTTTTTTTTGTATATTTTATATTTATATTTTATATTTGCAAGTCATCCTTCAAAATGCGTTGCACAGTGGTTTCACTGATGTCAAAATGCAGAACGCAGTGACGATATGACGCATGTCGAACGCAGTGAGGACGGCTGTCGGTAACACTCTCTCTTACCGCTGCAACCAGTTCATTGGAACGTCTTGGGCGTTGATAAACGATCTTCTACCGAGCTCAACAAAATTCGACCTGAAACAACGAATAGTGTTGGCAAACGTTGCTTGTTAGCCACGATATTTTCAACGGCACTTTGACTTAACACAACTAAACGACTATTTTCAACGTACAGCGTCACTATTTCCGCGAGTTGTTCCGGTGTGAAGCAATTCATGAGTAAAACTTAACTGAATTGACGTCTCAAAGAAGTGTCTGCTCAAGTCAATCACCTGATAAGTATCAAAGTTATTCGATGCTTACATACCGACACAGAATATGGCGCACCCTGTATACTGTAATGTCAATTGAAGTTTTTACTTTATAATTTCGTAATTTATTCTGTCGGAATTAAAAAACATGGCAACCCTGACTGAAGAAAATCTATCTCTTGCGTGATCTCCCAGAAGGATGAAGCAGCCAAAAATGACAGCGTGCGTGTGTTCGAAGGATTCTTCAATAACGCCAAAAATAAGACAACGTTAAAAAACGCAACAACTTGAATTCGAAGCAATTTGCGGTGGGTGCGAATTCAAGCATACATTGCACGCAACTATTGTAGCTACTTCCGAATATACTTCAATTACCACAGCACCAAAACCAACGGACAAATTTAACTAGATTGGGTGCACGGCCGGAGTCCCTAGCTTTTAATATTTAAGTGCGACCCTCATCAATTATTTAATGCTCATAAAATGGCAAATATTCACCATTCCCACCACACACGCTCAGAGAGAAGATAGGGTGGAAAATAATTTCTGTGAGCTTTTGCAGCTCAAAACTCAGAGCGAAAGATAATGAGAGTTCTCTGTACATGACGTTAAATTGGAATACATTCCACAAAGTTGGAGCAAACCTCACTCAACCACAACAGAAACACGAACCCAAAGAAAAATAAAACAACTTTTGATGATTCATTCAAAAAAACTTTAATATGTTTATAGCTCAAACTGCATTTTTTGCTGTCTACATATTACGTTGTAGGAAAGTGAGAGAGAGGAAGGGGGAAAGATAGAGCAGTGGGGCCGTGGAGCCCCACGCGCGTTATTGGCTATGGATCAGGGCGAAGTGAATGGTGGTGGGTGATGAACGGGGTACGATGATGCTTAACATGCTGGCAAACGAATCGGGAAACACATAACTTTAGCCAAGTTGTATTATGTTGGGCGAGGTATGTGAGCCGAATTGTAATGACGTAAATGTCTGACGATTTTTGGTGCCTTGTTGTAACAAGGCAGAACAAGTGTGTGAACAGCGAAAACAGAAGAAGTAGTGAGCAATATAAAAAAGTGAAAAAATATAAAAAAAATTGATAAAATAATTAGTGGAACATAGATTTTGTCCAAATTACTAAGATTTAAGTACATTTTTGTATGCGAATGCTGAAGTTAATTTTGTATTAATTTAAAAATTTGTTGATTATTTTTTTTAAATCATTTTTACTTTCAGAACTTTTTAATCCATTATTTATGTACAAAATTTATTACTCTATTGCTTTGCCTTTGACATTTACTTAAATCGAGTTATTGTTTAGTTTTTGTTTTTTGGATCCACATTCCGATGACTCTTTCTATAACCGCTCTTTTATGCCATTGCTTTCCACACATTTTTGTTGACGTTTTGTTTATTTTGCTCATTTTATTTACATTCTTGTTAAACATTTAATTTTGTGTGCAAAGCGAGAAAAAGTCAGCAACCCAGTCAGGTTTTTTTCTTTCGAAATACAGTAGAACCTCAGAAATAAGAAACTTCAAAAATTAGAATGATCTGGAAGTAAGAAGTAGTATTTTAAAAATATTAGAGCTTCTTAAATTAGAAGATTGTATCATTATTCCCTAGCAAATTGCTTATGCAACTTATATTTAACACTAAAGCTGTTTCCACGAAAAGTTGAAAACGAAACTAATAGCCTTATTTTGTCCATCTTCAATTGAAATTTTTTGTCTGGCAATAAATTTCGTAAGAAAATTGCAAGTTTTCAACCAAGTTAATTTCAAACATGTTAGAAAAATATTTTAACATTTCCAACATTCATCATTCCTACCTTTTTGTGTCACAATTTTCAATACAGTATTAAAGATATTATTAATGTGTTATTTTTATGTGGTATTTATATCGTTAAGTTATTATGTGAGCAATATTATCATAATTTAAACTTTTAAGACTTTACCTCCAAATTAGAAGATTTCGATTTACAAACAGTTTCTAATATCTGAGGATTTACTGTACCACAAACAATGTGTGCTCCATCATTTGCTCTCAATTATGCGTTCTCTCGTTGCATGCGACTCTCTCTTTCTTCTCTATGGTATATTGGCGCTTTGGTTGTTGTTGTTGTGATTGGGGTTGCATTGTAGCTTTTGACAGTAACATGCTTCAGTTGATAAACTAACTCCGTACTCTAGGCATAATAGACGTCTTACCGTTACACGCTTCGAAAAATGACATCGTTGTTTTGACGTAATCAAAAAAGTAGTAATGTAGTGTGATAAAGTAAACGAAAAAAATAGTTAAAAGTGTGTAAATGTATTTATGAGCTATAAAAAAAGTGTTTATTTTGTGTCATCAGCTACGTTACGTGTCAGTTTAACGTTTGTAAACAACAACAAAAAAAAAAGCCAATACAACTTACCGATAATTCAAATTTGTTAACGTTATATTTTTATGCTAAAAGCCGTTTTTTATTAATCTGCGTTCTATTGTATTTTTTCCCTTACAAAGTTAGATTCGTTAAATTCAGTCAAAACAAATTTGTAGAATTTACCAAATATTAAAAATAAATGATTACAACATTGTCGCAAATTTTGTTCATAATCCTATGCTAACGATATTAGGAAAGAAAATATTTAGACTATTCAATGGGTTGACAGACATTCAGTTTTGGATATTATAGTATAAAGTCTTCTTTTTGGGAATTGAAGGTCCATCAATAATAAAGGAAAACTAATGCGATTTTCATAAAAATCCAGCAAAAAATAATGCTCCATATTAAGTCGGGTTAATTTGCATGGAAGGAAATAAGCTAAACTGGTTCAGTGAAAGTCGTTAAGTCTGGATGATTTGAAGAAACTTTTTCGAAGAAAGCATATATTTTTGGTGCAGTATACTTCCCCGGAAATTTCAAAATAGACATTTTGCTGTATATGCTTACTTTGTGCTCTAATAGTTTTGATATAATAGCTATAAAGTTTAAAGCAAGTAGCGGATAATAATCAGCAAGTAGGATATCTAGATTTTTATGTAATTTAAGGCCTTCAAAACAAGGATCATACATTGTTAATTATAAGTATTGTTTCAATTTACAACCGAACTCAACTTTGTCACTAACTTTCCATAAACCTAAATATGAGATATAGTAAAAGATTATGAAAAAAGTTTGTTAGATAAACTTGAATTGGGCTAGTGAAGACACTTATACTTTCGTCTAAGTTTTCTTAAAACTTTTGCACATGCCTGGGTCGTTATCTCTATCCCTTCAACCAATCGCATTATCATTTTGAAACCAAAACTAAACAAAATGATTTGTTGAAGGACCTTACAAAAGTGCTTACAAAACTTTTCAATATTTTATTTAATTTTTTTTCATTAATTTATTTAAAAATTAATTTAAAAATTCATTTAAAAATTTGCTTTAATGTTCAAACTATCGACGGTGGTTAAAATCTCTATCGACGTGCCAACGATAACTTATTTTTTACCATCGATAGTTGGGTAGTTGTAAATAATCGATAATAGCGAAAGTGGATAGGCTATCGGTAATTTTCCATCTAGTGTTGTCAAATATTCGAAAACTTAAGAAAACGGTTTGTCTAATATTCCGAAAAAGTCAAATTTTTAGCAACTGTTTTGGAATAATTAAAATAAAAAAACCAATAACATCATACATGAAATAAAATAAAAATCTTACTAAACAATGAAAAAGTAAAAATAAAAATATCTTAAAAATGGTGTTACTTTTTGAATAATAGAATACAATTCAATTATTTATGTATTTAAATAAAAAAGTATGGAACAGAAATGAAATATAAATAATATTTATTATTACTGTAAGTAGGGAACAAATATGGTCATTTCCGTGACTACGCACGGGACAGTCGTACGACTTTAATGAGCGTACAAACAAAGGATCATTAAGCTTATAGTTTTCATATTTTGATTTTACAATAGTTTATTAAGCGCACTATGCAAGGTGTAAATGTTAAGAGTTGACAAAAGTTCGCCACTTAGAAGTCACCAAAAATTATATGTTACTTGACAAAAAAACAAGTGTTTTTTGTCTGAAGCAATATATTATATTTTATTATATTTATTTATTTCGATTGCTAAACCTTAATAGGTTTTATAGCAAATTTAAAATTATAAAACAAGATATTTGATATAATTCAATAATAGAAAGAATGATTTTGATTGAAATCATGTATTATTAACGAAAAAGTTTTAATAAATTGCTTAAAGTATATAATTTTATTAAAATATAAAAATAAAAAAAAAAGTTAAGTCAAATCAATAATATCAGACAGCATAACAGGGTTGCGTTTTCAAGACAAACAAGGTCAAGATAGAAACAATTTTTGTATTCGGACATCGGCGGAGTCGTGTGACAAACAAGGTCTCATACCCAATAAAACACCACTCCAATAGGTATATATATAATATATATTGTTTTGTCTTCCTGAAGCCGGTGCGATACTGGCTTGACAGGGTGGTTACTCGACAAACTACGTCAACTTCACCAACCAATTTTCATAAAACAAAGAAAACCAGTTGCGAACGCAGGCATCAAGACAAACTAGGTCTTATCGGCCACTCATATTAATATATTACAAATCGGTCTAACGTAGTGTTTCAAGAGGTAAAAATCAAGACACCACGGTACCGTCGACAAGGTAGTCACATTCATCATGAAGATATAAGGCAATTGAAGATTCCAGGTTTAGGTATATAAACGCAAAAATCTGCGAAGTGTGCTCGAGTTTTTTTAATGAAAGTTTTTTTAACATAACCCAGAATAATGTAGCTACATATTCATAATTGTTTCGTTGAAAAATCTTTTTTAATTATTTGCATACAAACCATATTATGATACGTTACGTGATATACGTTACGTGACAGATTTTTTCCTTCACAGAAGTAAAAATATTTTTAGTTTTATTTGTTTAATTGAACTAGAAAAATTTGTAAGGTGTAATTCAAGACCGTAACAAACGCAAACTGAAAAAAATTGAGTTTGAATTTATTTAATACGATTGTTTATTATACTCGTGGTAGTGGGGTACCCCAAGGTTCAGTACTTGGGCCACTTCTGTTTACAATATTTATTAATGACATTTTTTCTGTATGTAAAAGTGTATCAATGCATGCATATGAAGATGACCTGCAACTCTGTCTTTCCCGAACCACTTGGGTGATTGAAGATTTATTTGAAAGGATTAATGAAGACTTGGCTGTAATCAGCAAATGGGCTGTTCAAAATAAACTAAGGTTTAATCCTCTAAAATCGTATGTCCTGCCAGTAGTGAAATCCAGATGTACATTTAGTGATCTGCCTCCTATTTTCCTAAGTGGCACTGAGCTTAACTGTGTAAATAAAGTAATTAATCTAGGATGTGTTCTAAACTCTTCACTTACGTGTGAAGACCATATTAATAATGTGGTTAGAAAAGTCCATTTTCCTCTAAAACTAGGCGTAAATTAGTGATACAATAAATTGTAGCTCTGATTACTCATTCCGAAGTTGTCTAGAGCAAGCTCGACTCAAGGTAGTCACATAAACTTTTACTGGCATATAACAATGCAGCTCGGTATGTGCACGGTTTCCCGAGGTTTGACCATATATCTGCTTTTAACAAACTCATTCTTGGTCACAGTATCACACAACATCTTAATGCAAGAAACTGTATATGTTTGCCCAGACTTATAACATCGAAAATTTCAAACTACTTGTTCGAAAAACTTAAATTCTGCAGATCCACTAGAAATTTATTTCTCTTAGTTCCGCATTTTAGATACATCGAATCTAGTATACTTTTTTTCATTAGTGCAATAAGACTCTGGAATTCCTTACCAAATCATATAAAACGCGTCAACAACTACGAATATTTCTCTTAACTCTACTTCGAATTTCTCTTTAGTTAAATCCTCTAATCTTAACTTTTCTATACTACAATTAAAATCATTTTGCTGTATTTCTTTTCTTATCAATGTTTTTCAATTTGTTTGATGTAATTTTAATTTTTTAACAATCTATATATTAATCATTTTTATTATTATTTTTATATTTATTATTTTTTATCATATATTTTCAGTATATTTATAATGTTGTTATCCCAACTGTAATTTTTACTTTATATTTAAAGAGTTTAAAGCGTTTAAAATAGTCAATCTTGTATGCTAGTATAATTTTTATAATAAATTCAAAAACTCAAATTTCAAATTCAAAAATTCAAACATTTTTTTATACTTATAGAACTACATTTTTCGTTAAAAGTTTTTAATTTTTGTCACCATTTTTCAACTTTTGTTGCCATTCATTTCTTAAACTTCAGCTCTAAGTACTCTTACAATATAAATTCAAACATTTTTTTCTCTACTACCCCAACAACACTAAGTTCGTACGCCTGAATATATTTTAATATGAACACTTTCAACTTTTGTTTAGATTAAAAAAAATCAATGTTTTTGATACAACAAAGTTTGTTGTATTCTTAAAGCTTGTAAGACCACGTTCATAGTTTTTTTTTGTAGAGCTGACTATACAATAAATTGCGCGCACTATAAATCCAATAAGCTCAAGAAGCTATTTTGTGGAGCGTTGAATAAGCGTTTACTATGATAAAAATAAACTCGGCAAAGGTGCTTTATGAATCAGCTTCAGCCAAAGCGTCCTCTATGAATGCGGCCTTAGAACTGACATTTCAAGCTGTAAGAATACAAGAAACTTTGTTGTGTCAAAATCATTGGTTTCTTAATATAAATAAAAGTTGAAAGTGTTTATATAAAAAAATTTTCAGGCGTATGAACTGAGTGTTGTTGGGGTATTATTACGAAAGTTTAAAGGAATTTTAAGTAACATTTCTTTTTTTAGTTGCAGTAGACCTTCCGTGGACCGTATGTCTGAATTAAAATGGACAGTATTACCATTTTGTTTCGACATGATGTCCACGAATTCTGAAGTTAACTGATGGAACTAATAAAATTAGAGTTGTAATTTAAAGCATAGTATTTTTGTTTTTAACTTAAGTAAAAAGGCTATTTTTAAAACTCATACGTTCTTCATAACCAAACAAAAATTTTGCATCCACAAATACAATTTAATTACAACAAAGTAATGAATTCATATGTAAGTAACCAATATCGAGAAGTTGTTATCACAATTCCGTACAAGGGCAAATAAAATTTTTTATGGTGTTTTTTTATGATAAAATGATTTGCCCTTGGTGTCCATGGACCTTATGGCAGTGGACGTTATGTCATCCCACTGACCTGGAACAAGGAAAAAGACCTTGTGTGTAAAAACAACTCGATTTCCAGATTTCTTTCGTTTCTGACGTGATAAAGTATTTCAAATCAACTAGTTTTGGTCCCAAACCCGTAACTTCAAAATTAACTCAATACAGTAGAGTCTCACAAAATCTAAGACTAGCAAAAGTTAAATACACTGAAAAGTTAACTAGGCTTCTGCCACCACAGGAAACTCTAAAAAGTAAACTTTTGGGTTGACAAACGCTTGAGTCAAAAAAAAAAAAAAAGGCTACAGATTATTTAACTAGTACAAAACTAATTAAGTGTAATCCGAATGCATTTTTTTAACTTTTTCTTGTATCTTATAAGCCATTGTATGAAATGCATATCAAAAAAGTCTGAAATATCAATAAAACATGCATATGTTTTGTAATATGTTTGCAAATAAATTTTTTTTTATATCATGTAAATTTATGCATATAAATGTAGTACTTTTTTAATTAAAGTATTGTCTTAAAAAGTTAATTCAGAAAAGTTGACAGGCCCAAAAAGAAAAGGGCTAACTTTTGTGAGTCTCTACTGTATTAGCTTAGTAATAAGGTAATAAATACCATTGGTGAAAATAAATACCAGCATATATTATAGGTTCGACATTACAGCTGACATCGAAATACGACAAAAAACTGCAGCGAAATACGACAACGACGTTTAAAACGTGAGTCGTTTGTAGTCAGCATTAAACTCGAAGATCCAGTTCTCAATCATTTTTGTTTAAACATTTAATAACACGCACAACGCTCTGTCAAAGTCCTTTCATGAGGCCTGAAATGTCCCATTCGTTTATTTTTCTGTCTTATAGTTAGTCAAAATTTAATCCAGAGCTCAGTATCCAAATTAAAAATTAAAATATAAAATTAAAAATTTGCATATTGTTTAAATAATTCATTAAACTATTTAATTTCCTTTCGTCCTTTATAGTCCTCACCCTCTTTTGTAGCCTTCAAGTTATCTGCCAGGCCAAATCAAAGCACTCAACTTACAAAACAAAATATTTTTTAATCCCACTCAAATCGACATCCGCTCTGACGACATTGCTCAGATTGTGTTTGGGTTTTGTTCTTGTTTCTCATGCCTTTTATATTGTTTTTATTATTTTGTTTTTCTCTTTTCGCCGTTTTTCTTTGTGTACTTTTGTCCCACTTATCAGTTTTTCAGTCTTTATTTTCATTTTGCTCTTCGTAAATGTCGTCGCGCACAACAACAGCCCGTAGTGTTGTAGTAATATCCTAGATAAGATACCGTTACTATATTTCCCGGGTGAAGAACATCAGCAACTCGGTTGGTTGATGTGCACAAAACAATAACAACAACATAAAATTCTTTTGCTGCTGCTCTCTTCGCTTTTGAGCACTTGTCAGGAGGCTGGCACTCTTTTTTACTTCTTTTCTCCCAAGGATAATGATGCCATTTTGCAGTTTATAGAACGGAAGCAGAAACCCTGTTTCCGGCGAATAACATGTCGTCGTGCATCTGTAATATTTGCCGCTATCTCTTGAACACGTCTCTACTCTTATCTTCACTCTCTCAAGTCCTCTCGCTGCACAGCTTTTTCCTTGCGCTCCATAGTTTGCTGAAATCCCCTACTCACGTTGGCGGCAAACATAACGTAACTTTGCTGCTGCTTTTGTTGCCGCCTGCAGCTTACAATTACGTTTGCGAATCTCGTTGACCTCATTTCGTTAAGGATTTCCAACGAATCAAGTCGTGATCCTTGTGCTGCTGCAATTCGTTACGTTAAAGAAAAGTCCTTTAGACGCTTTTTGCTAGCTAACGAATTTTGTGAATTAATTCGAGTGACTGTGTTTGTTTTTCTCTGTCCCAACACCCACTGTTTAGTGTTGTTGTTGTTTCGCATTTGTCGCAAGGTGTTCTTTTGTGAAGTGTTTGTGTTTTTTTTTAATGTGGTTCATGCGTTTTTTGGCAAACATTTTTGTATTCGATTTTGCCAAATCTTGTGATCTGGTTGTATTTTGTGTGTGTGCATGTTTGTGTGTGTTAAAGTCTGTTTGTGATTTGGGTGTTTGTGAGTTTTGCTTCCTTTTTATACTCTTGATAGTGATAAAAGTTATGCCATCGTGATTTATGACGAAATCTTAGTAGAAGCAGTGGCTTTGTGCTGTTTTAGTGATGTGGATTTTTTATTGATTTAGTACAATCAATTTCGAATTCTTAAGATTTTTGACTCGCAAAGCTTTGGGGTCTTTCTTCACATAAAATCGGCTTCAGTTTCCGAGGAGTTTTTTCTCCATATTTGTTAAAGTGGTGTGAAAAAAAGATGGAATAAATTTAAAATCATGGACCAATTTTTAAATATGAGATGATATTCACGAGAAAGATCTAGGTTTTTCAAAGTAAGGTTCTTTAACCAAAGTTCCAATTACACAAGAGTTCAAATTCTTATATATTTTACAAGTATTAGATTAATGTTTGGCATTAAATGAGCTGCACAGAGCAGAAGTGCCATAAGTCCACTTTTATTTATTTTGAGAAATTTAGATGTTTGCAAAAATCCTTACATAATTATAACTTTCATTCAGAATGTAGATAATAAGCAAAGTTTAAGCTATTCATACATCTAAACAAAATAAATTAGTTTTCAAAAATGGCGAAAAATTGGCTTACTTGTACAAAGGCTTGAACTTGCGTAGTTTGTGCTCCGAAAATGTTTTAAAGTTTTAATTAGAGCTCGTTAGAAGCTTAAAGTAAGTGTTTTCATGATTGCTTTGTTCGGAATTGTTAAAAGTAAGAACAAGAGGTCAAGCAGAAGCATACTTGAGCGATACCTACTTATAATCTTTTTGAGCAAAAGTAACTTTTAATGTTTTTAGTTTCCATTTTTTAACACTTACTTATTCATATATTAGGAATTTAAGAAAAAAATTTACAAAAAAAAAATTTTGTGTTGAATTAGAGAGAGAAAAAAATACCGATTCGGTCATTTGATAAATAAAAAAAAGATAGATTCTTTATCATTACAAATGTCACTATGGTAAGAACCAGGAAAAATGGAAGAACATTTTCTAGCAAAATGTTATTTTTTAACTTTTCCGAACATTAAAAAAAGGGTAAAAATTTAAACTTTTTATTTTTTGTTGATTCCAACCACATTTATTATATTAAGAATAATAAAAGTATTCATGCCAAATTTCCGTAAAAAATTTAAAATATCGGTCAATTAGAACTCGAGATGATGGCATTAAAATGGTTATAACTTTTAAAATAATTCGAATATCGAAAAATCCTTTTAGGGAGATATTCTTAAATATGCATATAAATTATTAAAAAAATTTTTATACCAGAAAGTATTTTGCTTTAAGGCAGTTCTGCCGGTGGTTTAGAACTTTTATGAAATCATTTTCGAAAGTTAGTCTTTCGAGAATACACTCAGAAATTCCATTTTTCTCGTATTGGAAAAATAAAAATTACGGAATGACCAGATTAGGGACAAATTTTGCATGAAGCATCACTGACGAAAATAAAAAAACCAACAATTTTAGGCTTTTTGAATGCAACTTAGTAATCATATGAATTTCTATGAAAGAGTGCATTTTGGAGACTATTTTTGCTGAACAAAGTTATAGTTAAGCACGTGTGATTTTTTGTTTTTTTAAATTGCACTCAAAGTTTGTATGGATTATTTTATAGTCTTGCCTATAATAATTGATGTCGAAAAATACTTTGTTCGTGACATGCGCGCCTCAAACACTCATTTGACCTCTTATTTTCGATGTGTTTTGCTAAATTGTTTCGAAGTATTAAGTAAAGTATGGAAAAAAACTTTATGATTTTTTTTACAAAAGTTATCCTTTTCAAAAAATACAGAAGAATTCCCAGCAACAAAACTTTCTTGGAAATCTTAGTTAAACAACAAATTATGAAAATAACAAATTTCTCAAAAACAATTTCCTTAATTATAAAAATAAAGTAAAGGGCGCAATAACAAAATGGAGTTTTTTAAAGTCTACAGGTCCGATCGATTTCATATTTGGTACAGCTCTACTTTATTTCATCTGTTCTAGTGAAAAAAAGATGAGCTTTTTGAAGCTTTCCACCCTTATTTAATATCAACAATGCCTATTAAACTTTTCAGTTAAAAAAAATTCAGAGGTTACCAAAAAAGGTCCTCGTGGTTACTCAGTTGCATTATAATTATTTATTTTAAAATTATTTATTTTTATTTTTGTTTTGGAATTAAGAATTTTTAGTTAAATTTACTTCTTAAAATAGAAATTGATTTTCTTTTGTGAAAAATTTTGTATTTAGTCTTTAAAATGTCATTAAATGCGTAGTTATTTTACCTGAATTGATTGCACTTGTTTCTAAAAAGTTTGTATTATCATTAAATGGATGTTTAAAATATTGTTAAATACCAAAGGAATAGAAAAAATTGCCTACTTGTTTAAACACATCCTTAAACAAATTCAGAAATTTTACATAGTGTTGCTTAGTTTTTATGATTTTACTTATTTTACTCAGTCTTACACGGCGGCCACTGTATTCAGATCTTAAGGTTTTTGGAAAGTTATCCAACCCCGTTCACTTTCGTTTTGAGAATTCTATCTAATATACACATGTTTTATTTTTTTGTATCTTCAAGTTCAAGAATTTGTCCCACCCATTTCTACTAAGTCCAGTCTCCATTTAAAAGCGTATAGCAAATATTTCATTACTACTTAGCTGTGATTGAATATAAGTTTCTGCCACAATCCATGCGATATTGTTTATGATAATTCAGACCATGTTTCACTTGTTCATTAATTCTGAAAATATTTATTTTCGTTCTCAATTTTTGCAGCTGAATTGCAGTTAGTACCACGCCCCGTTGCGCTGTGCCAATGCTTGTTGCAATAAATTTTGTTATATAGTAATTATGTTTAACATAATGTTAGTAATGTTAATTACAAGTTTGATAGAGTGTAACTGAAAAATTAACAAAATTTACAAAAATTAATAAAAATAATAGTCTTATTTTTCAAGGTAATCTTCTCAGAAGAATGCTCTCATAGTTTTGCCATTGTCATGAATTCTTGTCTGAAATTTGGCTAACTCCAAAAAAGTGATCTGCTGGAAAAAAAAATTATCGATTAAACTGAACTGTTTGTAAAAACCATCGCCATTGAAGAGTGATTCTAAGCTTAAATTGAATATAAAAAACTATTTAAGTGAAATAACAAAGACAAGACGAAAGCTAATGAATACAAAGTAATCAATGAAATAAAGCCAAATAAGTTCACAGAAAATAAGGATAAAAAAAAATGATTTAGAGTGTGTGTTTTAAAACAAACGTGTTACTTCTGTTCATCATCCAAAATAGTCAAAAGCAGCTAAATATATCGATTGAATTTTGTCGGTGACAAATAGTAAAATAAAAACCGTGTTATAGTCTTTTAACTTCCTCGCTGTAACAACAATGTACTCAACACCGACTTCATAAATAGTGCGAGTTTGACGAGAAGTAAAAAATAGGCTTGCGAATCTATCCACTGTGTCTGCGTGAGTGTTGCGATACACCTTTGAAATGTGCAAAATGTGCTAAAAAAATTAAAGCTTTTAAACTATTAAAAAAGTAAAAAAAAATAATTATAAAAAATTAAAAATAAATAAATAAAATAAAAGTTGGAAATGTACCGTTAGTGCTGGTGAGTTTGTGCGACTGTGTGTTTTGTAAACAAATAACGTTATCTCGTGTCACTACCACTTCTCGTATGCGTGTCTGTGCATGTTTGTATTGTGCACTATTTACCAACGTTATTAAAAAAAAATCTAAACAAAAGTGTAGTGCGGTAATAAAAAAAGTAGAGTGTAAATAAAAAATAAAAACAACAACTTTTGGCATTTAAACCATTTTGTCATCCGAAGGTGGTTATTGCCTTTGGCAACGTGTATTAGCTGAATTATTCAAGCCGCATCGTTTTTGTGTCTGCTGCGAATTGTATCTGAGTGCGTGTCTTTGAAGCAGCTCACGTCTGTGTATTTGTTTGTTTGCTTCCTGGGATTTATCTGCCGTCAACATTGCCGAGTTAAACAGCAGCAAAATTAATAACAACAATATTTTAGGTTTGTATATAACGTGGGTAAAACAGAAAAATAAAAACATAATATGTTGCCCTTCAATAAGTTTACTTGTTTTGTTTTTCTTTTTCTGCCTCTTCAGATACACTAAAACTAGTCAATGTTTTTTTTTTTGTTTTGCCTTGGTTACTTCCAATAAAGTATATTTTGCAGTCATTGTTTTTTTCTGTTTTGTTTTTTTATTTTGTTGCGAACCGCTTCTGAAAATCTTTTGCACAATATTTGTTTTAATTAAAAACTGCTTAAAGCCGACATAAAAAGCGTTAAACTTTTGTAAACTCTGGAAATGGGAGTAGTTTTGGGGGGGGAGGGAGGGAAGGACGACCAGATAATGGTGGGAAAATGAGACTAGCGGCGGTTTTCAAGTTAAACTTTGGTCTCTTTGTTTTATTATCATTTTAGGGCGCTTTTATTTGGCTTTGTAGCAACGTAGCGGTTTTAATTAGAATTTAAAAAGTAGGCGCATCTGTTATTTCCATTTCCATTTACTGCTTCATTGGCAATGGTTATTTTGACAGATATTTGACATAAATTTTTGTGGTAATAAATCTGTTGTCAAGTCCAAAATGTGTAATTTTTATTGAATCGGGAAAAATCGACTATCAAGTTTAAAAAAATCTTAAAAAATTTACTAAATCCTGTGAGTAAAATGGTTAAAAGCTTTTAAATCCTTCAGGTATCACCAATAAACTTTCGTATAGCTGCTTTATTTTTAGCATCAATATAAAAGTTTAGCGATATTTTCTTTAGATTTGTGAATTTAAAGGGTCCGCCAAATAACTTTTTTTTTGAAAATTCTATAAAAAAAAACTACTGGATATTTTCTCAAATTTCTTTTTTTCCTTCCGGTTAATAATGGAAAATAATTTCATTCAAATGGCTGCCTCGGCTGGCCATGCAGTAGCCTACACGATCGGTCCAATTTTTAAGCACATTGTCGATTGTGTGCAGGTGTATTTCACCAATGGCTTCACGAATATTGTCCCTTTAAAGCATCAATTGTCTCTAGCTTTTCGGCGCAACACTTATCTTTGAGGGCACCCCACAAATAATAGTCCAACGGTGTCAAATCGCAGCTCCGAGGTAGCCAAACGACATCGCTCTGCGGCTGATAATGCGATCTTCAAAAACAGGGCGCAAAACATCGAGTGTAGCTTCGGCTGTGTGGCACGTAGCGCCATCCTGTTGAAACCAAATGTTGCCAATATCCTCCTCTTCAATTTTTGTCAACAAAAATTCGTTCAAAATGGCCCGATAACGATCGCCATTGACTGTAACGGCCACTTCTTGCTCATTTTCGAAGAAAATGGCCCAATTATGCCTCTGGACCAAAATCCGCACCAAACAGTGACTCGTTTTGGGTGCAGCGGCTTTTCAATGTATGCGTGCGGGTTTCTGTGCCTCAAATGCGACAATTTTGCTTGTTTACATACCCGCCAAGATCAAAATGAGCTTCACCTGAAAAGATGATTTTTTTGGCAAAATCGGCATCTTCTGTAAGTCGATCGCAGGCCCACATAGCAAAGCGAAAACGCATTGGATGGTCAGTTGGCTTCAACTCCTAAACCAATTGGACTTTGTATGGCGTCCTACCAAGGTCTTTATGCAAAATTCGTCTCAATGATGTCTCCGAAATGTTCAATTGTTGAGAACGACGGTGAATTGATGTTGATGGCGCTTCACGCACACTTTCTGCCACAGCAGCAATATTCTCGGGTGTACGCACTGCTTTTGGCTTTTTACGCTTTGGTTTATCAATGAGGATGCCAGTTTCTTTCACTTTTTTCACAAGATAACGAACATACGGAGCTGACGGTGCTTCTCTTCTTCCAAAATCCGTACGCAATTTTCGCACACATTCTGCAACATTACCATGATTTTCAAAGTAATGTCGCAATATTTCCCAGCGTTGTTCAAGCGTATACACAACCATATTCGTTCAGCGGAAGGATAAAACTAATTATCTGTCAAATCAGACATGAGCTAGGTGTTTCATAAGTACATTCACAAAATAAGCACTAGTTGAAAAAAAACGTTAGATGGCGGACCCTGTATAACGCATCGGGAATTAAATAAAAGCAATCGAATTTCAAAAGTTGGAGCAATCCTTAAAAACAATTTCTTGAAGTACTTTGTTTTCAATCAAAAGAAATTCCACGGATCCATTTGAATTCTCTTAATTCAAGCATCTAGATAAGCATATTAGTTAAATAACAAAAGTGTGCTTTATGCTATCTCTACTGCTGCACAAAGTTCACTGTCTTTTTAAACGTACTTTGGCAAAATCAATTTCTTCCATAATTTTTTTCTTTTTGTTTTTTGCAATATGAGTAAAAATCCATTGAAGTTTTATGAAATTTTGGAGAGCAATGGAATGACGGGAATGTTGATAATGTTATTAAAATCGCATTTCCTCACAACGCCAACTTACACCGATGTAACATTTGATGAAAGTAGCGATGATAATAATAGGTCGAACTAAAAAGGCCGTTTTAGGCTCGAAATAGGCACGAAAAATAAAAAAAATATGCAAAAAGTAATAAAATTCAGAGATAAAATACAATGGAAGCCAATGCATAGTGCGCTTTTTTCGATTTTATGATGACATATGCATTATCTCAGAAACTACAATAGTTAGAATCATGAAATTTTGTACCAAAAATTTTTAGCCCAAATTAAGTAAAAGCCAAAAAAAAAAATAGAATTCTAGGTCAACTGCGACGGTTACCACCCACACAACTGGGGCATTCAATTTCGGAACGTTTCGACAATCCCGGGATTTCGGGATTGGAAAAACACAATCCGGGGATCCCGGGATTGACAAACCTTAAAAATTAACTTTTTGGAAGACTTAATATGAAGTTCCAAACTTCAATGCTTGGATAGTATTTATTGCTTATTTCTGAAAATCAAGATGAATTCTTAAAAATAAAATTAATTAAATGAGATCATTCGGAAGTCTTATAAAATTATTTAAAAAACAATATAATAGTATAATAATTTTAGTAATTCTTAGTACGAATTTTTTGATATTTTGTACAACTTGTTTAAGGAAGTTTTTTTTTAATTTTTAGTTTTTTTTAAAGTTAGTATTTTGTTTTATTTTGTAAGTTTAGTTCAAGAAAGGTTTATATTTTTGTAGTCGTATTTTGTACAAATAGTTAGAAAATAGATTTCTTTTTGTATTATTAAAATCACATTTTAGTGTATACACATGTTACTTTGTACAGATATTTTAGTTTTTATTTAAAAGTTTTTTTAAATCACATTCAGGTTTTTCTGAGGTAGTATCATTGAACTTTTTGGTGGAATTTTTTGGATTTTTTTGTTGCAGTAAAGGCAATTCCGGGATGCCGAAAATCCCGGGATTTAAGGCCTTGCAATCCCGGGACTGTCGGGACTAAAAAATGTCCGGATTGGATGCCCTACACACAACTCAAATTTCTTTCAATAAGAAAAAACTGCATGAAATTGCTTATATGTGTTTGTAAAGAATTAATTTGGTTATTTAGTTTATTTGGCTACACGTTACACTTACACGTTACGTCAAAAATTATTTAAATTGGTTTAATTGTAGATAGATTTTTCATAAAACTAAATTACCAAAGAATTATGCTGATATGCTCTTACTTATATTGTAATGTTTGCTAGTCATAACTACACGTTTGCATGGATATTGCAAATAAAACAGAAAATTATTGAAATAATTTTTTTGTTGTTAATATAACACGTTTTTAAAACGAACTAAAAGTATACAATAATTTCTCCCAGAGTGGAACTTTTAGTTTTCCTTAAATCGGGGGCTATAGACGCGATAGACCTTGTTCTCTAACACTCCTAAATGCTATAGAGAATAGTAAGGAGTGTTATTAACAATTGTGGTACTTTATTGAACAATTGATTTCTTGACCCAGCCCTTGACTGTCAGGATAGAAGTCCTTGCATGGAAGGTAGGTTCAAGTTTGCTAATTAGTTAGTGATGCAGAGTTAGTATTCTCTATACTAACATTTTTAACAGAACTAAAAGCCCCACTCTAGGAGAAACTATTTTGTACTTTTTAGTTCGTTTTGAAAACGTTTATATTAATTTTTTTCAACTTAAATAATATTTTTTTTTGATTTTTAGTCTTTGTCAAAATTTTAAAAAATGCGAATTTTCCAAAAATTCACTACTAAAGGTGATAAAAGAATTTTTTCGAGAAACCGAAATAGTTCTATAAATATTAAATATGAAAAAGAAAACCGGAAAAAATCCATTGACATTGCTGAGGCTCGAACTCACAACTTAACGATTATAAAGCAAACGCGCTGTGCTCTGAGCTGTAGAACTCACAAAGGAATAAATCAAACTACTTTCTTATAAAATAAATTTTATTTAAACTACTTTTTTACAATTTTTTTTTTCACCCTCAGTGGTGAATTTTTCGAAATTTGAATTTGTTTCAAAAACAAACTAAAAGCCCCACTCTAGGAGAAACTATTTTGTACTTTTTAGTTCGTTTTGAAAACGTTTATATTAATTTTTTTCAACTTAAATAATATTTTTTTTTTGATTTTTAGTCTTTGTCAAAATTTTAAAAAATGCGAATTTTCCAAAAATTCACTACTAAAGGTGATAAAAGAATTTTTTCGAGAAACCGAAATAGTTCTATAAATATTAAATATGAAAAAGAAAACCGGAAAAAATCCATTGACATTGCTGAGGCTCGAACTCACAACTTAACGATTATAAAGCAAACGCGCTGTGCTCTGAGCTGTAGAACTCACAAAGGAATAAATCAAACTACTTTCTTATAAAATAAATTTTATTTAAACTACTTTTTTACAATTTTTTTTTCACCCTCAGTGGTGAATTTTTCGAAATTTGAATTTGTTTCATAAAAAAAACAAAATCCCTCCACATTGTAGAGGCTCGAACTAACTACCTTGTGGATATAAGTCCATTGCTTTCGAAAACTTTTTCGTAAAAAAATCGCAAAAACTTTTTCTAAATGAGGTAGTAAATTCACTTTAGTTGTGAATTTTTTAAATTAAAAATGTCGATGAGCTTTTCAGTATTTTTGTTTGATTTTTAACATATATGTATGTATGTATCAAACAATTTCGCATTTTAGCCAAACATATAAACGTGCAGACAAGAAAATAAGTGAGTATTGTGTTGTCATCCAGGTCTGACCTACATTTTAAGTTTCAAAACTCTAGCTCATCGGGATGTTGGTTAAAAATAGATTCCAAAATTTATACGGGACAGACATGAAGTGAAAAACAAATCATTTTGCTATTTTATAACTGCATAAATTTTTATGCAGTTTATGACTGGGTTAGATGATAATAGTAATCTATATAAAAAGTCCATATACGTATGTATCTGTTCCTGACGTCTTTCTTGTACAAAATTCCCCAAAGCGTCTGACATCTTTATTTCTGGCCTCTTGAGTTTCTTCGGAAAGCTGGATAATTTGTAGTATGCATGAAAGATTAGAGTGGTCCTTATTTGTATGGAGCTTTGATCTTTAATTGCGGACCGAATTTTGGTTTTTTAAATTTTTTTATCAATATAGCACAAAACTATACGTAATCAATTTCTCGGTGTGATTTTTTTAAAACTTGAATTTTCAAATTTTTGGAAATATCCGAACTCGAAATTTCCAAAAGGTACACTTTTAGAAAATTTTTTATAAAGACCACGTTATTTAACGTTATCGCACAATTTTTTGTATCTGTTTTCAATATAGTTTAGGATCACTTTTTTCCCCATATAAATCATTTTTCCAAAGTAAAAGTCGCAAGCGGCACGTTTAAATATCACTATTTTTTCTGAAAATTTTTTAGTTTACTTCTGTTTTGTAAAGGAACAAAACTCCTGTCCGTAATTTGTTACTTTCGAAAAAAAAGGACGACTTTAATAAAGATATTATTCTTTCACCATGGCAGAGAACCTAAAGGTTATAAATGTAATTAATCATTGCGAGTGAAATAACGCGTATCCGCCACTTGCATATATATACATACAATGTCATAAATACATACAGTGATAGTAAAATTTTACAGAAGTACCGAAAAACTGTTTTTTTTAAACTATTGAATGGATTTTCAACTGAACTAAAAAATTTTTGAAATAAGATATTAGCTTTGTTCTAAAATAAGTATTTAATGTAAAAACAAAATGAATGAAGCAATCATAAATGATCAAAATGAAAATGAAATGAATTTTGGCCTTTTTGTAATATACGCGGTATTGCACGCTCAACGACGAATTACTACAAGAAATATTGGAATTGGAAGTCACAAATATTACCTTATGAACTGTGACTGGCATGTAATACCACGCATACAGAGATAAATAAAGCTGTTTTTGTAAAAGTTGTAAAGTTTTTTTATAATTAACTAGTATTTATTATTTGTAATTGGTATTGTTTACTTTGTTCATCGTTAGTCAATGCATTATTCTATTCTTAAAATAACTCTCTGCTGTGTCGTTAACAGTTTGAAATTCATGAAGAAGCGTTGATGCTCGATTATAGTTATCATTTTAACTCCATTTATCCGCTGGAAGATACAAGAATGTTAAACCGTTCAATAAATTTCAATGTGTTTATCGTTAAAAATTAATTAGCAGCTTTAACTTTTTTATTAGAATTTTAGTTTTTGTAATTATTTGCACCAGAGATGGTTTTTTTTTAATTTAGCATTTTTTTCAAAATATAAAATATCACAACTCTGGTACTTTTCATCCGATTTTTATGTTTTTTCGTACCTCATTTAATCTTGCTGATATGTGGTTCCAACAGGACTGAGCCACATGCCACACAGCGGGCGCTACAATTGATTTACTCAAAGAAACTTTTGACGAAAAAATAATTTCACGAAATGGCCTCCAAGATCGTGTGATTTAACCCCATTGGATTATTTTCTTTAGGGTTATGTAAAATCTACGTCGATAGACTACAAACAATTGAACACCTGGAAATTAATATTCGAAGAGTTATCGGCGAGATACGGCCACAAATTCTGCGAAAAGTTTGTGAAAATTGGTGTTCCAGATTGCGCCTTGTACGCGCCAGCCATGGCGGCCACATGGCCAAAATCATATTTCAACATTAATGTCATTAAATTTTCTATCCAATAAAGCCCGTTTCATTGATATTAAAAATATATTACTATGTGTTATTATGATTTAAACTTGTATCACTCTATAAAAAACTCCCTTTAGTACCCGTACTACCCAAAATTCATTTGTGCTATTGTTTTTTTTTTTAATTACGAAGAATAAAAAACTCTTTCACTCTGTGAAATATGCCTTCTTCGCAATTTTAGAGAAAAATCTTCTTCTCAAAAAATAAAGTTTTTCTCAAAATTAACGAACTTTAAAAATTTTTCTTTAAAAAAAGGATTAAGAAAAATTGCCAATACGAATACATATTTATATCAGTTATGAATTTAATTTTATTTTTCTTTAAATTTTAGAGCAAGAATCATTTTGGAAATCAGTGCGTTTTAAGGAAAAATATTATTAGTGAACTAATTGTGATCTGTTATTTAAATTATTACATGAGTAGATGATTATGACTATAGTCAGCTAAGTGATTGACCTCTGTATAGAGTTGTTGTTTTTGTTGTTGTTGCCTTCTTAAAAACTTACTTGATCTAAAGCTCGCAATTAAAATAATGTAATAATGATTTTTCAAATGAACTTTAAATTATTTGTAAAATATTATTTTTAAAAGATTTTTTAAATGAACAATTTAATCTTATGCTCAAGTACAGTGATATAGCTGACTAGACCGGTACAAAATTATATAGAAAAATTAAACATCTTATTTTCTTAATTTTCTAACTTTCTCATGATTTTCGTTCATCGAGAGAGGGCTCCGCTTCTCAATTGCCTACTGAGCCCAAAGTAACACCTGTTGGCAAGATTTATTCTTCGTTTGATCTCAATGCTGGTGTTGTTGGTTGAGTTTATGCTGAATCCCAAATAGACGAAGTCCGTCACAACGTCGAAGCAGGTAATGTCAACTGTAGCGTAGGATCCAAGACGCTGGGACTGTTTGTTCGTTGACACCAAGTATTTCGTCTTATCTGCATTCACTGCCAGCCCATTCGACTTGACTCTCTTTCTAATCTGAAAAATGCTGCACTGACTTCGCGCGTATTATGGCCAATGATATCGATGTCATCAGCAAACGCAAGCAGCATAACACTCTTGTAGAATATTGTGCCACTACGTCTCAGATCAGCAGCTCGGAAGATCTTTTCCATCATTAGGTTGAAAAAGTCGCACGATAAGGAATCACCTTGTTTGAAACCTCGTTTGGTAACAAATGGTGGGTTACCATTCCCGATTTTAAATGCGCTGCTGGTGTTGCTCAATGTCATCCTGCAAAGTCGTATTAGTTTTGCAGGAATACATAATTCAGACATGGTGGAGTACAGGTGCTTCCTTATTGTGCTGTCGAAGGCGGCTTTGTAGTCGACAAAAAGATGGTGGGTGTCGACTTGTTTTTCTTGAGTCTTCTCCAAGATTTGTCGTAGCGTGAAAATCTGGTCGATGGAATTACCTTCAGACCAACGAAATTTTACCCCCTGACCTTTCCAGAAATCGCTTAAAGGCAAATTTGGAAATATACAGGACCTGAACCACCTTATAAAATATGGCGTCGAAACCAAAACAAATATTTAACTTATTTTAATGGCATATTTTAAGGAATATTTTGGACTTATTTCAGTTTTTTTTTATTTTTAAAAAACCCGTTCTGATTATTTTTGGTGAAATTTTAAACCTGAAATTTTTTTCAAAAAAATTTTTTTAATTTTTTATCATAAATTTTTTTTCTTATTTTGCTCCACCGGTGTTTTTTTTTTGTAATTTTGTATTTTTGGGAAAGATTTCACTTTTCTGCAATATAACATATTGGGAATTTTGGGGAACCATAACACGAATAAACTTCAAAAACACTAACAAAAAAAAAAACCTCGCAAAATGGCAAAATAAAATTCTGTGAAAACTTTTAAAAAAACCCTTTAGTTTATATATAATATTACATATATTATTATTATTGTTTCGGTAGGTATATGTAAAGAAGAGGTGTGTTCGTGCCGTGATTTTCGAGTTTTTTTCTACTCAATGCTTTTTTTTTTATTCCATTTTCTCAACTTCATTCTAAACAGGGATGCCAATTCTCTTAAAATACTTATTATTTTGTAATATTATATTCAATATATAATACTTATTATTGTGTTGGGTTGAAGAAAACTATTTTTTCCTTAGAATTCTATTAAGTCAAGTAGTCAAAAGAATAAGATAGAGAGAGAGAGAGAGAGAGAGAAAGAAAGTTAAATACAACTTCATTAGTTCATATGAATTATAACATGATTTTTCATTGATGAATTGACCATACAAATAAAGTAACAATGTACAAACTAAAAATTTTACGCAGAAATAAAAGGCATGACACCGTTTGTGATATAAGAGATGACTGTTTCTCATTTACAAAATCCGATTGATCATTTCAATTTTCATGGGCCTAAATTTTGGTGTTTTATAAATTCATCAATTAAATTTCAGTGCCTTAGTTTGCCATTGTTATCTAATAAAAATATGCTAAAACAAATAAAAATTCGAAGAACAATTATATTTTAAGTTTTTACTTTTTTGTTAAAAATTTTGGATCACCGAAAAAAAAGTATGATATACTGAAGTAAAGCAAAGCTTTGCCCAAAAATACAAAATTATAAACATAATATCGATGGAGCAAAATATGAAAAAAATTTGATGATAAAAAAAAATTATTTTGTAACAAATTTCAGGATCAAAATTTCACCAAAAATAATCAGAACGGTGTTTTAATAAGAAAAAAAAAAATAAAATAAGTCCAAAATATTCCTTAAAATTTGCCATTAAAATAAATTTAATATTTGTTTTGGTTTCAGGTCAGGAGGTCAAATTTTGTTGGTCTGAAGGTATTTCTGTGTTCATTTAGGTTGAACTTTTAGAAAGTTGACGCCCACCAAAGTATTTTAACAGTTTTGAAAAATGAACCAGTCTAATGGTGATATATACTACATATTTTCTACCCAACTTTAGCTTAATTCAAACTACTTCAAGAATTTATAAGCACACTTAGTAAACAATTTTTCTATTTTCTTCAGTAAATATTTTGTTTTAAGTTTTTTTTAATACAAAGAAGGCTAAAACCTGAATAAAAAAGAGCTATTTCAAAATTTACATTTTGCTTAAAGTTATAAATATTTCAATAATTTATTTGTTGCTTTGAATAAGTTGCTTTTTGTTTGAAAAAAGTTAAAACTTTCACGAATTTTTTTAAAAAAAGTAACTAGAGCATCATTTTCATAATATTGAATTAATTACCTGTCGAACTCCTGCTTTTTTATGAAATTAAAAAAAAAAATAATCTCGTATATAAATAATAACGTCATTGCAAAAAGTTTTATAGTTCAAATAGGCTCTATTTTTTTAATACATGTAGTTCCTAAATTGTCTTCAGGCATCGTCTTCTGAATCTTTTTCAGAATTGCAGTAGACCAATCATATGCTGTTTTGACTTGACCAACAAAAGCCATCGACGTTTTTCGCTAAAAATATATCCGTTAGCAGAAAGACTTCATCGCAGAATGTAAGCGGGCAATATTAAATTTCTGGCAATTCAGTAGGCGTAAGTTTACCAGTGTACTCACAGAAAAATTCTTTGTTAGCGAAAAATGTTTTTTCCATAATTTAAATTACTTTTTGTCCTGAATTACTGGATTCAATTTTTTTTTAATATCTTACATTTTTATTGCTTTTCAGACTTTTTTACTTTGCCAAATTGTTGTAGACTTCTTTCGAGCGCTAAGCCTTTTGTTTCTACTTATGTTATTCTAAAATATGCCTGATATGATTTGATAAAAGTCAGATCGCTGTGTAAGCTTTTTTACGTGCATATCTTTTGCCATGCGAATTTCTTCATTATGTTCCTCTTTAAATGTTTCTACAAGAAACTTTATTTTTTATAAATTGTAACTGTGGTATTGAGCTGCTCTCGACCATGATTCAATTACTATAGGTTGTCCATTCATTTGACGTTTACTCACAAGACTGAAAATATACACCCGTAAAATTGAAGAGGAGAGCAAAAGAGTAATTTTTTAATGCCATCAAAGAAATCAGTTGCAGGAATATCATACTTTTTCGCAGTACTAAATACCTAAGGATACATTTCACTGCTGCTTTTTCTACTACGTCCTGCACTGCTTGTTTGTTTTGATAGAAAATTTAAGTGAGTTTTTAAAAAACTAATTTCAATATTTTGTTGTGCAAATCTATTCACACCGCTGACGGCTTATGAGATCAACTGGCACACTATATTTTCGAATTTTATCACCAAAATACACTGTTTTGCAAATACCGCACGTTATTTTAACAATTACAACTTAATAGTAGCGATTTATATTTCAATTGAAAAAAAAAAACGACTCGCAACAAAATTTAAAAACAATTTTCAATAATAATTATCAGAGCAATAATTATTATAAACGCAATGCACACTATTTTTTTCCTGCTAACAGCAAAATATAGAATAACTACTTTTAAAAAAAAAAAAAAAATACACAACAAAACACAGAAACATACCTTTTTTCATAGAAGACCACAAAACCCTGGTTGCCATTCATATTTGAGAGAGAAAATATTTTTTTTTACAAATTTACGGGTGTTGTCAAACGAATGGACAACCTATAATAATTGAATCATGCTCTCAACCAAGTGCCCCTTGTAATCGTTGAAGGTGTTGGTGGGAGTGACAAATGAGTTGATTTGAATTTTATTCGACAAGATGGTGCGTAAATAAAATACCTTCAAGCTGATTTTCCAATTTTACAAATTTGCCAGAATTTCAAAATATTCAGATCTTCGAATTTGAAATTCGGGATCCCAGGATTTTCCGGGTTTCCGAAATGCCAAAATTTTCAAATAGTTGTGTTTAAATCCTTCTTTAAACTTGTGCTTTTTGGCAAAAAGAATTTCATATTAATTTTCTTTATTGATTTTAATAATAGAAATTCAAACGAAATCGTTATTCATACCTAAAGTATTCAAAAACACTCGAAAGTTTATAAGACAACACCAAGTCGAAATCATAATTACTATGATAACTATGTTAATGCAGACAAGGGTTGCAAAACAGTCGTAATGTACAAAGAAGAATATAACGAAAAAAATTCTTCAATAATTGGAAGTTAAAGTCGAATTTGGAAACCCCATTTTTTTAGGGGTAACACTTGCAGATTTTATGATTGAAAAAATAGAAATCACCTGATAAAAGCAGATCGAAAAAAAAAATTAATTGGAATATAGCGATTATGATATGATAATTTTTTAATAAAAGGTATAACCTTAAAGGTTAAATTTTAAATTATTTAATAAGTTTATTTAAAAAAGTGCAACATTTATATCAGAATGTAAACAAAAAATATATTTAAAAATATCAAATAATATTTCACCTTATTATAGTTATAAAAATATAAATGTAAATAAGTAAACCAAAACAAATAACATTTATTTAACTTTTAAAGAAATTTAAAAAGAAAACAACTTTTTATTTAAATAAATATTTATGTAACGCGTTTAGTAAAAAGAATGACGTGAATAACATTTTTTTTTTTAATATAAGCTATAAACTTTAGTTTAGTAAAATAACTATTGCTACTTTCAAAATACCATGAAAGTTAAACAACCTAGTAAACAGAGTCTCTAAAGATCACAACAAAAACAAACTAAAAAATAAATCACAACAAAAACAAACTAAAAAATAGATCACAACAAAAACAAACTACCTAAGGGGTCGTCCATAAACTACGTTACCAATTTAGGGGTGGAGAGGGTTTTGCAATGCACTACGATAAGTAACGGTAGGCGGGGAGGTGTTTAGATATTGTAACGTTACCAAAATTTAAAAAAATCGACGAAAAACCTCTAATTAATAACACAATCATTTCAAAAATTTTTAACCTTATGTTTGATCATCTAAATTGATGGTTAACTTTTGTTTCAACGATTTCTTCCACCTCCTTTTCCCTCGACACAGGAACCTTTTGGTATTCCTTCACCATCTCAGCACACGTCTGAAAAATTTGGGTCTTTGCTTTTGCACAAGGCTTTGACGTTAAGGCCTGAATGTTCTTGATCAAAGGAGATACCGTATGACATGTACTGTCCTTCTCAGAAAGAAGAAATCGGTTCAAGGTCGTGTCCTACCTGCGGCTTGTATTTCGTTTTTAAAACTTCTATGAATTGTCATAAGTTTGTATTATAAAATTTTTTCTGTTATTAAAGATACAAATGATAGTATAAATATGGAGAGGGATCTGTCCCAACTATCTTCTTGGTGCAGTAGCAATTTATTGCCCCTCAATTTATCTAAATGCCAAAGCATGACATTTTGCCGAAGTAATTCTCCTGCATTTTACCCTTATAAGTTGGGAAATACGACTTTGTTAAGAATAACCGAGAAAAAAGATCTTGGAATAATTTTTGATATCAAACTCACATTTTCAAGTCACATTGACTATATTGTTGCAATGGCCAATGGTATGTTAGGTTTTATAATCAGGAACTCTAAAGACCTTTGTGATCCTTTTTCTCTTAAAGCTTTATATTTTGCCTTTGTAAGGTCTATTTTAGAATATTGTTGCATAATATGGGATCCCTTTTATGCATGTGCTTCTAACAGAATCGAAAAAATTCAGAGACGTTTTACGAGATTTGCAATAAGTCGCTTGAGATGGAATATTGATATGCCTGAATATAGAGCTAGAAGGTTCCTTCTGGGAATACAATCTTTAGTCATCCGGCGTAAATATTTTTCTATTATGTTTGTGAGAGATATAATTTGCTTTGATATTAATTGTTCGTTTCTACTTTATCAAATTTCTTTTCACATACCTTCTCGTGTTCTAAGGGCTCAAAATTTATTTTATGAACCTTTTCATAGAGTGAAATACTGCATGAATGAAGACTAGCAATGTGTGCCAAGATATAGATTTTAATCTTGGTTTAAGTAGAGGTGTGTTTAAAAATTCTTTGCTTTTATATTTTAACAGTATATATTATAACTCTAGAGAATAACTTTAATTTGTATCTAATTGATAAATTCACTTTAGTGATTTAGTGTATTTAAGTAATCAGTAATGAGATATTTATACTCTGTTTGATGAAGATGAATTAAATAAATAAATAAATAAATATATCGTTTACAATAAATCGGAATAAAAAATACTATTTAAATAAATCAATTTTCAGAAAGCATTAACACAAAAACACAGAACTTGGTGCAGCTCGGGTGCAGCCTTTAAGGGCACTCTGTCAAAGACCAGGTGAATTTCTTTGCGTTAGAAATGAGGATTCACCTGAATGGGTCGACATAGAATCTGATGAAAAATTCTATTTTGAAGAATCCTCAACAAAGCTACCATCTTCTTCTATCCCAGTGATTGAGAGCATCGAATCTTGGATCGCAGATGGAATAGCTTTTACAGATGGTATTAATTATTGATTTTTTTCCAATTGTTCCTTTAATGTATCTAGTCATACTAGTCACTAAAACTAGTGAAAATTGTCAGAGCTAGTCAAAATATATAATCATTCGAATGAATTAATTTCATATGTCACGTTACTTTATGGAGGGGGGGGGAGGGGTTTTGAAAAGCACTACGAAAAGTAACGCAGGGGGAGGAGGGGGTAAAAAAAACCGGAAAATCAGTAACGTAGTTTATGGACGACCCCTAAGGAACTTAGGTAAATAGCACTTATCAATAAAAGAAAAATCTTAAAAAAGTCAAGGCATCGAACTCTCATCCGAAAAACTAAATTGCACTTTATATACGCATATCCTGAGATATATCCTGGGGTGGAGAAAAACCTTTTAGGCTTCACGCTTTTTATATGGAAAAATTATCAAGAACAAGTTTTGCAATTCTTTATAGTAAAAAGTAAAAATAAAAAAAAGAACAAGGTGATTTCGATAATAAAATACCATAGTTTACATTGCAGTTGCACTTATAGTTGTTTGTAGTTTGTGTGTTCTTGTGAATAAGATCCGGGATTAAGGGTAAGGAATCCCGGGATTCCGGAACTAGAAATTGAATCGGGATCCAGGGATCGAAAGCCCTAGTGCCGAGTTAATTACCTTAATATGAAGGCTGTATTCAGAAGGCCATCAAAAATGTAATCCAATTAAACTTTTCTGAAACTATTTGATTTAAGCAAAGTAAAACTGTATCATGCTCAAACAAAATGTAATAAGACAAAATTTTTATAAAGCAATACAATTGCTAAGTTTTGTAATAAAATTAAACTTTTTTAAAAAAAAAATTGCGTGCACTATCTGCAACACAAATCTGTTTATTCATTTTTTTTTTAAATTCATCACATACGTTTTCTCCAAGCATTTGAAGCGTTGTTGAAATGTCAGTCCCTCAAAAAGTAGCATTTTACTCAGTATTATTTTAAATAAATTTGTATTTTGAAACTCGAACTCGTTGAGCTATTTTTTATAAATATGAAGACCTTGAACGCTCTCAGCAAGAAGTGACCTTAGTTGTTTTAGAATTTTCTAAATAACTTTAATAAAGCAACCCAAAGCTTAAACATAAAATGACAAAGATCAACAAAATAAATCTGGTTTAAAAATAGCCGGTTAAAATTAAATTAATAAGCATCAAAGTCGAAATCCTATACTTCATAGATAAAGCAAACAAACACAATAAAGCTAATTTTGAACTAATAAAGAGCTATATCTGTCTATTTAGAGTGAGTTACCAATTAGCAGGATTTGATATTTTATACAATATTCACTTATTTTTCAAGCTTAAGAGCTATTTAAAACTTCAATTAACTGCACTGCTGTAAGGTTATTCTTGCCATTTTAATTTCATTCCATGCATAACGGAAGATTTGTGGCGGATATGCAGGTGATGGTGAATTAATTCATTCATTGTGCCTTTATGTTGAGTAAAAGCAACACCAACACAAGCTGCAAAAAGTCCAGCCAAATACAACCAACCATGTCATTTAATCGGAAAAGTTAAATATTGAGTTATGTCAAGGTGCCACCGGCAAGCCAGGAAAATGTCAATACACTAAAATGTTGTCATAGCAGATATGAGCCACAACAAACAAGCACAAAAATAAGTTTTTACAACAAATTTGTTTTATTTTTTTTTACCCACTTCAATTTTATACAATTTCACTTGCATAAATAAAAATAAAAAAAAAAAACTTAGAAAAATTCAATTATGTTCTTTCAGTCCGATTTTGCAAGCAAGCGTTAAATTGAATCACAAAGTATGCATGACGTGGCAACGCCAAAATATACGTTCAACATTGCAGCCGCCTCTGTGTTGATTTTTTTTTACACAACACTGACAGTAGCTGGGCGTCTGTCACAAAAATGAATGAAGCCGGTTTTTATTGAACTATGTGCGAAATCGAAAAGAAAAAAGTAAAAAAAGCACGCTTTGCTTTGTGACAGTATAAAAATAAACAATTTTATTAAATAATTATTGAATAAATAAATGGTATTTATGAAAAGTCAGCGAGAAATGAAAAAACATCAACTGCAAACAATCCTTAAAAAATAAAGTAAAGTAAATATTAAAATAAAATATTTAATCTGCGTGTATCTTGTTGTTGTTGTTGCTGTTGTATGTTTGCATGATGCTGTGAAACATGCTATGGTTGAGCACCTTTGAAATAATTTATTTTTTGAGCATCTGTTTGGCGGTGTGTCCGTCTGTTATCGGTGTGTAAAGAAGTGGACGTGTTGGCAACACTGGATGACTAAAAAATTGAGACTTTCATAAGTGTGCAAAAAGCATTTATTTTAAATCCAGCATAATCTGTGTGTGTGGATTGCCTTTGTGAATGCACACCATTCAGTTTTTATACCCCCACGCAAATAAAAAAGCGTAAGGGGTATATTAACTATGTCACTCCGTTTGTATCGTCGATAAGGAGGCGTGGAAGGTATAGAAAAGTTGATGCTTTATATTAAAAAATATAGATAAAGTTTGAAAATGAGCCAAATCGGATGAAAACCACGCCTACCTTCCATACAAAGTGCCTTTAAATTCCACAGAAACTAATCTAATGACTTCAAATTTTGCACATAGACTTGAATTCTTAATACGCACTTATGGTATTAAATTTATAAAAATTTAATCAAAACCACGTCCACCCACCTCCCATACAAAGTGACTTTATGAAAACTGTTAAATCTCCCTAAATTCCCCAAAATTGAGTACAAAGTAGGGCGGGTCGATTTGTAGGGAGTGAAAAAATTCACCAATTTCCCTATGATTTCCGTATTCTATGGGTTATTCCATGAAAATTTGCCGAAGGAACCATGCCTCTATCGTTAAAATCGACATTAAAATCGAGTCCCCTACTTTTTGTTGGTAAAAAGTAAAAAGTAACGGGCATTTTTGTCCAAATTTTGGACCATTTTTCCATTTTTTCATGATTTTGTCCAAGAATATTACTTTCATGACCATTTTTTGGCTCAATCCATTATTTAATTCAATTTACAATTCAAAACGAAGAGTTTAAGCCCAAATTTATCGAATTCGGTTGATTAATTCATGCGATATTGCTAAAACAAAATAACACATAAAACCAACTTTTTAATTTTTTTTCCCTTTCTATTTTTTTTTTCTACAAAAATTCAAATTAAGAGATAATAAAGTATCTATCAACCTATTATCAAAAAAAAACTAGCATACACTGGAATATTATAAACAAACAAAAATAAAGAAGTCTATAAAGAAACTAAAAACAAAAAGAAATAAACAAACATAACACAGGGTGTGCACCCTGTGGATAATATGCCAATAATGTAAAGCGCAAATCAGTCCAGTCGCCATGAAAGTAATATTCTTGGACTAAATCATGAAAAAAATGGAAAAATGCTCCAAAATTTGGACAAAAATGCCCGTAACTTTTGAACCGTTGGACCAATGTTGGAGATTTTTTTTTTGTAAATTGAGCGTCTACTGGCGATTAAACCCAATCGATAGTTTTTGAGTTATAAATGTGAACGTGTAGGTAATATTTCATACGAACGTCAATTTGGGAAAAAATCTACCAACAAAAAGTAGGGGACTCGATTTTAACGATAGAGGTATGGTTCCTTTGGCAAATTTTCATGGAATAACCCATAGAATACGGAATTCATAGGGAAATTGTCGAAAAATAAATCGACCCGCCCTAGTACAAAGGCTTCAAATTGGGGAAATAAATTAAAATCTTTATTATGCTGATTCGCCCACCTCCCATAAAAAGTAACGTCATCATATAGTAGAAAAACCTTTATAAATTAAAAAAAAAAAATAATGTTAAACCATGATATTGCGCACATAAGCTTTAATAAATAAAAAGGACTCGTGAGTTTTAAATGTGAAATATTTGAATAAAAACCATGCCTTATAAAAATTATGTCATTAAAGTAATACAAAATTGAAGACTTCGAATAAACTAAAATACGGCCGTGAGAGTATTTTAACTTCGGTCCAGTCGAAGATAATTCCTTACTAGTTTCTTATGCAATTAATTGAGCTGAATTTTTATCTGAGTTTACTTAAAATCTTAAATCTGAATATACATTTGTCAGACCAATTTCTTAAATCGATTTTTTCGCTAAACCGAGTTCTAAAATAAAATGGACTAATTGTTTTAACTTTGACCTTAAGCTCAGTAAACGATTTTAAACTATCAAACAACTATAATTTATATTTAAATCATATAAAATCAACATAATAAATAACAAGGTCATTTAGGAAAAAAACTTTAATCAAATGGTAGAGCAAAAATCTAAAAACAACTTCAGTAAACATGCTTTGTTAGTGGAAGACTTCCAGCAGGTTGTTGGACTCCATATAATAACATAAGCATACAGACTAAAGTAAAGCAAAAATACAACAACAAATGTGAATATATGAAATTTGAGAAAAACTGAGAAATTGACACTTCAAATCTCATCGCCTCTGTGGTACAGTGCATTAGTGCGCGCTTGCACGGGTATCACAAAGATTTCTGATGAAGCCTTTACGGCCGAAATTGCAATCAGATCAGCTAGTAATTTTTTCCTTTTCATATTGAAAAAACTTTGTTGTTGTTGTTGTTGTTTCTTTGTAAAGATTCGTTAGAACAATTAATTGTTCTAACTTTGACCTTAAGCTCAATAAACGTTTTTAAACTATCAAACAACTAGAATTTGCATTTAAAATCAAGTATGATTTAAACTATCAAACATTTAGAATTTTATTTAACATTTTACATTTTATTTTACTTTATTTTAAATGAAAAAAAGGTACATAGTAAATTAATTTTTTAATGTGATTGTAAAATGTTTATGTTAGCAATATGAAAGTAGTTTGCTTGGCCCAGTATTATTTTGTTTGACCTATAGTATGAAAATTTTAAAGTGTTGGATAGATTACAATAGATACACTTCGAGCAGAGACACTAAACTGATAAAAAACAACAAAACATAAAACCAATTGTTGACCAAATTGTTCTTTTATGGATATTTTATGTTTTTACTACGTTTTATTCTGCTAAAAAAAAAATCTCTGATTTTGTATTTCGTTCGTTGAACTAAGTACAGCTAAATTTCCTTTATTCTTTATATAAGGTACTCAATGGAAACAATTTGCTTGTTCGTTATTTGCGGTTTTCGTAGAATCGAATGTTCGTCAAATCGGAAAACTACTGTACTTTATTTTTCATTATAAAATATTTCAATCAAGTAACACCTTTGAAAATAATTCTCAAAAACTGAAAAATGTGTGCGAAAAATTCTCAGTAAAAAACTTTTCGAAGCTTTGCAAATTCTTATACACAATTGTTTATTTTTTTATTAAAAAATGCTGCAGTTATTTCTGGAGTCTATTTTTATTTATACAAAAAAAAAAAATTAAAAACGTTTTTATACAAAAGTAGTAGAATAAAAGACAAAGAAATTAGAAACAAAGTTTACAAAAATTGCATAATATCGACATAAAGAAATTGTATAAAAAAAATGATTAAACAAAAACAACTACATGAATTTACCTGTGAGCTTTTTAGATCAAGTAAGTTTGAAGAAGACAACAATAACAGGCAAAAAAAAATAAGAAGCAATCCGAACAGGCGGCAACCCTGGTAGAGTTAAAGGCTTGATCTAAAAATTGCTACTGCTTTAATGACATATGACTAAATGGAGATGGGATGATGAGAACGGTCAAGTTCATAAGAATTTGTTCGAACAAGTGTCAAATCATGTAAGATTAAATAGTGGGTTGGTCACAGCCGAATCACTCAAAACTACTGAAGAGGAAAAGTAGCGATTTCCGCAACAGGCTGGTGTGTGACTGACTCTATACAGAGTTGTTGTTATTGCCTTCTTCAAACTAACTTGATCTAAAAAGATCACAATTCAATTCATGTATAAGTAAAAAGGACAGATCACAATTAATTAAAAAAAAAAAATTAATTAATTCATAGCGGCAGTCATAGCGCATACTCCCATGTTCTTTTTTTGCCAAAAACAAGACAAATTGACAAAAATTTAAAAATTTTACAGGAGTTACAGGACGTCGCACAAAAAAAATGACATTTTCGAATTTTGTAAATAAGCATTTTTATTGATAATATTATCAAATTTATTATTTACAGGAGGAATTGCAGCATAAGCTTCAAATATCAATTAACATTAGGTGTTTGACAAAAATAGAATTCAATCGTTCTATTTATATATTCACTTATATTTAATATAACATAACTACAACAAATATAAAAAAATTAGTCTTATTAAAAGACTAAAAATTAACCTCGGCACCTGTCTTGTTCCCGAGATATAAAACCTTATATTAATTTTTTTGAAAAAGTTAAAAAAATGCATTCATGTATACATATCTCCAAAACTGGAAAATATATATGCGAAAGATATACAAATCTTTAATTCGCCAAATTTAAGGAAAACGTTAACAATCAGATAACAATTAAAAGTTCTGTGCTATCTCGAGTGAACCTTTAGATTCCAATGTCCTTCGCTCAGTATACTGTGGGTAAAAACCAGGAGTGGCATCGTGTTTGCCAAAATATTGTTAGTTAATGTCTATATTAACTTTTGCTTTAAGACTTATGCAGTTTTTCTTACAAAAATTAAAGCATTTTGAGATCGTGATTTTTTAATGTTTTTCTCAAAAAACAACTTTATTCTTGCGGGAGACGAAGAGATCCTTATTTTTTTCTTGACCACCCTATGCAATTTTTGAAACCACTTAGAATGTGAAATTCGAATAAAAATTGTAGTTCTATACGCCCTATTAGTCATATCATCATCGACAATGCCCCTAGCGGGTAGAAACAGTAATTGTATTGTCTTGCAATCAGCCGTTTGGTCATATCATTTGTCGACAATGCTCCAAGCGGTCAGAGAAAAAACTTACAAAAGTTTAACTAATGCGATCTATTCGTTTATAGGGTTAAACCAGAACGAATAAAATACGACTATTGTTTCGAAAAAAAATTGCATATCCTATCTAAAACTAAACGACCAAAAAATCATAAAACTATGATTTCGTATTTAATACTTGTAAAAAAATCGATTTCTATAATTGTATAAATATATATTGGGGGTTGGAATTAATTTTAAAGGTTTTTTTTCGGTTTTTGAGCATTTATTTAGAAACAACGGTACAATGTATATTATTCAAAAAATTGTCCATCGTTAGCTACAACATTTTCCCATCTTTCTGGCAGCATATGGATTCCGCGCCGGAAGAACGATTCGTCTTTTGAGGCAATCCACGAATCGACCCATTTTTTGGTATCCTCGTAAGAAGTGAAGCGCTGCTCAGTCAAGCCATGCGTCATCGATCTGAATAGGTGGTAGTCGGAAGGGGCTATGTCTGGGCTATAAGGCGGGTGGGGTAGCACATCCCAATTCAGCGCCTCCAACGTTTCCTTGACGGTTCTTGCAACATGTGGCCGTGCGTTGTCATGTTGAAAAACCACTTTGTCGTGTCTTTTGGCATATTCCGGCCGTTTAACCTTTAATGCTCGGCTCAATTGCATCAATTGTTGTTGGTAGCGTTCCCCAGTGATGGTTTCGTTAGGTTTTAGCAGCTCATAGTACACGACACCCTTCTGATCCCACCAAATACACAGCATAAGCTTGGCGCCATGAATATTCGGCTTGGCCCTCGATGTTGATGCATGGCCGGGTGGTCCCCACGATTTTTTTCGCTTAGGATTATCGTAATGGATCCACTTTTCATCGCCAGTGACAATACGATGCAAAAAACTCTTCCTTTTATGCCGTTGAAGCTAGGAACCCAATTTCCTTGCTTTTGAATCATTCCCATGGCCTTCAAGCGTTTGCCGACCGTTGATAAGTCGACTCCCAATGATTCTGACAATTCTTGAAGGTTTTGACACGGGTCTTCATCGAGCAAAGCCTCCAATTCCTCATCTTCAAACTTTTTCGGCTGGCCCGGACGCTTTTTGTCTTCCGTATCAAAATCACCACTTTTAAACCGACGGAACCAGTACTCACAAGTAGAAATCGATGGAGCATAGTCCCCGTAAGCCTCAGTAAGCGTGCGTTGTGCTTCAACCGCTTTTTTCTTCAAATGGAAGCACAAAAGTAAACCTTCCCGCAAATTGCGTTTTGTTGGAACGAAAGTCGACATGTTCACAGAGAAAAAAATATATGTTGTTTACACTTCAGTGGAATGACACATACTGAAAAATGAAGCTTAGACAATGTGCTTTGAAATGAATATAGTCACAGGTGTGCCCGATGCGATCTATTGATAGTTACGCCATCTCTTAGAAAACCTTTAAAACTAATTCCAACCCCCAATAATTTTTGATCAAAAACTAATAAAAAATAATTTTTATTTTAAAAATCATGAAAAATTCTTTAGCATCTTTATATTCAAGAGTAAGTACAATAACTTTTTGAGTATGACTTTTTAAACTGAAAATTTAGGGGTTGTAGTTTTTTTATAGTTGAGATGCTTTTGAGTGTTGAATATGTAAGTAATAAAAAGTTAATGTTGAATAATAATAAAATAAATTTTTAATAAAAAGCAATAAATTTTTACATAAATTACAATATCCTGGGAAATCTATTTCCTATATTTTGAAAAAATTTTGTGAAATAAATTTTCATTTACTTAAATGCGTATAATTTAGCTTGTAAATTTACTAAAAGTTGTAGAATCTTTTAAAATATTAAGCAATATTACAAAAGCGCCTAAATTTGTCTACACCTTCGTTTGCAGCAATTTTTACAATATATCTTAGTTTATATTTATACATAAATAAAAAGTTTTTGAAATTATTATGACTCGTTCAGAGTTGCTGAATGTGAGTAGTTGTAAAATATTTTAGAATAAATTACATTTTTCATCATTCTTTCATCCTTCTACACCTTAATCTGCTGCTTATGCTTCGTACGTCAGCTTCATTTCAAAATTGTATTCATCTTAACTTTTAACCTTGACTGTCGTAGTATCATCACTTACTCGTGTTGGCATCACAAACTTTATGCACATTATATCTTTTGCTTTTTGCCCTCTGCTATATTTATTTCAAAATATTTATTTTATTTTTTGCACCTTTTAATCGAACAATGAATGAATGAATGCAAAGACTAACATGCTTTATGTATTTTTTTGTTGTTTTTGTTTACAAAATATAATAATATTTTTTGCCTTAGATATGTATCTATTACAAATGTACACATGCACACACACACACACACACACACACACACCATTTTAATTTCATAGAAATTCACTTGTAGTTTATACCACTGCGACTGCCTTCGCTTCTTTTATACTCATGTTTTTATGGTTTTCAGTTTTTTTAAATTCTGAGTTTCAGAGCGTTCACGCTGTTTTTTTGCATCATCAGCAAATATATATATATATATATATATATATATATTTTTTTTTTTTGTATTTTTCATCCAAACAAACCATCATATATGAATACTTACATTAATTTAACAGAGTTTTTTATATTTTTGACCATGAGACCCTCGCGTTGCTATGTATTTTTAATATGCTTTGACTGTGCTTAAGTCAAGGTCACTCTCTTTTGATTTGAGTTTCTTTTAATTTTTTTTACCATATTAAGGGATTTGTGTACAAATCTTTTTAATTATTTACTTTAATATCGTATGGACACCCGAGTTAAAAAACAACTTTTTTGGCTAAGGCCAAATAGCCAAAATATTTTTTCGTCCGTATAAGGGTCGTTTGCAGGACTTTTTGGCCAAACAGTGTTCGTACAGTTATCGTACAGTGATTATTCTACATTGAATCTACAAAATACACGTATGTTTGACCATTATTTGTAATATAATAAGTAAAATGTGTTAAAAATAAAGATATTTAAATTTCAAAATAATTCCAACAACTTCATATACAACAAAAAAAAATTTTTTTGCGCCACGCTAACATCAGCGCCTACGTTAGATGTTGAATAAGAACTTTGAATTATTTGGTGGCATGCAACGGGCGTACAGCGGCCGAAAATCTCAGTTTCGGCTTTGTACGTCCATTGTTCGAACCAATTTTCAGCCGCTAGTCTTTTAGATTATTTTTAAACCATGTTCGGCCCTTGTACGGCCGTGCGGCTCATGTTCGAAAGCTGTTCGCCCGCTAAAATTATAACTCGGTCTGTATTTTTTTACCATAAATATCCACTTTTCGAGTATGTATATGAAATTGTTACATTTTGTATATTTTTTTTTAATTATTTTCATTAAGAATATTATTATAAGTTATAACATAATTACACATAATTACTCGTAAACTTTTAATTTTCATAATATTTAAATTTGATTTTTTCATTTTAATTTTTTGTATTTGTTTTTATTTCAGTGCAAATATTGTATCTCTAGTAAATCCTTCAATAATCTCTAGCATAATGTAACCGCATAACTTTTCGCAATTTATGTATTTAGTTCAGAATTTTTTTTCCTCTAACTGCACTTATTTAAAACAAGGCCGGCCGCGTGATAGCTTGGAATATCTTCCATTGAATAAAATTAAAAACATTTTTAATTAACTGCCAGTCATCAATGAACAAATTCAGACATGCATAACTACGAGTATTAATAATTTTTATCTCTAGAGCTTAATATGTTAAAACTTCAATTGAATTTTCGCACACATAAACAAAAACAAAAGAACATGCCACCTGTAGTAGTAGTAGTCTTCTTCATCATCATTATATTACAATTACATACTCACTCGGCTGTCATAAATCATGACTGCTTTTTTTTTCATCGTTGCCTTAGTCAGCAACTCAACTCTAGACAATACTCTATTGAATAAGGCACTTAGTTTTGAGGCATATTTTACGGAAGCAGCTATCAGTAAGCAAGAAATATGACACCAACAACAATAATAGATTTCATCAAAAATATACACGTGCTACATCAACTTGTATGAACTGCATTAGCACTTGTTTGTTTTTATCTATTATGTTGCACAGAGATGTTTTTCCTTAAAAATCAGTGAGTAGTCAATTTGCTATTTGTAGTCAATTCACTAACTCCCCAGTGCACCATACGGATGCGTTTCGAATTCGAGATGGACTTACTTCTTCGTATATTTTTTTCTGAAACGGTTTGCGTTTCGCATTCGAAACTGATCTTTTTTCGTTTCATGAATTGCTTTTTCTTTTCGGATTCGTCTTGGACTCGGACCGGACATCATATGAAGGGCTTGTTGCAAAAACGTGATGAGCCACATAAAAAATATTTTGAAATAATCAACTCTAAAGTTTTTAAAAATTTATTTTTATATGAAAAAATGGAATGAACACGGAATCTTTTACAAATAGGTTATAAAATTAATAATAAATAGCTCATATCACTTCAGTGGTTGTTGGCTATGTAGTGAGTAATGTATTTAGCCTAAAAAATGGATTTTTTAGATCATGTGGCTTATCACGTTATTGAAGCAAGCCCTTCATATATGAATCCGTTTCGGACTCTTTTTTTTCGATTCGAGACTGATTTTTTTTTTAAAATAATGCAAATTCGCGACGAATTCGCTTTTTTAAAATAATTCAGCCTAAAATTAAAAAAAATTTTACAGCTATGCTGACAAAGCTTAAAAAATTAACGCTATTAAGAAAGTTTCCAGAAAATATCTTTAGTACGGCTATCCTATGTAACTTGTTCACTCATCAAAATTATTTAAAAATTCTGAGAAATAGTTCTATTCGCTTTAAAGGAGAACTTCAGAAGCACATTGTGAAGAAGTTATAAGAAAGTTATATAAAAAAAGCACAGAATTGTACTTCGTATCCGAAAATTAAACAAAAGATTTGATAAAAACTTGAAAATTGCTTTTTATTTTAACGTTTTGATCTTTTTTTTGACGGGTTTGTAACGGGTTCGAAACGGGTTCGTCGCGATACATAAAATAGCGAATTCTTCGCTGACGGACTCGTAACAGGTTCGAAACGGATCCGCATCCATTTTTGTGCACATTGGGTCTATGAGATATAATACTTCTTTGGTGTAGGTGTGGTTTGGTGTTTGTTTTGAGCAACTAAGTTTTTGTAATTAAACACAAGTTATCCGTCAACGAAGTTTTATGTCTTAACTCACAATAGTACAAATAATATATTTTTATCTCTATTATTTTAGTTCGAGTGTGAGAATATAATAGTAAAAGTATCTCATTATTTATATAATTTTTTATACGTAAAAAATACAACTTTTTTGGTGGGAAAGTTATTCCCTCGGACTCAGATTAATTAAGAGTAAAGTACCTATTTAGTTCATATCTTTGTTAGTTGCTACACAATGCATTAATAATAACAGTTATTTATCCGTCTTTGGTGATTTCATTTATCAAGAATTGTATGAAAATACATTGCTGATGAGCTGACTCTGACTAATATAAATCAGATTCACGAAACATATTTCATCGATAGTCTTCCCAGTTTTGATTTGTGCCAAATTAATAATGTATTTAATAATTTAACTAAGTTGCTTTATCTAATATTTGTATCGCCGATATGCATCAGAGACCGCTAATAATTTGTTTTGAATTTTTTAATAGTTTTCCTGAAAAAGAATTGTATAACTACAATTTATGTGATTTTTACCATTTAAATAATTTTTTCTTCCAAAATTGAAGTGCTTTATTTCAAAATAAAAATATACCGCATTATATTAAAAAAAAAAATTATAAGTTGCCTTGGTATACAAAAGGACTTAAAAAGCTTAAAAATTTGCGAAATACGTTTCTAAAGCTGGTTTGGACGACAAGTGATTGTTGTGACAAAGTCGCCCAACTTTATCATAGTAGTTATGTGCTTTATAAGCGCGAATTTAATTTTTTGAATAAGTTTTTATACAAGCAATACATTTTGCGTTTTGAATCTGATATTAAAAAGAGTCCTTAGTGTTTTTGGAATTTTATCCAGTCAAAGAAAGGTGACTCACAAAAATAAATGCTCCGTTAACATAGCTGGCACAGCATCTGTTCGCTGATTTTTTCAAGTCAAACTTTGATGTTGAGGACGAGTCTTCTGTTGAAGATATTACTGAGTCCGTTGATACGTTTACTGATTTGGGGTCCTTAGCCATATCTTTTAGTGATGTCATTGAGCACATAATATGAAAATTTCAGTCAAGGACGATATTGATGGTTTTGCTTCCATTTTCCTTCTAGAATGTGCTTATTCTTTAGCTGTTCCTTTTTGTGAAGTCTTTAATAAATCCCTTTCTAAAGGTGTTTATCTTAAGTGTTGGAAAATTGCTTCATCATGTCTGCTTTTAAAGCATGAAGAATAAATTTGTATTACCACTTACCGTTCAATCTCTAAATTATCCAACGTGTCTAAATTGTTTGAAAGTATAATAAAAGCTAAAATATATTTTTTAATCAAACACCATATCTGCCCTGAGTAGCATGGCTTCGTATCGGGTCGCTCTACGGTAACTAACCTTGCCGTTTTTTCCGAGTACTGTATACAGGGTTGCCAATATTCGAAGCGCCCATCTGGCAACACTGTAACTTTCCGCAGTGATGCCAAATCGACTAATGACATACCGCGTTTGAAGCGTCATTCCAAGCAAATGTTTACTATGGAACAGTACACGCCACGCGAACGCTCTAAAATTGTTGAAATTTACATTCAACAAAACAAGTCAATAGTGAAAACTCAACTCAATGAGCGATGAAGCTCATTTTCAGTTGAACGGAACGGTAAACAAACAAAATTGCCGTATTTATGCCACTGAAAATCCACAAGAGATTCAAGAGGTACCTCTTCACGATGCAAAAGTCACTGTTTGGTGCGGCGTTTGTGCTAAAATGCTCATTGGGCCGTTCTTTTTCGAAGATGATAATGGCCACAGAGTTACTGTCAATCAGGAGCGTTATCGCGATATGATAAACAATTTTTTTATGCCAACCGTTCGTCGAAAGCGTATCAGGCACTATTGGTTTCAACAAGACGGCGCGCCACCACACACAAGCCGCACTACAATCGATTTTTTGAGGCAATTGTTCCCTGGAAGTTTGATGTAAAAAAATGGTGATTTCGATTGGCCGCCAAGATCACCAGATTTAACGCCTCCAAACTTCTTTTTGTGGGGTTATTTGAAATCAAAGGTTTACGTCAACAAGCCAAAGACCCTAGAAGAGCTGAAAACCAACATCCGTCAAGAAATAACCGCCATTCCCATCGAAATGTTGAAGAAAACCATCGAAAATGCTGCAAAACGGGCACAATATGTCGTAGAGGCCAATGGCGACCATTTACGAGATATCATATTCAAGAAATAATGTAAGCAAATCTACTTGAACCCAATTAAATGATATTCATGACGAACAGACAAAAAATTGTGTTTTCTTTGATTTATTTAAAAAAAAAATGGGCGCTTCGAATATTGGCAACCCTGTATCATCGTTTAAACTAGGTTATCAAGTTGATGTGGTATTCTATACACTCATTTTTCGAAATCTTTCGACAGAGTTTCGCACAAGTTACTGCTTTTGAAACTGTCGAAAATTGGGTTTCCCTCTGCCGTTTGGAATGGGATGCGTTCTTACGTATCAAATATAACGTGCTTTGTTCGCAATAATAATGTTAATTCCTATGAATTTGTTTCATCCTCGGGTGTTCTCAAAGGGAGTATTGTTTTTTTTTTCTCTTTATAAATTATATCTCCAAATGCCTTAGAAACTCTCGATTTCTACTTTATGCAGATGAGATCAAAGATTTTAAAAAATATCTTGTATCATCGACGTCTGTAACCTGCAGTCTGATTTAAGCAGGGTTGTGAAGTCGAGTGAGGTAAATGGTTTTTCTCTGAATTTTTTAAAGTGTTTTCATATGACCTTTTCCAAACTCACTTTATTCAATTCGTTTATCTAGCTGATAGTCAACTCCATTCAATTAATTCTTATCGAGATCTTGGTGTTGTTTTTAATTGTAAATTTACGTTCGTAGATCATTTAAACTTTCTTATTCCTTAGGCTTATTCTTTGCTTTCATTCACTCGAAGAAATAGCTGAGAGTTTTCTGATCCCCACACCTTGAAAATGCTTTTTAATGGCTTTGTTAGATCGAAGTTGGAATATGCTTCTTTTATTTGGAATCCTTATTTTTACAATGCCACTGTTAGATTGGAAAGAATTCAAAAAACATTTTTAAGGTTTGATTTGAGCTTCTTATATTTTAATGAACAACTACCACCCTATACTTGACGTATAATGCTTTTAGGTTTCAAATATTTTGAGTCAAAGCGTAAGATTGCCGCACTGGTATTTTTATACGATTTAGTTTCTGGAAATCTTGGCTGTCAATCGCTTTTAAAACGAATTCTTTTTAATATTTTATCCAGACAACTCAGATTTTATAAAACATTTTTCATAAAACTTTGTGAAGTAAAGTATGCTTTGAATGAGTCTTTGACCAGGGCTTTATTACTCTTAAATTAATGATTTAGATATCACTACATCAAAAAAAATCGCTAAAAATTCTGTTAATAATATATTTTTACTATGACTACAAATGTTTATTTATGATTCCACTATACAAATATTTATTATTTTGTTATAATTTTGTAGTTTGTAAGGATTTTGCAACTCCATAAGACTGAATGAATAAATAAATGAAATGAAAAGTATAAAAAAATTCAACCCATCTGAATAAAAACTTCGTTTTCAACCTTGATAAAGAGCTCAGTTTTCAATATTGCAAGACCATCTGACTTTGTAAAAAATTTCCTTTTAACTTAACCAAAATGTGTGCCAAATGAAAGTTTACTATGAAATACGACTCTCAAAGAAGTTTCAAGTTGATTTGTTATTGCAACTTGAAAAATGAACGATGAAAATTGATCATATCGAAAGGGCATCCTTTAGCTTGGCGACCCAAAATTTAATGCATCGCTAAAAACTAAATTACACAAAAATTATAAAAGATATCGACAAACGGTTTTTGTATTAATTATGTAAAATATCAAATTTTATTGAAAAATTATTGTTGTTGTTGAATATTAGAATGAAGACGGCCTTTAAAAAAAATATTGGAACTGTAGCATCTAAACATTAAAATTAAGAAAAAAGCTATTTTTTACATCTTATATTAGGTCCAACTTTGTTAATTTTGGAGTTACCCTCATGATTCTAGTACCGACGAGAATGACTGGTGTTTAAAGTGTGTGGTGCAAATCGTTTCGAGATAAACGCATATAAATTTATAGTGTTTTTGAAATAATAAATTTTAATTACGATTGGCTTGAGAAGTTTTTCCGATGCATTCACATGTTGACTATCACCAAATAAGATGATAAGTTTCCGAGATATTAGGGTAAAAGTGTCCGACAACTTGGTTTTTAAAAAAGTCAGAAAAAAGTATAAGTTAAGATTAAATGTTCATTTACCGACCTTTTGTTTCAATTTTAAAAAATTTATTATTGCGGGCTTAAGGTCCAAAATTTTTTTCACTAAAACTCCAAGTTTTAATTATTAAATTTACTGTCAATATTCCGACTGCCGTCGGCAATCATCATCAGGAAAAATATTACAAGCTAAGTGATAATATTAATAAGCTAAGTGATAAGCTTATTAATAAGCTAAGTGACCCGAAACAACTAGATGTCAATATAATTTTTGTCAAATTGTCTTGAAGTTTTTGTAAAATTTGTAAAGTTTGTGTTTAATGGAAAAATTTGTTAATTTCTAAATGTTTTAATTTGTAATATTTTTCCTGATGATGATTGCTGACGGCAGTCGAAATATTGACAGTAAATTTTATAATTAAAACTTGGAGTTTAAGTGAACAAAATTTTTGACCTTAAGCCCGCAATAATAAATTTTTTAAAATTAGTTAAGATTATTTTAAACAAGCGTATTTCTGAAGAAATGAAAAATATTTTATTAATTTCTTTTTAATAAATTGTCAAAACCTGCCGTAAAAATATGTAAAAATATTTAGTAATACGAGGGTAATATAAAAAAAAATGTAGCAACATTTCATATTAGTGTTCTCACAATACATGAAAAAAGGTTGATCATCAAATATGTTCGTATGAGATGACTTTTTGCCAGACTTGCTTACACAAAACAGGGATGATAAATTCACATCACCCCCGCGATGATTTCAGTACTTTTTACAGATATTGTCTAAAAACAGTTCTATTATTACAATTAATTCAAAGTAATTTAATTAAAAAACTTTAAGATGGCAGAGTTTTGGGCTAAATTTAGTGCAACTAAAAATGAAAATTATTCATTTATGTGTTATAAAATTTTATCAATATAAAATGTGGAAACAAGCTTCAAGTAAGCACCCTTTCAAGATTAATACAAACAAAAAACCTTTTAAAATCAAAAGAAGCGTGCTACTTAACACTGACATTCCTCAAAAGTTATTATAAAAAAAAAATGCAAAAACATTGATATTGAAGAATCATTAAATTAAAACAGTTCAAACCTAATACAAACTTAAATTTTATTTATTATCAACTTATAACGTTTTTTATTCAAAGTTCCTTGCATAAAATATATTAATAATAAAAAAAAAGAATTTGTGTTTCTTATATATATTTCGTAATTTGTTAATTTTAATTCAGAAACTTAAATTTTACTTATGGTTTTTTTTTTTTATGTTGAACTAATAAAAATATGTAAATTTATATTTTTTTCTTAATTCAGTACTTTTAGTACTTTTTGAAATCCGATAAGTGCCAAACCGAAATTTGGAATTATCTTCCCTGACACAAAATAGTTCGCAAAATATAATACTCAGTAGATTTGCCTGCGCTTTAAAAATTTAATAGAGTAAGGCTGCGCTTAGAGAGGTCGCTTATTGCTGAGCCGAGCCGAAAAATATATTGGAGCAATAGAGAACACAAATCATGCATCTCTTTTGCCCCAATGCGTTCTTGAATTTCAGTTTGGCTCGGCTCAGCAATAAGATCCACCACAAACACGCCCTAAGTATCCGTGGGCTTACGAGTCAATACTTAGAACGAGCGTCTATCATTCGAGTAGTGGCTAAGATAATTGTTTATTTTGTTCAAAAGTATTTCCCTCAATTTGGAAGCACAAACTAGCGCTAGAATTTTCTATGCTATCATATGCGAAACTATTTTGACACCTCAACACAATTATGGCTAATTAATACTTCTATTTTTACGAAACAACAAGTTTGCTAGCGTATAACAAAGTATTTCGAACAATTCGAATGCTGGCAGTTTGATGAAATGCAAACGACAGCAAGGAAACACCTTCGCATTGTGATTAATTACAACAAAATAAACAACTTTTCAAGCCATTTAATTCTAATGAGTTGCACTTAATCCAGTATCTAGTCATAGAATTAATTTAGAAAATATTACAGCAACAAAAATGTGATAAATACGAATTTTACACTAATTACTTGTATTTTGAAGGGTAGATAAAACATTTGTTTAAATATTGAGCAAAAAATACTCATTGCTGTCAATTGAGATGAAAATCGATTGAGTTGGCTGAATTTTTTTTTTACATGTTATCAATTAAAATTAAATGCAATTTAATTAAATGTTTTGCAATTTACAAAAAACGTTGACCCTGGCACTTGATGGGTTTTTGAAACAACGCATTCGCATTCCACAGATTCGCAGTGCACACACTCGTCACTCGTTCCATCCATAATATACACACTCAAACGTTTGGGGATTGTAAACAATCGAAACAATTGAAGGCGAAGGCAATGGCGATGGCGATGGCGCTGACCAAGACGCACTCGCTTCAAGGCATTTTTGAAAAATTAACGGCAAAAACGAACAAACAAACTGAGTTTTAATGAATCGTATTAAAACGTATTAAATAGTATTAATCGTAAAACATAGCCAGACTATGAAATTGGGTTGGAGTAAGAAGTGCATGTTAAATAGGTTCGTGGTTAGATTTTAAGCTCTGCGCAAAATGGCCCCAGGAAAAATGGCCCCAAAACGAAAAATGAAATATTACCCCAATACCTACATAAAATTAAATTTGGCCCCAAACTAAAATGAAAAAAATACCCCAAATGTTTCCTTCAACGGATATAAAAGGCCTGCAAGGAAAATATATTTTGAAAAAGACGCGCTTTTTATGGCAAAATGATTTTCACTTTTACGAAATGTTATTTTTAACATTCCGTAAAAGGGCAAAAAATTAAAGGCGCAGTGAAATAACTCCACTTTTTGTTATTTGTGATTTGAAAAATAGCTCCACACCAAAAAAGGAAAAATCTTCCCAATTTTTCGTGTTGTGTTCCATATACAATTTGGGGCCTTTTTAATTTTTTGCTTTGGGGACATTTGGCGCAGAGCCAGATTTTAAAACAAACAAATTAGTGTTTTCGAATTATTTTATTTTAGTTCGAATCATAACTTTAGTTTCCTTTTAGCTTTTTGGCTTAAATGTATGTACAATTGTGTATTGTTTTTAGTTTTTAATACAATTGAGACTAAATTATAATACATTTGGATACAAAGTTTGGATTTGGACTTTAATACTTAAAAATGTAGTGTTCGATTCATATTTTTGTTTATAACTTTTGTTTTGCGTGGCTCAATAGCCCAGTAGCAAGAGTAGTGATTTTAAAAACTGAATGTTGTGGGTTCGAGCCCAAGGTTTTTTTTTGTAAATATTTTAATCCAAGCTGTACTAAATTTAAAACCAAAGCTATATTAAAATCATATTAAATTATTTTGCAAATACTAGATTTGAAACCAAAGCTGGTGTTGAGTTATATGTAGCACAGTAAAGTTTCAATTTTAGTACAAGACTTCTTAAATGTAGAATAAATTGCTTGATTCGAGCATCTGTAAAAAAATGTTGGATGTAGATAATAAGGACATTACTCAAGCCAGTACAACAGCATTATTTTTTTGTACAAAAGTAAGGTTCTGTTTATATTTCAAGGAAATTTTATAATTAAAAGTAAAAATGTATACGTTTTTGAATGCATGATAATCCTTATAATGACCTCCATGACTGCTTTTAAATCAAATAAAATGAAAAAAAAATTAAAAAAAATTTAAAAAAATGAAAATTTTTTTTAGCTATTCTCCAACAAATAATTTTGTATTATTTAGCAAAATTTTCAAGTAACAAGGCAATGCTCAAACAACATACACAAACATTAATACACCCCTTTTGCATTTTCTCGATACTATAAAAATAAAATATCGATTGATTTTTTTTTTCGCATTAATGAGCCTTGTTTTGTTCAATCATATAAAGCTTTATTGTTGCTCTCGTTGATATGAACCAATGACATTTTTTGCTATGAAAGTTCGAAGGTGTCAGCAGAAAGCTCTACCTTAGCTCGCAAAATGAGGCTTATTTGTAATTGTTATTGCATTTCTTAGTACAAAAATGTTCACAAATGTTAGTTAAAATGTATTGTTGCATTACTTATACCATAAAATACAATCATATGAACGATACACAAATTGTGGGCATAACTTATTTTGTACCAACACAAAACTTACTCATTACACTAGATTTTTTGTCATTAACTTAAAAGTTAAGGATATTAATTTATAAACGCGCTAACCAACACGGATGACAAGAAGTAGTTAAAACCAAAATTCGACATGCATTCTACAATGCCCCTTATAAGCAGTCAAAAGTACACTCAAATATAATGTTCTAAAAATTTTGAAACTTTTTTTCTCATTTTCTAAGCATTACGTCTTTCTGTTAATGTTCCACTTTTTTGAAATTTCAGTAAAAGTAGGCATTCCTACTAGTTAGAGTGGTATATAGTTAAAAACGTTTGCAAAGTCTACTATATAGATTAGTAAAAAGTACCTTGAACTTGAGATATTTGTCTAAAACTCAACAAAAAAAAAAAAAAAACTTAAAAAATTACGTTGGTTGCTATTTAAACCTTAAACTAAATGTGGCAGTTTTTTATAACAACACTATCGTAAAAAAATACTCCCAATATATCCGTGGCTCGGAATTTATATTTCTTAAAAAAAAAACTATGTACAAATAATTTCATGAGTGGATTTTAAGGACTTTATTAAATCACTTCTAACTTATTTGTTAACAAAGAGCATTTTACTATAGATTAAAATGATGATAGCTCTGCTGGTGTGTAGCTTCAGCCGACATATTAATTGAAACTTATTCATAAAAAGGCAAAAATAAAATAATTTTTTGCAAACATAGCAGCCGATTGCGCAGTGTTGAAAGCATTTTAAATTTATTGATGAAATAAAATTATGTTGCAGCATATAGTGGCAAGCCAGACGGTGCGGTATTGAAGGGCGCAGATTCACACACGCACACACTGCTGTAATCCTAGGCACTATAATCCATGTTTTTAAACTGAATTTATACATAAAATAAAGGCTTTTAACGGCTCACTTAATACTTTAAGCCATTTGTTGTGGTGTTTGTTTTTTTTTTATTGTGTTGGTTTCGGTTATTTCTTCCGCCATGTTTTGTGGTGTTCTTAATTTACTGCATTAATTGTTAGATATGCGTGTTTGTTTGTTTGTCGCCAGTTGGCTCAGTTATAGTAGGCGTATACCTCCATCGCTTAAGCTTAAGCCTTTTGTTTATGACTTTCTGCAGTTCATGGAATTAAAAATATTTGCTCTAAGCCAAAAAAGTTCTTGAGTACAAACATTAACTCTATATAGATCTATGATCGCTTGCTAAAAAAAGCTGCTGGTATTAAAAAAATATTAATGAAATAACGTTATTCGCAAAAATTTAGCTTTCAACCAAAAAAGTTGGCACTGCTTTAATCTGCTTAGCCTTAATTTCACACGAAATATTTTTTATCAATGGCAAGAAGTTTTTATCTTAAATATAGAAATATAAGTAATGGCGCTTTGCATGGGCGTAGCGGGTATGACAGGGGGCGGGGGAAACGGCAAACTTAAGATAACATTTTTTTTAGTATTAATGTAAGAAATTCAAAACACTTTTTCTTACAATTGCAAAGTATTGAAGTTTTTAATATTTTTTAAAGCTTAATTTATTTTTCATTACAGGCATGGTTCTGACATATTAATTATTTAATAAAAAAAGTTTATGAAAAGCTTTAATTTAAATTGATTGGTAACTCTTACATATATGTATATTGCAATCTGAGGTGCACAACTCGATAGTCGAATTTTCATAACTAACGAAACGAAATCAGCTGTTCAAATTGAAATTTATGATTGAATTTATTTTGTGCATTTTTTAATTTATAATTGTTTTTTAAATTGATATACAGTGACACATATTCGTTTAAAAGCACTCAACATTTTAATTTTCAACAATAAAGCTTTTGCTGAAACTATTCGTGAGAATAACGGAAATTGTTTATTGCATACACATTATTGTTTTTGTTGTAATTTCGGAGGCACGCGTAAAAATACAATCAATGCACAAAATATATGCACATATTCGTTTAAACGCAGATGATGAAATAACGTGCAGTTAGCGAATATTTTTAAATCATTACGATTCTTTGCCTTAAAAATAAAAAAATTGGGGAGATTTAGATTTTTCTTTTATTAATTGAGTTACATTAAAATTATAATTTTCATTTTGAAATCGTTATACCACAGTTGCAACCATAATGCCGAAGTCCAGGCTACTCAAATCGGTAAACTGGACGAGGAATTGGAAGATCTGAAGAAGTAATTTTTTTGTTTTTAAAGAAAGGCAATAACTACGGCGTTAAGAAACCTACAAAGAGGAATATGAAAAGCTTTTAAGGCGCCAAAAAAATCAAGTCAAAATGGAAGAAATTATGTGAATGCCACTCAGATTAAAAATAAATTACGTCTTCCAGTGATGGCTAAGCACATTGCCCACATATTGTGAGAAGCTCGCTTAGAATTTGCACGCAACCCACATTCACTAGACTAAGGAGTGGGACAACATTGTGTTCTCTGATGAGAAAAAATTAAATCTGGCATGCTAATGGCACGATTTAAGAAATAACGACGTACGCATGTTAAAACAAAACTTCGGGTGCGGTAGCGTTATGGTATGGGCAGCGATTTCGGCTTCTGGCAAGACAAATACTTGCTTTGTACCACCGAAAATGAATTCGTTGTTGTACACCGAATTGTTGGCCGATGCTCTCATCTAATTTTTGGATGAAAAAATGGATGAAGGCAGCATTTGCCAAGAAGATAACGCCACTAATCATGTTTTGAAGTTTTCGATGCAGTGATTCCAGGATCACAACATACCACTTTTGGAGTGGCCGGCATGCAGTCCAGATCTAAACCCCATAGAGAACTTTTAGGGTGCATTTCCCGTAAAATTTATGACAAAAAAGCACAGGGACAAATGTTTGACACCGTGCTTGAGTTAAAACTAGCTATCAAAGAACCCTCGAAGGATGTATCGAATTATGAGCTTATAAAACTTGTTCAATCCATGCTCAATCGCTTAAATGAGGTTGTATTGAAAAATGGTGGCCCTAACAAATATTAAAATTCATAAATTGTTTAGATAAGTAAGAAAAATGCTAATGCGTTTAAACGAATATGCATCTTAGTTTTTCTTAACTTTCTTATTTTTTGCCTTAAAAAATATTTATTTTGTTACCTTTTAATAAAAAACATACGATGAAAAGTAATTTTCAATACTTTATTTAAAGCAAAGAAAGAAAAAGAGTAAGTTTATAATTAATTAAAAATAAATGTATAAAATGTTATGTGGCTCATTGCGGCTCTTTCTCACTTGCTCTGTTTCTGTAATAAAATGAGATAAATCAGTGACTTCTAATCGAATGTTTTATTTCTACTTTCGAGGGTGCTCGATAGCCGAAGCGTTTCTGTAAACTAAAATTTGTGATTCGAATGGAGTGTATGTTTTTTTTTTACTATGTTTTGTTGTTTAATATTTGCTTGTTGTGAGATATTTTGCTGGAGCACCTGGAATGTTAGCAGCTGAAAAAAAAATCTAAAGAAGAAGGTTTCGGTTAATCTCTTACCAAAAATATAAGTTCTTCACAATAATGTAACTTTCATTTACAATATTTTGTCCTAAAGTGCGATTTTGTATAACAGATATTTCACCATAAAATTATTTTGAAAAATAAAAGATATTTGTCGGAAAACCACGGTTTTAAAGCCAATGAAATAATGTGACGTTAGAAGAGATGACTATTTGTCGCAACAGTTACAGAAACGAGCTACTGCTTTGCTCTTGAAATTTAAATTATATGGAATTGCATGTTATTCTATCGTTGTTTGACCAACGATTTGACAAAAAATATGATCATGTGTACCCAGTTTATCTTTCCTGGACGTATGCTTTAATTATGATGTATTTTTTCAATGATAAAATTACAAGGTAAGCTGAGATTAAAGAGAGAAGTCTGACAAAAGTTGAGCTTAATGTCGAAGTCAGCTGTTCGAATCGTAGTGTTGCTAGTTTTTGGTGTTGCAAACGGCTGTAACCAAAACAGAACAAAATTTTAAACTATTGGTCAAAGATTTGTTTTAAATCTCATTTTCGTTTTGTTTAAAAACTTGAAATGACTATTTTTTTTGGTTTTTGTTATTAGTGTGCAGATACATATCGCACACCTTCTTTAGAAGAAACAAAACTCAAAATTTCCAAATTTTGCGTTTTTCGTGTAAAACTATTGGTAGTGATCATTTAAATCGGCTGCCTTAATTTTGTACACATATTCTTAGTATTTAATTGAAACAAATAGTTTTGTCCCTTTGTTTTGTATGGCGCTGTTTTTTGCTCCTCCTGAAAATGTAAAAATATTGAGTTGAAGCCTCTTTTGAAGAGAGTGCGCGACATGTTATGTATGTATTTATATAATTTATATTAAAAAATTAGTCTTTCTTTAAAGCAAAGTGCGGCTCTTTGGAAGGTTTTGAAAATCTTAATGTGGCTCTTAATGGCCTCACTCGTGCCCACCCCAGTTATATAGCGTTACTGCAAATTATTAAGTCTATGTTTATTTGCTATTCAATTTGCTTTACAGTCAAGAAAAAATAGAGTCGTAATGAGAGCAGAATGGAAGAAGAAGATGAGTTGCTTGCACCTGCTTCCGATGCAAAGTCGGAACACCTTTGCTTGCTTGCACCTGCTTTTAGTCGCAAAAGATTCTAACTACATTTTTGTCGAAAACGTCTTGGACAAGTGGGTTGGCCGATGTGCCCTAATTAAAACATCTCAGACTGTTCAAATGATCAAATACCCTTGCGTTTTTGGACCCAAATACGATTGGATCCAAACTTAAACTTTGTCACAATTTTTTAGAAACCTATGCGCTGTGGTTAATATATTCAAAATAATTAAAAGGCACACTTTGCTTTCACAAAATATAAAAATGTGCATGAGTATCGTAGATGCCACGCATCGATTCAGTGGCACATGGGCTCAGCAGAAGCAGCTCACGCATTCCTGACCGACCTACTTTGTTGATGTAATAATTCTCTCTGGTCACAAGAAATTACTGGAACAAAAGCGAAAAGTTTTGTCTTAGATTTTTTCGGTTATAGTTTTTTTGTGGATCTCACGACTTGCCGGTTCATAGAAAAGATAAATCGTCTAGTTGATTAAATACTTTTTAGCACAAAAATATAAATCAGCTTACCAAACATCCAGCAACATTACCTTTTGAATGTGAGAAGGTGTTGCTATTCATACCATATCTCGATTCATTAAAATCATCCTTACAACAGCGTTTTTATGCCTTCTATCTACCCTAAATTTACTGTCTACTATTCTAAAGCGTGCACAGAGATTTGGTGTATGAATAAAATTAGAAGCTGAATGATGAAATTTTAAAGCGCTTCACTAAAGACTCACGCCAAAGAATACTTTCATTTCCGCTTTTAATAAATGGCGTTTAATTCAAAATCGTTTCGAATTTAATATCATATTTTTATCAATAAAGCCAATATTTGAAAAATTATTCATTTTTTATCAGCTACATGAAAATATAATTGGCCATCCCCCTGCATAAAATTCCCTGCAAATTTAAGCTACGCCCATGGCGCTTGATTTTTCTTCTACACAAACAAAATAATCGAAATATTCATAGGTTATTTGTATGATGCCAGTTACATGTAGCAACTCTTGGTAATATTCTTGAATTTTTTTTTTAATATGGTAAAGAAAATGATGAAAAATTAGAATTTATATATAAATTCCAGGTTTTTTGGGATATCAAATCAAACAAAAGCAAGCTTGTCATAAATCATTTTCTTTTCGACACATAAAAGATGCCAAAGCAAGTCGCTGACGGCTTTTGCTCATTGGGTCGTTGACTTCAGCACTGTCGTGCCAAAATGAAGATTTTGCCAATATTTGGCAAATCTAACGCAAAGAATTTACAATGAAGAATAGACTGTGGTAGAGGCAAGAAAACAAAATAGGCAAACTCTGAAAAATAGACTGAGGTCAAAAACCGCAATTATGGATTTGAAATATTTTCATATTCATCAAAAATATCTTAACCTCTAATATGCACTCATGATGTTGAACCCTTACCAGCGAAATAACGTAAGCACCAAAAACAATTTTAGAAAATAACTTTTTTTTTTTGGTTTTTGTCTGGATAAAGATACACTCATGGTCAAAAAAAAAAAAAAAAGCCGACCTTATAATTTGATAACAAATATTCTTTTTCTTGTGACGAAATAATACAGTGTGACAAAATTGATAAAAAAAGCACAGCCAAACTTTATAGCTTTTCTTAAAGAGGAACATGTTGAGTACCCATCGCACCTGATTTGACCTCTCAATGCCGTCACATTTTTTTAATTTTTTTTTTTAAGTTGAAGTGTGTGAATTTTGTTGTGTCGACATTCATTGAATTTTTACAGCCATTTGCCTTGTTGAAAATGAAAAACAAAAGCCTTTTTTTTTCGGTAGAATGCAGAATAAGGCTTTGTAAAAAAATTTGCAGAAATGGGAACATTTTGTATGGGAGCAAACATATAAATAATAAGAAACTTTTAAACGATTTCGATGTTCTTAAATTCAGGGAAAGGTATTTTTACGCGCATTAAGTTTTTGTAAAAAATAAGTATCATTAATGGAATAGTATTTATTTAAAAGTAACAAATACACAGTTTTTATTTAAGTTAAAGAAAAGTATAAGAATTTGTTTCGCTAACCGCTTCATTTTGTATTTCATAGGTTTTCTTTTTACAAAGCCATATTTCAAGCAAAATTCTACTTAAAAGAAATGGATTTTGTTTTTCATTTGGAACAATTCAAATGGTTCTAAAATTCAATGAATGTCGGCACAACAAAATTAGAACAATTCAACTATAAAAATAAATTGAAAAATTGTTTGATGACATTGGGAGGTCAAATCAGGTGCGATGGACACTCAATATGTTCCTCTTTAAAAATAGCTATAAAGTTTGGTTGTGCTTTTTTTTCGATTTCATCACATTGTGTTATAATTCCAGTAAAATAATATTTGTTATCAAATTATTAAGTCGGCTTTTTTTTACCGTGAGTGTATGTAAATTTAATTCTTTGGTGGATATAATTGGTTTAACTTATAGGCAGGCCTGTAACCAACGGGGGGTTTTTTAAATATTTTGAAAAAGATCTTCCTAGTGTTTAAAAATATTTTTTTGTAACCATAATTTCACAATTCCCAAATAAAAATTAAAAAATACTCGAATCTGAATCAAATTTAAATAGAATAAAATATCTAGGTTTAAATCGAGATTTTTCAATTATAAACCATTGAGCTTAGCTCATTTGAGATAAAGCTCAAATTTCTAATTTACATCCAAAAAAAAAAAAAAAAAAAAAAAAGCCGGACTTCTTTTTTTAAAGCTGAAGTTCTTTGAAAGATTTTGACTTTCCAAGTCGGCTGCCATCAAAAACTCAATTTCCTTTGTGAAAAATGGGTGCTTCTCATTTTAATTATGTTTGCACAAAGCTGGTTAAATCAGCATCAACTGCTTAAAATAATCGATAAAAATCAAATATTTTAACGTTTACTATGTATATCAATACAAACACAAAACTGCTGGTTACGTAACCAAGCACTGAAAAACTGATTGTATAGTTAAACTCTGCTTTACTTTAATCTACGATTGACTACACTCTTATTAAGTAGGGAAACTAGAACTGAAAACTGGCCCTTAATAAAACGAACAACATATTTAATCATTAGAAGGTCGCTCAAAGTCCTTTGAAAGGATGAAGTGGACAGTGCATTGTTATATGACGTAACAACGTTACGTCTTATTTCGTGGTTTCAAAAACACTCAAATCACGGCGTTGCATGCAATTTTCACTCTCTAAGTTTAAAAATAACTATGAAGCTGGTGATACAAATGAAAAGGTGTATTGCTTGACATCACGACAAAAATTAAAAAAATTTGACACCATCAGGTCGCAGAGATAGCAGCTTATGCAACAAAAATGAAATATCGTTACATTAAACTATTCACTACTCTCTGAGTATAAATGCTGCAGTTTTATTATAGGATAGTAAAGTTTTGCAACAAAATGCAAAAACGTTGCATCGAATTATATATTGGTGACTAAAGGCATAACGTTACGTTTTATCGTGCGATAGTAAAGTTGGTTTATGACAAAGGCTTTGTGACAAAGAACAAACAATTATGACATAATAAATGACGCATGGAAATATTGCGTGTCACCAAACAAAATGCTAGTGAAGGTTGGTGCTAAGACCTCGAGAATAAAGAAATCGAAGACCTTGCATGAGTTAGGAAAAGGCTAAGGACATGAATTTTGACAAAGATTATGACAGAAATAGGACAGGGATTTGGGCAAGGATAAAGAAAAGGAAAAAATAAAATATTAGGATAATGTTTTGGACAAGATAAAGTGGCAGGATTTGGACAAGACTAAGAACCAGGCTTATGAAAAGAATTTGGACAAGGATTACGGCAAGGTCTCGGACAAACATTGAAGCAAGTATTGGGACTTGAATAAAAAAAGGCTTGAATAAGAATTTTAAAAAGATTTTAGCATGGATTTGGACAAGATTTAAAGGAAAGTAATGATAAGAACTAAGACAAGGATAAGGAAAAGGGTAAGGACAAGGATAAGAATAAGGATATAAGAAAAGGCTATGACAAAGATTTGAACAAAAATCAGGAAAAGGATTTGGACAATGATTGGGACAAGGATTTTTGCATGGATTTTAACAAGCTTTAGCGATAAATTGTAACAAGGATTTTGACAAGGATTAAGAAAAGAACTTGGACTAAAATTTGAACAGGAATAAAAAAGTATTAAGACAAGGATTTTGGCAAGGATAATAGCAAAAATTTAGAAAAGGGTTAGGATAGAACTACAACTAGGATTAGAACAATGTTTTCGACATGGACAAGGACAAAAATTTAGAGACGAATAAGGATAAGGACAACAATTATGACAAGGGCTTCGACAAAGATTAGGAAAAGGATTTTAACAAGAACTATAACAGATTTCCATGGATAAGCACAAGAATTAGAACATAAACTGCAACTAAGAGAAGGACAACGACTAGCACAAGGATAAGGACAAGGCTTAAGACAAGGATAAAAACAGGAATTAAGGCAAAGATTGGAACATGAATTAGTAAAATAGCTAGGACAAAGATTTGGACAAGGTTTAGAATAAATCTAAAACAAGGTTTAGAACGAGGTTTACAACAAGGATGAGGAAAAAGGTGGAGAGAATAATATCTGCAAGAATTAGAACAAAGATTGGGACTATGATAAGAATAAGAACTATGACAATAATAAAGACAATGACAAAGACCTAAAAACTATGACAATAACAACTGTCGGGAATAACATTTATGACAAGGATTTTTACAAGTATTTGAAAAAAAATTATGAAAAAGACTAACAAGAGTTTAGGCACGGATTAGGACATGAATTCACACAAAGACTAAGTAAAGATTAGAATAGAATAGGTTTAACGTAAAGAGTGCAACAGGAATCAGGACAAGAACTACGAAAATGATTTGGAAAACTAGACTTCAAGGATTTCATCAAGGCGTATAATAAGAATTGGTAAAGTAACTACGACAAGGATAACGATACGTGGTCACTAAATGGTACGTAACCCGTGGCAAGAGTACGTAACTACTATACTTTTTTAAAGATTTATACTTAATTGTGACCTCTAAACATTTTGTAAGGTTATACTATAGAGCTTTAGGTCAAGTACTTTATGAAAGAAGGCAACAACAACAACAACTCTGTATAAAGTCAATCACACAACATACTAAACAGCCTGCTTCGGAAATAGCTACATTTTCTCTTCACTAATCTTTAGTGATTCAGCCAAGAAGTGGATGTCAAGGCTCTAAACTATAACCCTATATTATTTTTGTTTTGACTAAATTCATTTAATGTAACTACTTTGTGGCGTTACAGTCCAAAAGAATAATGATATGCTTGGATAAAAATAAAAACGCCACCATGTTAAGCGTATCTGAATTATGATTAGGAACACTTTTCAGACCTATTTCGACTTTTGCTTTCGAAAATTATTTTATTTATATATTTATTATCTTATTTATATAAAAGACTTATCTTATTTATATAAAAGACTAAGAACCAGGCTTATGAAAAGAATTTGGACAAGGATTACGGCAAGGTTTCGGACAAACATTGAAGCAAGTATTGGGACTTGAATAAAAAAAGGCTTGAATAAGAATTTTAAAAAGATTTTAGCATGGATTTGGACAAGATTTAAAGGAAAGTAATTATAAGAACTAAGTTAAAATAAGTAAAATAAGTTTTTATGAAAACTAAGTAAAACTAAGTAAAATAAGTTTTTATGAAAAATATTCACTTAAACATAAAAAATTAATGTAAACTGTTTAGTTATTCAAACTTTTTTGAAAAAACTTTAACATAAAATATGATGATAATGATAACAAAGTTTTTGCGAAAAAAGGGAAAATCAAGTTTTTAACAAGCAACATTATAGCATCCTATTGAAGGAAAAATAAAAAAGTAGAAATGAAACTGCACAAATTCTTGTTTGATATTTGAGTGCATATACATACATATACTGACATTAGAATGGAGCAGAATTTTAACACGAGTTTTGTCGTCCCCACTTTGCGATCCCTCCAACCTTCAACAACTTTAATATTTCTATGTGTGTTCTGAATATATTCGAATTCGAAGAATTGATATCGGCGGCGCATCGCACTGCGACAGCTAGAAAAGTATATGCTTAGCACTTTTGTTGTTTTTTGTTTTGTGTGTACATATTTGGTTGGTATTTTGGTGTTGATTTCAACACATGTTGTCGAATAGGAAAACGTTAATTATTTGCGCCTTACAGTTCAACTTAAATTGGTGCGCCTTGCTTTGCATTTTCAAGCGCCACGCAATTGGTCTATGAGTGCTGAACTTCAAAAATCATTGCATTTGTTCTTGTGTTTCTTTTTGTTCTCTTCGTGGCAGCCAACTTCACTTCCGAGCGCATTGTCAAAATTGGAAATCGGAATCGTGATGCGTTAGTGCGTTGCGTATTTCGGTAGGCTTCGTACAAAATGTATGTGCATAAACCAATTTTGAAAAATAAATGACGCTGACGCACCAATTAAGGTTGGACTGTTAATTATTTAAAAGACTTTACTTATAAATGTCACTAACTTCAGAAAAAATTACTTTGATTTATTTGTTTTGCAATGTATGTTATTATTAAACGCTTTAAGTGTCATATGTTAAAGAATTTTATATAAAAGTTATGAGATTGGGGAAATAAACTTTTGTGGGATATTTTTCATGGTTGGTTCCAATGACATCATCAGAGTTCGTAGGTTGTGCGCTTGACAACTCATCTCTTAAGGTTTTTACAAAATCGATATAAAGTACGATAGTCGCACGATCGACCTTACGCAGTATTGAAATTTGCCCTTGATTGCTTTTTAAACTCGGAAGTGTTACAAGCGCCATATTTTACTGAATAGAAGAAGAATACCGTTGTCCACACTTTGTATATGTTGAATACGTGAATACAGTACGGAATAAGAAGATGTAACGCTTGAGTATTTTGTTAATCGATTTCACTCCCCTCAAAATTTTCTTGCTACGTGCTATATATGGAATCTATATATGCTAAATTTTTAAAGAAGTAAACTCTAATGAAATAAAAAAAAACATACTATTTCTCTATTTTAACCTTCTCTACCAACAACTTACGTATTCAGACTAGCTCTTTTCTAAGTTTTTCATATTCGTTTTTTTGACTTCCATGACTTTTGGCATGATTAACAATAAAGTACCAAAGTTTAAAACGTCACTTGCTTTCATCAATCACAAATATTTACCTTTGAATTATAAAATAATCTCACTTATGCACTCATAAGAGTTTCCATAAGAATCGAAACTTATGCAAGTGTTTCAAGCTCGTTTTTTCTTATAGTTTTACTTCCTGAGGCTGCGTTCATAGTAAACGCTTTTGAACGCAATTGAGAGCATTATTTTCCAAAGAGACATATTAAAACAAAGCATCAGTCAGCCACAAGCATAAAGCGCTATGCACACCAATAAGCTTAATAAGCTACTTTGTGCAACATTGAATAAGCGTTCACTACGATCAAAAAAAGCTCGAAAAAGCTTTGAAAACGCAACCCTGCTATGCTGTCTGATTTTATCGATTTTGACTTAACTTTTTTCTATTATTTTTTATACTTTAATAAAATTATATACTTTAAGCAATTTACTAAAACTTTTTAGTTTGTTAATAATACATTATTTCATTCAAAATCATACTTTATATTTTTAAATTGTATTAAATATCTTATTTTATAATTTTGAATTTGCTATAAAACCTGTTAAGGTTTAGCAATCAAGTAAATTAATAAATAAATAAAAAAGCTGCTTTATGCATCAGCTTCAGCCAAGGTGTTTCCTATAAACACAGCCTAATGCTTGAAAACTGTGGGAAAACTTTTTGGACAAGATTCCGCTGAGTTACTTATTTAAATGGAAATATCTCACTTTTCAAAGAGAAACAGGAGACAGAGAGACAGGTACAGATGCAAAACTTTTCAAATCAAATATTGACAAATTGATTTTCTATGCCAATGAATTGCGACTTTTTATGGCACTTGAACTCAGCCACCTATTTCAGCAGCCGCTTCAAACGAAATGTCTCACACATACCTATAATTTTCTAGTTCAAAGTTGCTGTGTGTGTGTATGCTTATGCAATATTATACTTTATAGATGATATTTGCATATTCTTCAAGTGGTATTTTTTACATATTTGGCAAACTGCCAAAATAGCTCCTTCTAAAACTAAATTTAACTGTTTGTTTGTGTGGTATGTACGAGTTGAAGCAATGGCTACAGTACAGAACAAAAAAAAAGAAAACAAAGAAGCTCATTAAATTGTCATTCTGGAATTTATTTCGTAAATACTTTTTCTAATAGCAGTGTATATAAACCATTTGAAAAAAATAAAAACAACTGCAATAAAATATCATTTATTCATCTATTTTTTCCACGCTAAAAAGTTATCGTTTCTTCACTTCCTCTTAAATTGATTAGGTGCTGAAAATTTTCAATTATTTTCCGTGATTTATTGAATTTTCTACGTAAGAAGCTATGAGTATTTTATTCTCAAATTTTCACCTCAATGGAATTTTGATGTCTGGCGGTTATTTGAAGCCTATTTTTAGCAATTCTTTTAATTCTAAAGAGTGATTGGCTAGTGTTGCCACGTGTTTATTTTGCTGCTGCTGTTTCTATGTCGCTACTCTTCCCCGCAGCATTAATGCACTCTAGTTCTCACCCACTTGAGTGCTCTCCTCAAAATGCTAATTATCTGTCAAAAAGTTTTCTACAATCTTGTCATTTTAATACTCACTTATTTATTTTTAAAAGTATGCCTCACAGCGTGCCACGATGTTGCCAAGAATTCTGCAAAACTTATTTTGTGTATTGCAATGAAATTTTGTGCTTGTAAACAAACCGTCTGCTTATTGAACTGTTTATGCTTTTATAGTCAGTACTTTTCTTTCTGTTAAACTTGCTTTCTTTTTTCTTTTATAGTAAGTTGTATTTATAGTAACTCCTTTTGAGTTTTTGAAAATAATTAAAATCCAAGCGTTTTTTTCTTTCTCTTGTTTGAACTTGTTGTCGTTCGTTTCTGTAATTGACATTGATTTTGATTAAAAACTTTTTCATACCAGAGTTTGTTGGTGTTAGTTTGATTCATGGTTTGTCTGCCTTTATCGTTGCAATGGTAGTTTTTTCATCAGTTATTGAACTACTTTGTGGAGTCAATGCAACAATCGAGCTTTTTTTTGCCATTAAACAATAGTCTTTTATGAAAACAAAAGTTAAAAACTATGTTTAAACTTAAAGCGTTTCTTAAAACATAATTTTATTTCCATAATACAAAAATACTTAAAATCGTAATTTACAAAATGTTACACGTCTAGTAAAAATTTTTGTAATGACCAAGTTATTGCATAATTTTTTTGTATTCGTATTAAGGGCGGGCTAAGGTTTTAAATGCGAAAAAAGGCATTTGTTCATAACTTTTTATTGGAGATATGGATAACTTTGATTTATTATAACGTTGGTTATACATCTGTAGTCTCTTTGGAAAAATTTTCAATTAAAAATATGTATAAATAAATCCGTGACAGCGAATCTCCAGAGGCGCCTCAAAAAAAAAAGTTGTTATGCGGTGAATACCATAACTCGTTACTGGATCATCTGATAAAAAAAATCGAAATGCTTTTAAAAGGTAGGATATGTTTCCCTAGTTAGCACGTAGAGCTTTTTTCCGATTTTTTGGCAGAATTTGGAAGTGAAAAACGCGTTTTTCGCACAAAAATTTGTTATTATAAAATGGCAAAAAAATTTCTCAGTGACTACCTGTTGATAAATGTGTAGAAATAGACCAAAACTATGCAACGGAACTCGGTTCCGTTAAAAAAATATTGGGTACCTTAATAGAATCAACAATTATCAATGGAAAGTTTAAAGGAGAGCATGTTTTATTGCCAAGAATCCCGATGATCCGAACAGATTCTCCAATTGCATTTTAACGTTTAAAATCCCCAATTCGTCTAGCATATGCAATGACTATCAACAAATCGCAAGGCCGGTCAATGCAAGTCTGCGGCTTAAGCCCGTATGATACTTCATTGTATTGTCCAATTTTTATTCATTGACAATGAAACTAGAGCAGTTTAAATAGTGCTAAAGCTAAAATTCAAGAAGTGTGAGTGTATACGCATATAGTACGAATTGGACAAAAAAATGTGCGACGGACAGCATTTTCAATGCATTGTTTTTGACGTTTCTCTCAATTCGTTCGTCGTTAAGTTTCGATCAGTTTCGATCAAATATTAAGTGTCAAAAACAAGCTTTAGCTCTTTCTTCCGCAGCCAAGAAGAATAGAGAGATAAAATAGTCACGTTGCGGAGATGTAAAAAAGTGGCACGATGCATGTTTTCATCCTTTTCCACCAATATATGTCTGTCTAGCTCACGCGCCACTTCTTTTCAGATTTTGAAATTGGAAAAAAAAATGAAGTATCATACGGGCTTTAGATTTAGAAAATGTATGCTTCGCTCATGATCAAATATATGTTGCCTGCTTAGGAGTTGACAAGCCCAATAATTTCTTTGTATGCGCCGAAAATGAAGAAACTAAAAAATATTGTCCACACGTTGGCTTTACAATTAACTATTATTTGCTAAGATCAGACGAACATTGTTGAATACTGAATTTTAAATTTAAATACACTTCAAAAGAAATCTTGGAATAAAAAAAAAAATTTAAATTAATGCTACTCATATGCCCCAATGTGCAATGGTTTGTGCTTGATTAACAAAAATAGAAGGGTTTGTTTTTTATTATTTGAAAAATTATACGATTTCTAACCAAAACTGTTGTTTGATGATTAATTTTGAGAAAAACGGTATTTAACCTAGAACAACAAAAACACTATCTAAATATATATATACCAATTAGCATGATAATTTGTGTATAGCAGTAAGGCGGTCTGTGGCAGGAAAAGTCTTCCCGGGAATACTAGTATAATATAATACTTATGTATAATTAACTGGTCTTACATTAAAGACAACTTATAAGAACTAAAACTAAGGTAATTTCCAATAAAATATGCACTTAAATATAAAAATGTGTCTAAGCCTCCCTGTAGACTGACGAAGGCTCCTTTAATGGGGGAGGTTTCGAAATTTTATTGAAATTATGTATTTTTCTCACAGTTACTAAAATAATAAAAATATTGAGTTTTTGGTAATTTTTAAACGTAGTCGCACATATTTGCTTTAAAACAACCTGTCCCATTGCATTTAGAAAACAAAAAAATATTTTTTTGTTAGAGTGTCAAATCCTCCTCCTTCTACCCTACTCTTTAATGACTAGTGATTTTAGTTGCCACATGTAAAATTATTGTATACTCTGGCAGTGTGCTGCACGGTTGGCATCACTGGTAGGTCGTGTTAACATGAAGAGAAAATTGCCTCTCGCGAACAAATTTGAAATTATTTAGGTGTAAAACAAAAAAAAAAAAAATAATTTTCGTCAGAATAAAAAAAAATAGCCGAATAAACAAAATAGCAAAATGAAAAATAAAATTGCCAAATAGCCAAAAACTGACCGCGAGAAAAAAAAATAGCCAACATTGCAACACTGATAAGAATACGTGTGACTCCTGGCAAAGCATGTGCTTCATGGGGTGCCAACCACTGCTCTATACACGCAGAGAAAAGACATGGTTAAGACATGATAACTACAATAATAATTTTTTTCCTAAAATTATTGTACTATTTCTGCAAGCACAAATTTTTGCCTTAATAAAGCCATTATTTACTAATAATAATGGTGCCAAAAATAACATAAAAGATGAAATCATAACAACATTGAAATCGTCAACATACTATGATTGCCTCAACTATTACAAAAAGAAATCCGAACTATTCTTTGATTGTTGGCAAACGAAGCAGAACATAACCAAAAATCGAAAGAATTTATTTTGTCTGAACATTTTGCAGGAAAAACTTTCACTTCATTCAGAGACAATAAGTTTTATCGATTCCTGGCTATGTGCCGTTTCGTTTGTTAATTGTTCAATCATTGTGTTTTGTTTTACATCGCCTTATCCTAAAAACAGCACGCCTAAAAGTGAAATTTTTTACTTTAATTGTAGCAAGCATACTATTTCTATTTACTGTAAATATATTTCGCAATTCTGACCATATTTTGTTTATTATACATATTGCTATTTTTGTGACAATGCACTTAATGTACCGTGCAGTTACTCTGGTGCTGTCCTATCATCTAATAAATGTAAATATATGCACATATGCAGGAAAAAACATTGCACATGCTACATCTACTCTAGTAATATTGTTCTCGTTGAAACTGACCACCTTTCTATCCTCGGACTTACATTTAATAAAAGAGCTACTTGGAATACACACATTGATAATCTAAAATCCAAACTGTCAAAACCACTTAATGTTATTAAACGCCTTTCTAGTCACAAACTCAATTGCAACTCTTCTATTTTAATTAACGTTACAAAAGCACTCATTCTATCAAAAATTAACTATGCATTATTCATTTACGCAGAACATGTCGAAAGAAGAGCCACAATAGCAGTGAATCGTAGATGGAGAGATACGACATCGTGCAAAATCTCGAAAATCATGTGCAATGCACAATGCGAAAAACGAACTCTGTTCATCTTGGCACGCCCGCGCAAAGATTGCAGGACACTAGTGGGCATGCTCACTGGTCACTGCATGACGGCAGCCCACGCGAGGAAGCTTGGCATCACCACGGATGACAACTGCAGGAAGTGCAAGGAACCGGGCACAGTGGAGACCCTGGAGCACCTACTATGCACATGCCCTGCCCTACTTAGATCGAGACTAAAATACCTAGGCTCATCGACATTCCCGTCGCTTAAAGATGCAGCCAGGGTGTCTCTAGAATCCCTCCTAAGGTTTGCGAACGCAACGCAAATCTTTAAAGACTTTTAAAACAAACACAAAGGTTCCTTTTGTTCGCTACCGATACCACTAAGGACCTGAATTGGTCTATGTGAGCCTTCACGAAGGCATCCGGTTTAACCTAACCTAACCTATTCATTTACGGCCATCGCTCTAAATCTATTTTAAATAAAATCAAAACTATAATAAATTCGGCAGTAAGATTTTCTTTAGGTGCATTTTACTGTACACGAATAAACAACTTGTTATTTGAAGCCAATTTATTACAGCTGGAAGAACAAAGAAGTTTTCTCAGCCAAATTATTCAAACCTTTAATACACAGTAAACTCACTCCCCTATTTACCATAACAAAATATATTAGTAAGGCAAACAAAATACCTAAAATTCCTTCTGCAATATACAGATCAATTAATATCTGCAAAGAACTACAAATACCATATCTCCCAATACATTTCCCAAACCATACTAAGCCCAGCTGGAAATGGAACGATGAAGCATGTAACACTTCCCTACAAAAATATGCCAAAAACTCCACACCGACCGAATTATACCATTCCACTTTCTCAGAACTAAAAAATGCTTTTAAAAAACACACCTTTATATTTACAGACGGCTCAAAAAGTAGCGATAATACTAGTTACAGCATCACAATTGTTGATAAATTAATAAAAATGTCACATCTACCCCATCTGAACCCATTGCTGTGTACGAAGCTATTAAATATGCTAAGTGCAATAGAGGTAAATTCGCAATATGCTCAGACTCGTTTTCCACTCTTACATCCGTTGAGAACATACACAATGATAGCTTTTATATTTCACAAATTAGAAATGAACTGATTGCACTATATCCCAAAATAACAATTATATGGGTTCCTGGCCACTCTCAAATTTTAGGAAATGAATTCGCAGACAAGATGGCAAAACATGCCAATAAGTCTCCTCTAGTAACAACTCCAAACTTTAACTTTGGGACATAAATAACTTTCTCAAGTCTTACTTTTAAATAGACAGAATCAATTGTTCCTATCAACTTCCACCTGGTACCAACTAGTAAATTACAAAAAGCTCTCAATCAAAGACTTCTCAAAATTAAATTTACAAAACAGCTTTCATAGAAAAGATATTATAAAATTTCAAAGACTTAGGTTAGGTTACTCACACTTTTCGCACGGACACTTATTTAGCAACGAATATAGATTGCCATGTTCCTGTCCACTTCATCTTCAAACCCCAAATTATTTTTACCACATCCTTACCTCTTGCCCATACTTTAGTAATGCTAGACGACTTGTTTTTAATGCAACAGATGCTATTATTTGCCTCTCAAATCCATCCCCCAGCAATATTTACAAAATCATAAATTTCCTCAAAGCAAGCAATATATATCACCTTATATAATTATCGTATTGAAATAGAACTGTACAAATAAAAACCAAATAAAAATAATATTAAGTAGTTAATAAGGCAGTTGACAAAAAACACATTGTATAAGCTGAAGGTCTTTGCTACCATTGCTTTTATGTATTGAGTTAATATATTTATAAATTAAGTTCAATAAGTTCAATAAATAAATAAATAAATAAATTGTGCAAATCTGCGCAAATCTACTAAAAAGTTTCTTATCGTCATAATTACATACGTTATTACTATGTTTGCCTTAATCAGTGGCTTCTTCCTCTACTTTTATAGCAAAATCGGAAACACTGACCATAAAATTCCAAACGTAAAGGTTGTTTCTTGCTAAAAATCGTTTGCGCTATCTCTATATTACCCTAAGAACTTATTAAATTATGTGTTAAACTTCTTGAAAATAATTAACAATCATCTTTTTCATTAATCAACTACAAAACCTTAAGAAAAACGAATTAGAAGGAAATAAGAAATATTTTTCTAAATGTTGAAAGAATTTCAAAAATTAATTTTCTTTTTGCAACTAATCGCATTTTTGCTGAAAAAATTTAAATATAGCAATATTTTATAGGATTTCCTACACTTTGCTGAATCATATCGAAAAAAAAATTTCTATGAAAAAACTTTATTAACAGTATCTAATTTAAATGCCGAGGTGTGCGTAACCCCAGTGTAGTGTTTGTGTCACATTCGGACTGTGTAGTGTTCTAGGGTTAATATTGAATAATTACTAATATGAAAAATATTACTATCTTCTACTAAGTCTTGTAAAAGTTGATCTTTTGACTCCCGACTTTAGAACCTGAGACTAGTTTTTGCTGAAACCATAGTATTAATAATGATATTATTTTATCTCTTTTATCATCTATATTTTTCACTACTTAAACCTTATCCAGGATGTCTACGAGAACTTAATAGCTTTTTCATTTCTACACTCGAAACCAAAACTCAATCAAAAAACGATAGTTTTCCTTGATTTCATGCATAAATTTATCCGCATCAAAAGTATTACTTTGCTCTTTATTAAGTCATTTTATAACTTTTTGTGTGCAAAAATTAGACTATAAAATAATTAAATAATCTATGTACGTATGCTAAGAAGTCAACCAATCAAGCAGTCAAGCCACTCAACTGAGTCATAATAAAAATGTTGACATGTGCTTGCTATGTGTGTACGAAATGCTCTTTCATACGTCGTAAATTTACGCAATTTATATGCAAATAATACACCAGAAATATTGGGCATGATGTTTTTGTTTTTTCTTTTTGCTTTCTTACTTACTCGACTTAATAGAAATCTACTCGTCTTTGTCTATTCGACTAGCTGATGACTAGATTTTGTTATGTAAAAAGATGTTGGTTATGTTTTTGCTGCAAACTTGCATGCAACATTTTTGCCTATCTTCGTCTGTGACAATTTGTTCGTGCAGCTTTGGCGTCATAATCAAAGAAATAATTGGTCTGTTTCCGTATTCGATTCAAGTAACTTTAAGTGGCTTGAAAGCGTTATTTTAAAAAAATTTTAAGTTCGAGAGAGAAGAATAGCATTCAAAATGTCACTCTCTATTCTATTACAATAGCTTAAAGTAAGAACGGAAACAGACCTAATAAAATAACAAGGTTAGGTTAGGTTAGGTTAAAGTGGCTGCCTCAAATTGAGACGCACTTAGGCCAATAAGGCCCGTTGTGGTACCACAGGGGTTGATCTCCCTTCTCTATTCAAACCAGCTTGAGCTGTTCACAAAGCTTAGGATTCGGTATGTCGATATTTCCGAGAGTTCTTCGAGGTCTCTGAGAAACCAGTTGTTTAGGTGAAGAAAACGTTTTTGAGCCAGCGCTGGGCAGGTGCAGAGAAGGTGTTCTGTAGATTCCACCTCCTCCTCATCTCTACAGCTTCTGCAGAAGTCGTTGTGGGGTATGTTTAATCTTTGAACGTGCCTGCCAATAAGGCAGTGCCCTGTCAGGATCCCTATCATGGTGCCAATGTGATCTCTACTAAGAGATATGAGTTCTTTTGAACGCTTCAGATTGAGTTTGGGCCAGATTTGCCGTGCTATATTACAAGTGTTACCTGCTGCCCATCTTTTGTTGGTGTTAATACAGGATAACTCATGTGTAAGGAGTTTACATGTGGTGAGAGGAATACCAAGGTTTGTCTTGCCTGAAGATAGTTGTTTGGTAGTACCTGTGCGAGCGAGTTCATCTGCTCTGCAGCTACCTAGAAAATCCCTATGTCCAGGAATCCAGCATAGGATAATTTTGAGCTGCTCTGCCATCTCGTTTAGAGATCTGCGGCAGTTGAAAACTGTTTCAGATGTTATTTCAACAGTTCCTAGGGCTTTCAGAGCGGCCTGACTGTCAGAAAGTATGCATATATCCATGGAAGATATATCATTTTTCTGAAGCCAAGTTAGCGCTTCATGTATAGCAGCGATTTCAGCTTGAAATACACTGCAATGGTCAGGGAGCCTGAAGGCTATATTGATGCCTAATGCTTCTGAGTAGACTCCTCCACCTACTTTGCCATCTAGTTTTGATCCATCCGTAAAGATCTCAATGACATTGTGAGGTGAATGGTTTTCTTGTTCCCACTCTTCTCGAGAGGGAATGGATACATCGAACTTCCTCTCAAAGAGTAGTTTTTGTGTGATGTAGTCAATGGACCTAGGTAAAGGAGGGAGCAATTTTCTGATACAAGAATGTCCTAGTGTACCTTCTTTCCACTGGGAGGTGGCTACTAGGCGGATGGCTGTATTAGCGGCCATCTGTTTAGCTAGGATATCAAGTGGTGTAAGATGGAGCATTGTGTCTAATGCGTCTGTCGGAGTGGTTCTTAGGGCTCCGCTAATGCACAGTTCAGCTGATCTTTGAACTTTACGGAGAAGGTTATGGTGAGTCTGTTTTTCGAGTGCATGCCACCAGACAATAGCACCATAAAGCAATATTGGCCTTACAACTGCTGTATAAAGCCAGTGAGTAACACTTGGCTGTAAACCCCATTTGCTACCCACCGCCCTTTTGCAAGAGTATAGGGCAATGTTCGCTTTTTTGGCTCTTTCGAGCAGATTGAGCCCAGGTAGCAGTATAAGGCCCAGGTATTTTGCTTGATCTGAGAAGATAAGACTTGTATTTCCCAGTTTAGGAGGGCTAATTTGAGGTACATTGTGTTTTCTTGTGAAAACTACTAACTCAGTTTTATTAGGATTAACGCTGAGCCCACAGCTGATAGTCCAGTTGACAAGAGTATTTAGGCAGTTAATAAATTAACAAACATTTGATAAAATAAAAAAACAATTAAATTGGCGTAGTAAAAAAAACCAAAAGCATATCTTTAATTTTTATTTTGTTTGTAATCATGTAAAAGTACTAACAAACTCAATAAACGATTTTAAACTATCAAACAACTAGAATTTGTATTTAAAATTAAGTATGATTAAACTATATAACATTTAGAATTTGTATTCAAATCATATAAAATCAACATAGTACTATAAACTTTAAATTAATGCTATAAAATTAAATTAGTAATCTCTTTGTGTGAATAGTTGTTTCATGGGTCAAATGTCTAAATCATTATAAAAACTATTTCACAGTTATAAGATATCAACTGAAGCGCATTTACAGTTATTTATTTTAACGAAAATGGTGATTCTGGGCGGCCTTAATTCAATATCGAGAAAAAGTTTTTATTTTCTATCTACCACGATTTTATTATAGTTAACAAATGGAACAACTAATTGTTTCTGGCGAAATAAATACTCGAGTATTGAATTTAAATTGTATATGCTACACCAAAAAAAAAAATTGTATATTCAACAAATTTAAACCAGCGCTGGGCGCCCCATAGCTCACTGAGCGCTCTCTGAGCGTAACTTTTCACATGTACACAAAACTCACAACAGAAGAGAAAATAATTCAGTCGTTTGCTGACGGTGATGCTGTCAAGGCCTATGTCGGAAATTTTATGTATACTCTTAAAAAAACCAACTTTTTGGTTTGTAGATTCATAATTATTTTTCATATATTTTTTATTTTATTAATATTTTAAGATTCTTTGTAATAAAATAATATTTTGATACTTAATTTTATAAGGTTTTGATTATAATTTTAATAATTCGTATATATAAGGATTAAATAATATTTAAACAAAACACCAGAATATGTTATTTTCCACTGCAAGCAAACTTATGTAATTTATTTACTTAGAAGAAAATGCTGTATCAATAATGATATAGAAGAAATAGTAAACAATACCGATGACTAAAAATAAAATCTAAGCACATATACAGTATGTGTGGGAGTATAAACATACAAACTTGTACATCTAGATAATTGTGACAACTATTTCGCTCAGTGTGCCCTATTCGAGAGCGCACCAACACTAAAAAGACAAAATAAAATGTGACTATAGGTCTGTTTCGGTACTCTACACTGTGTAAGATTTGTGTAACTTCTGGTATGCTCGAACTGAGAGAGTAAAAATGAAATTTGAGAATATTAGCAAAAGTACGGAAACAGCTTCTAGCAAGTTTCGAGCACAAAACAGCTGATTCTGACAGCAGACGAGTCAAACGTAAATAGCGCCAATTGAAATTGTTTGTGAAGTAAATTTTTTTAAGCTAGAAAATCTTTTAAGCTATGTTTGAAGTTATAAAATTACTTTAAATAATTTGTTTATAGCTAAAAATTGGAAGATCAGAAGAAACTGCACTTTGTAAATTTATTTTTAGCAGCACAATTTGTGAATATTTGTGAAAAACATAAACAAACATTTGACATTTGCTTGTTCTTCTTGATGCTTCTTCTTATTGATGCTTGTTCTTAATTTACTCGAAGTCTTGAGTTCTAGCACTCTCTGTGCACATTCTGTGCTCGAGAGAGCGATTTTATGCTTGTTCTTCTTCTCCCATTTCTTACACAAAAAGTACGGAAACAGAAAATAGCGACTCACAAGTCACACAGTGTGAGTACGGAAACAGACCTTATGTTAGAATGCCCAGCCCTGATTTAGACTCATAGCCTTATTCTATAAAATGAATGCGTCACTTGCGTTATAATTTTATCTGGCAATATATTTTAAAGAAATCTTTCAGTGTGAGAGAGAGGGTTTGTTCTAATTCATATGGAACTGCCAGACAAAAAACCCCCAAGTGAGGTGATTGCGTGCGTTTTACAAAATAAGGCCATTACTTTTAAGTAGTTTTAGTATTTAGTTGTTTAATTTTACAGTAATCGAGTTATTAATAATTCCAAAAATTTATAATGTAGTTACAAGAGCAGAAGTTGTTAACCCTCTGTAAAGTTGGGACCATTTGGTCCAAATTTCAATACATTTCTCTCAATATCTTCCGAACGGTAAAAGATATGGACTTGAAACTTCAGCTAATGTATAATTTTTTCAAACAATACTATTTTCAAAATTTCAAGTATTTAACATAAAAGAAAAGGGAGAAAACTAAAAAGTTACAAATTTTAGTTAAAGGGGACCATTTGGTTCATAGAGTATTTTTTATTGAAAAAGATACAAAACATATATTTTTTGTTGTTATGGAGAATAAAACTAAGCCATTGTTAGGTAATAGGTTGAAAATTGCTGTCACTATAAATATAACAAACTTTTCGGTTATTTTAACAAATGTGTACACAAACTGAACAGAAAAAAAAGTGTATGTGTGAGTACTTGAGCGTACGAAGAAGTTTGTTTTTAAATGATTATTAAGTTTACGCATTTTTTTTAATCATAATAGCAAAAACAAATAACACGGTGTTACAAAAAATGAATTTTTTTCTGTCCTATGAACCAAATGCACATATTCGGAAAAAGGGAAAAAAATAAAAATACACGTGTATCGTCGATTTTCATGTACACGTCAGAATTTTTTTTAAGTTTGAAGTATAAAGCTCGTAGTGGCCTGTGTGGAAGCCTTTGGACCGATTTTTAACCCTTTTTCAGTGATCTAATCGAGCTGATTTTTTGCAGGCAGACTCGTGGAAATGTCTGTAGCACGTCAAATTTTTTAAAAAAAATTTTATCAATTCTCAGATTTTCCCCAATTTTTATTATTTTTGAAAAAAAAATATTTTTTTCACTTTTCTTAGCATAACTTGAAGGGACTCCAAATTTTTAAACTACTAAAGCGTTAGGAAAAAAAAGTTTTTTGACCCATCCTACTCGATATAGTTGTAGTTAATCAATAGTAACCTTCTAACACTAAACAGTTTTTGACTTTTACAACACTTAAACGATACTACATGTCCATCCAACTTCCATCGGACATGTCCATCCGCCTTGATTTCTTGCACACGAACGATACTACATGTGTGATAACTTGACAGGTCGGATGGACATGTAGTATCGTTTGAGGGCCCCTTCTGACAGATGAAATAAGGAATTGCAATATTGTTTATAATAAACGAGCTGCCAATTATAAAAATATTGTCGCAAGAAATGATTTCGGCATATGGCGAAATGGGCATTTTAATGTCGCTAAAGATCCATTTTCTTCACAATCATTTAGATTTTTTCCCTGATGATTTAGGAGCTTGTAGCGATGAGCATGGCGAAAGGTTCCATCAGGACATTGCGGCTATTGAAAAGCGCTTTAAATGAAAAGACATTACGCAAATGCTTGGCGAATACTGTTGGTCTATTTGTCGCGATACTGAAGCAAATGCTTACAACCGCAAAAATAAAAGGCCTAAATTTCTTTAAAAACATTAAAATTTTTAATGTAACAATTCTTTATTTTTATAAAACAAAAGTAATAAAAAAAATTCTTTTTTTAACGAACTGAAACCTTAAAAAAACGATAACCATTAAAAAAAAATATATACTTCAAACTTAAAAAAAAACTTCTGACGTGTACATGAAAATCGCCGATACACGTGTATTTTTATTTTGTATCCCCTTTCCGAAAAAGTAAATTTGGTTCATAGGACAGAATGTGTGTAACACGGTGTAAGTTAAGTATATTTTTTGTATTAAAAATGCACTAAGGACCAAATGGCCCGTTAACCTAAAATTCGTAAGTTTTTTTAACTTAACAGTAGAGTTAATGTAACAATAAAAGTATTTAAAATAACTAAAAACAAAATCGTAAATTTAACAATCGTGTAATTTAAACGAACTAAATAAGAGGGTTGTTATTTCAACGACGCAATTACTTAAATAAATTAAGAAAATTTGTTGTTGTTTTTAATATATAAGTGCAAACAATTTACCTATACCAATAAAAAAGCTCAAACCCTAGTTATAATCTTTATAAATTTTATTTAACATATTTATTTATTATCGCTTTTAAACAAGGAGTACTTGTATAAAATGTAGTAGAAGCTGTAAAACCATGTGATATTAAATCTGAAGCAAGTGTTATGCCTTGATCTCAGTCATATCGAGTTACTATGCGTTCCTCTCCACAAACTTTTCCTACCACCACCAACTACAACTTTTCTTCTTAAACTGATGTGTTTTAAGGTTCCTTTGATTAGAAATAAGGAAACAAAGTTTATAGCGTAGGACCATGGCCAGGATTCGAACATGGCCGAGACCCCTGAGCCACAGACAAGCGCGCTACCACTAGACTATCGAGGCCGCCTCGTTGCCGCTTTTTATTACTTTATAGGAGAAAGGAAAAAACTTCTAGAAAAAAAAAGTTCAGTAGTTACGAATTTTTTTAAAGTATTTTTATTAAAAACTATACTTAATGCTAAGATGTAATGTTTTTTTACTACAAAAACTATAGAACTTAATTTTTTATTAAGATTTTTCCTTCTTCATAAAGTAATAAAAATCAGATATGGCTCTTCTTTATTAAAGTTACTATACACATTATCCAAAAGTTTTATTTTGTGTTAATGAAATCGTTGAATTCCATACGATATGAAGAGTTACAATTGCAGCTGGCATCGATATGTCTTGTGTTTTTCAATGTTCAATTTATTAGTGAAATGACTACAAATGATATTCGTGAAAAAATAATAGTACATTCTACGAATATTCGTAAAAAATACGAAGTATATGCATATGATATCTTTACGAATTACTTAAATACTAATTATATTCGAAAACAAAAGTAAAACAATTCGTATGAGTGCATTGTACGAATTATTGTGTACATATAAATAATAACATTCGTCAATTTTTCGTACGAATAACTTCGTAATTTTTTCCATTAAAATCGTAGTATTTACTTATGGTTTCGTACTATTTACGAATTAAAACTAAATTAGAAATTAGTAGAAGGAACGCATTCGTAGGTTGACAGTTCGCATTTATCGTTGAATGTACAAAGTATTTGTTGAGTTTAAAAAATGTATAGCCTAAATCGTTCATCCTGGTTGGCCGAACAATTACCGAATCTAAAGAAATGCATCATTGCAAAGTGGCCGTAGCCTACTGGAAGAGTACGTGGAACGTAAGATAAAGAACCGCGGTTCAAACCCCAGCTCGGACAGAATGTCTTTTTGAATTGAATTAATAGGTGTGTTTATGTACTCTAGAGTATTTTCCGTAAGAAGATAAGTAAGATTGTGTAACTTCTGGTAAGCTAGAACTGAGAGAGTATAAATGAAATTCGAAGAAACAACTTCTTGTCAGTTTCAAGCACAAAACAGCCGATTCTCACAGCAGACGAGTCAAATGTAAATAACGCCAATTGAAATTGACATTTTGTTTGTGAAGTAAATTTGTTTTAAGCTATAAAAACGTGCCAAACGTTAAAAACGCCATTTAAAATTATCAATTTTATTGTGAAGTAAAGTTGTTTTAAGCCATTGTATAATTATTTACTTATATACCATGGTTTTGAGTTATAAAATTACTTTAAATAATTAATTTATAGTTAAAAATGGAAGGTCAAAAGAAACTGCAATATGTAAATTTATTTTAGCAGCATAATTTTTGAATATTTGTGAAAAACACAAACAATCATTTGACATTGGCTTGTTCTTCTTGATGCTTGTTCTTAATTTAATCGAAGTCTTGAGTTCTAGCCATAGTAGAATTAGAGAAGGTATATGCATTTCGGAGAGACAGACTGCCGGAACTGTCAAAACGAAGTTGACAGCTCATACAAAATCTGAAAACGATGAGAATGCGGTAAGAAAGCAAAAATAGCAAGAATAGAAAAATGATTGAGTTTGACAATTCTGGCTATGAGAAAAAGAGAGCAGTCAGAAATGCATATACCTTTACTAGTTCTACCATGGTTCTAGCACACTCTGTGCACATTGTGTGCTCGAGAGAGCGATTTTAGGCTTGTTCTTCTCCCATTTCTTACACAAAAAGTACGGAAACAGAAAATAGTGACTCACAAGTCACACAGTGTGAGTACGGAAACAGACTTAATATCTCTTTTCGGCCTCCACCTCTCTGCAGACAATGGCAAACCTCAGAGAGTAAAAATTGCCATGTGAAGTTTCTTGGAGTCGGCATAAAACAACATGGTGGTCCAGCAAGAATTATATATTCAAGATTCTGCTATTCGCACGTCCACTCTCTTTGTGAACAAGTGCATGTGACGTCAGAAGTGAAAGAGAAGAGAGTGTCAAACTGACTGAAAAACATAGGCCGCATTCTAGCCGAAAAAGTGCTCAAGAACTGTTCCACAACTTTCGGGCTGAATGGTATGCTCTCACAGAACATGTTCCTTGAGATGTCACAATTTATATAGCGAAAATATTTTATGCTACTTCGCTACTTGAGCACTTTTTCGGCTAGAATGCGGCCATAGTAAACAATTTTTTATAGGGGTATTCGATTAAAAAATCTCCACATTTTCCTATAAAATCTTAGATTTTTTAAATGAAATAATTATGGATCAAAAAACAACGCTTGTCCAGAAAAAATAAAAGTATTTTTTGTTACTATCATTGATAAAAATTTTATATCTTATTGGGGTGTTAACTTCCGTGTTGACGCTTTTGCAAACAATAGCTATGTTGCTCGATTAATTTTGAGAGCAGTTTGACTATTTCTTTGTTTGTATTTTGTTTGTTTCCCGATAAGCCAATCAGATTCATTTGCTTAGGTTCGTTTGTTGTCTGTGTATGTATTTTCACATATGACGTAAGCTGCGCAGTAGATTTTCATTTCTGCGCACTTATGGCAGGATCTTTTATATATTGTTCTTGGTGGTCCAGTTTTCGACTATTTGTGTTGAAACTTTAATAACACGCACATCACAATTGATCAATAGAATCTCGGTCAAAGTCATTTCAAAAGCTGAAACAGCTAATTTTTTTTTATGATTGCATAGTGGTAGCAGAAAAATCGATGCAACACCCAAAGGCATCGATAAAAGTATTTCTCCATCAGAAAATTGTGCCATGACTTAAATTTACATCAGTCGCCCTTTGTAGTCTAGTGAAAAGTGCGCTAGACTATCAACTCAAAGGTTCCCGTCTCGAATTCGGGTTCGGGCATGGTTCTTTTCGTTTTCTTTGTTCTTTACTATATTTAAGAATTATTGAAACAAAAAAATCCACATCTGAATTGTGGAAAATGTGAAATTATAGAACAGAAACAACTGAGGGCTGGAAATGCTTGCCGATGTTAAGGCATAACACTAGCCTCGGTTATAAGCGATTCAAATTGTCTTTCACGTTTGTTCCGTCTATTCGATATATATAATAAGTTGGGGATTTGCCGAAGCAGACCACAGTGGGTCCCTTTTCGTCCCCTATTGGACAAAGGGTACTACTGCTCGGAGTACTCGTACGTGAGCATGCTCTTCGTGTAAGCATCCTTTGTCACCTCAAGCATATCCTTATAGGTTAGTTGACCAATCTCGGCTTCGCCAATAAATGGGCGTCCCAGAGTGGTCAATCTTATGCTTGCCAGCGCCGGAAACTGGCACAGAATGTGTGCTGCTGTTTCCGGCTCCTCTAGGCATAACCTACACGCATCGTCCTCGGTCAGAGTCATCTTCCCGAGATGGTACATGAAGGCACCGTGTCCTGTGACCAGTGCAGTAAGCCAGCTTAAAGTCCTTCGATTGTATCGGATAACTTTTGCTGCCTCACTACGAGACCACTTCACGGCCGCCTTTGATTGCCTGCAGTTAGCGGCTTCTTCCCACCTTTTACTGTGTTCCGAGTCCGTCCATTGTTTAATAAGGCCTGCCACCATGTTGTCGCCTATGGCGATACGTGGTTCTGGTCCACAGAATTCTTCTGCTGATCCTGCTCTTGCTAAAGAATCAGCTTCTTCATTCTGTTCTATGCCAGAGTGTCCTCTCACCCACATAAGTGTAAGCTCATTCGTCTAGGCGCACCTATTGAGTTTTGTAAGACATTCTATGGCCAACCTGGAAGTGATGTCTGTCCGTTGCATACACCTAATCACAGACTGATTGTCGAGAGCGATGACAATTTTCTTGCCACTGATCCGGCCATCTATCAGGTGGTCCAGCGCATGCACTACGCCAAACATTTCTGCCTGGTATACAGACACAAACCTCCCCAACCTCAGTACACAGGATAGGCTTAACTCTTTTGAGTACACGCCTGCCCCGGCCCGGCCATTCATCAGAGAGCCGTCTGTGAATATACTGATATCGCTACCAGCGATTTCTTCACAAACGGCTCCATCCGTTATAAGAGTTTTATAACATTTTTCTGTTATTTTTACTCTCTGCCTTCCATCCATAGGCATAAACGCCTCCCTGACATCTCTCTGTACAATATCAAGGATGCGAATATGACCATGCAGGGCCGTTGCCCCATGCCACGTAGCATTTCGCAACATCCTGAGGGCTGACAGCGCCGCTGTTTTCTTTATTTCTAAATCCAACGGCAGCATACCTAACAGAACCTCCATTGCGCTTGTTGGAGTGGTGCGTATTGCACCTGTTATTCCAACACACGCCAGCCGTTGGACTCTGTCCAGTCTCTTCTTAATGGTTTTCTGGCTGACTTTTGTCCACCAAATCACCGAAGCGTACGTGATGACAGGTCTAACCATCATAGTGTAAACCCATTTCATAGCCTCTGGGTTTAGCCCCCATTTAAGACCACAAACGCGTCTGCACTGGAACAGAACCCTCTTGGCTCTTTGAATCCTATCTTGTACATGCTCGTTCCAGTTCAGTTTGCTATCAAGGGTTACCCCTAGATATTTAACTTTCGTGGACATGTTGATTTCAGCTCCAAAAAGTCTGAGTGGTTCTGTACTCAGGCCTACCCTCTTTCTAGTAAACAGAATATTGTCTGACTTGCCTGCGTTTACGGTAAGGCCTTGTTCTCGACACCACTCCTCCACCATTCGGAGTGCTCCCTTCATGATGTCAGAGATGGTGTCAATGAACTTGCCGCGGACCACCAACGCAATGTCATCTGCATACCCTATCGTGTGTATGCCCGATTCATCCAGTCTAACCAGTAGTGAGTCCACAGTTATGTTCCACAGGGTTGGTGATAACACCCCGCCCTGGGGACATCCTCTACTTACTCTACCATTCTGCATGTTGACAGCCCTGTGTTTGAGCATATTGTCCACCCAATTTGCTATCATTGGGCTTACATTGCGTTCTGTCAGGGCTTGCCGCAGCCTTCCAAAGCATATTTTGTCGAAAGCACCCTCGATGTCCATAAATGTGGCCATCGCAATGCCTCCTGAAAATACCTCCTTTTCAGTCACTCTTACCAATTCGTGAAGAGCACTCTCCGTAGACCTACCTGCTCTATATGCATGTTGGCATCTACTCAGAGGATTTTGCGTCAGCGAGGTGTTCTCAAGACAGTCAACCATCACTCTTTCCATCGTTTTCAGGAGAAAAGATGTTAGGCTGATCGGTCTGAACGACTTTGCCTCCGCATAATCTTTTTTTCCAGGCTTCGGAAGAAAGACAACTTTCGCCTCTCTCCAGACTCTCGGAACATACCCAGTCGCTAGGCAAGTAACGAATATACCCCACAGCCTAGGTGCAATGAGATCTTCCCCCCACTGCATCATAGCAGGGAATATACCGTCCATCCCTGATGTTTTGTACGGAGCAAATGAGCGTATAGCACTCCTCACCCCGTCCATAGTGATCATCCTTTCGGCTTCCAGCCTGTCAACCCTGTGCATTCCTTTCTTAAAGGGTGTCCACGGGTCATCAGACTTAAAACTTCCAGGAAAGTGCACCTCCATCAGAACTTCCATGGACTCCTCTAGGTTCTCTGCCATGGTTCCATCCTTCTTTCGGATCAGTCCCACTTTGGAGAATGGGTCTTTTGAAACCATTTTCTGAAGCCTACATGCTTCTGATATAGTTTCCATCCCAGAACAGAAGTCTCTCCACAACTGCCTTTTCCGTTGTCGTATGAGGTACTTCAGTTCCCTTTTCCGTGCCTTGTAATTTGCCCATGTTTCTGGGGTTCCCCCTCTCATGTGCAGGTTGAAGGCCTTCCTAACCTTCTTCTTCAGAGATTCAATTTCCGTGCACCACCATGGCGTTGGATCACCATCGTCTACTGAAAGTATTGGGCATGCCACCTCGTAGGCTTCGACCATGGCCGAGCTAAGGTGTTTGACATGACTTTCTACTTCCACCGTATTCCCTGGTACTTTTATCGCTTTTTGGGTCAGTGTTTCCCTCAACTTCGCCTTATATTTCGCAGGATCTGTATTCTTGGGAATCCTGACCTTCCTGCTATTCCGCTGGCGTCGGATTCCGTACTTGAATTCAAACTGTATGGATCTGTGGTCCGACATGGTTAGCCTATCCACGACCCTCCAATTTTTTATTCTGTTCAGAATCTTCCTGCAGATGAGAGTTACGTCAATCACTTCCGCTCGCCTCGCATCAACGAAAGTCGGTTGTGCTCCTCTATTTGCTACCAACAGATTGTACCTCTCCACAAACTCAAGCAATTGCTCTCCTCTGTCGTTGTTGTTGGTGCTACCCCACGCAGTATTATGCGCATTAGCATCACATCCTATCATCACTCCAATGTTCCTTTCCTCACAGTACTTTACCAGATTCTCCACCTCTTTAAAAGGTGGTTGGTCTGGAGAGTCGTAGGGAAGATACGCTGAAGCTACCATACAAGCACCTGTACCATCCCCAATTCTCACAGCGGTGAGATCCGGGGAACATAGGTGTGGCATATGTACCGCTAGTATACCATGTCTCACCAAGATACAAGTCCGTCGTCTGCCATCTGTTACTGGTTGGTACAGCGTGGCCTTTCGCTCTGAGAGACTTTTAATTCTATTGTGAAGAATCCAAGGTTCCTGAAGCATTGCTATGTCAATTCCATCCTCCTCCATGCAACGCATCATCAATGGTGTAGATTGAGTTGACACACAATGAGGTTTTCCTGGTACGGGCCCACCACCCGCCCTGGTGGTTCTTCCCTTGCAGGATTCCCCACCAGCCCCGTACCAGGGGTTCCATCGCACTCACCTTGCATCCTTTTCGAATTTGATGAGAGCTTGATCAAGGCCGCAGTTGAGTTTCCCTCCTGCCAACCTGATTGCCTCCATCTCATCCTTCCGGCACCACACGGTGAGCTTGACGCCTCCTTTCTTTGCATCTCCGAACTTCGTTACGTTACTAACTCTCCATTTAGAAGTGTCTGCAACGCACCGGTTCTGGGTCTGCAACCTCCTAAGGATGACCTCCTTGCCTTCAGAAGTTCCGTAGACAAAGAAGAACATCCTTCTAACGTCCTTCAATGCGTACAGTCGGTCGATCCGCAACTCAGCCCCTTCCCATAAGTTCTTGAGCTTTGTCACGTTTCGGCACAGCCATACCTTGGATGATGGGTTCTTGCACTTAAGTACAATTATTCCATCCTCCAAGTTTGCATTGCCCACAAAACCTACATCGCCATCACTCTCATCGATGGTGTCGAGAGACTCCAAGAGAGCGGATTTAAAGACCGCTAACTGAGACTCTCCCAACTGACCATCGATGGAGCAATCTACGATGCCCATTAAGAGGTCTTTTTCTGCTACCATAGCATAGGATGTCCGGCAGCTTCCAATAACCCCTACCTGGTTTGATCTTCCTCCAGCTAAAGCCTTCGACTTCGCGTTCGCAACCCTTTGTTTTGGCAAAGTTTTACTACCGCTCGGTTTCTGGCTATCAGCCCTCCACGATTTGCCCTGGCTATCGACTTTTGAGGGTCGTCCACCAGCTCCCAACGTCCTTCCTTTATGTGGAAGGCTATCAACCTTTACAGGATGTCCACCTTCCCCATCCCCATCCTTAGCCGAAGAGCTAACAGCCGTAAGCTGTCCACCTTCCGACTCGCCGGTTCGAGTCGTCCCTGTAACGACTTCGCCGAAAGGTCCAGGCTGCTCCCTGAATCTTTTCCGCTCGTTCGTCTCCGGGGTGGACTCATCGCATGACATGCTTTGGACTTGGTCCGCCATTTTACTGACGGGGGACTCCAAAGCATTCTCCCCAGCGGTTGTGCCCGCCCTCTTTCGCTTCCTCCTCCGCTTCTGCTTCTCCCTAACACGGAGTCGCTTTGCCTCGGAATCAGCGTCGTTCCCTATCGCTGAAGCTCCGACGGGACTGGCTGACAACTTCACTCCTTTCGGAGTTTTATCGTCCACCAGGCCCGGCAGGTCACCTTGCGGCTTCCGGCACCCTTCCACGATTAAATCCTTTTGGGACTCCACCGCTTTAGGACTCGTTACCTCAGCGCACCCTTCCTTTTTTTTGTTTTTATTTTCCATAGAAAATCCCACGAGTTGGGGAGAAGTATACGGACCGGACGGACAGAGATCCCCATTATCCGCCCTACCCTACTAGTATACAACAGGTAGGGCTGCCCTGAGGAGACACCATTCGCGATCTAATACCCTAGACCCTGCACCATCGGTGCTATCTCCCTCGGCATGGCGTCTACAACCTTAGAAATGGGGGGTGACTTTTAGTTCGTTGCTCCACAAAGCCTAACTCAATAGCCATTGTGTCTTTACAACTTAAGCCTCTACATCGCGTCAAGATTGTCACCCATTCGTAGAGGTATATCCGTCTAATCGATAATTCACGTATGGTTTTAATCAATTCTTCCTCTAATAATCTATCCCTTTCGTCTAATTTCAGGTCAGAAACGAAACGTTGTTTGTATAAGACGTATGCCTTGGTTCTTTGATCTTAAGAAAAAGGAGTTAAATTCGTGCCAAGAAGAACGAATTTAATTTCCTCCCAAACTTATTTAATTTCCTCCCACGAATTTAACTTTTCGTGGATAAAAAGTATTGGTGTGAGTCTTCACTAAGTAAGCGTCGGATTGACGAATTTATCTTCACTTATTCACGCACTTATTACTTTTGTACTGATTTTTATATGATGTACTTTTTTGTAGTGCTTTTTAATTTCGAAATCTGGATTTGTACTTCTTTTTGTTCTGAAATTGTTGGTCACATTAATCATAAAGGCCATTATTATATCATATATAAAAAAAGATACGTTCTAACTTTGTCATATTTACCCTAAAAGGTTAAGTCTTATATGTCTAAATTCAAGTTAAATGCAATTATTTTATTAACTGATTCAAGATATGATATGGTTTTAAATACTTCATTTGTATTAATTATTATCAATGTTAAAATATTATGTTGGAATATATATATATAATATGCAATTTTTGGTTCCGCCAACCGAAACAATATTTCAAATTAATAACAGCTTTGACTCGATATTATTTTTATTACTCAGTATTTACCAAAAATTTTCAATACATTTAGTCAATAAAACCAAACTCTTTTCTCAGTGTAGTTTTCTTTTGTTTCACTTTAAGTTTGTGTGACTATTATTACGTGTCCATTTTCACAATTTTTATGCTTCACCAGATTCTCTAACAACATAGCAATTTCTCGTCATAATTAATATATTTGATCAATCGTTTCGGTCCATTTTGCTTAAGTGGTTGTTGTCGCTTGCGACATTTTAAAAGTCTTGTTGAAGTTTGTCGAAGTCGCTGAAATAATAAAATTTATTTATTATGCTTGACTGCACAACGTCTGGTTCTTCTGGTAATTTTGACGTTTCCTGTCACATATAACCAAACTACTTTTGGTTTCCTCGCTCCCCCACGTAAGCTCGTTGCTTGATCTGTCGTCATCACCGTCATCGTCGTCAATTCCATGTATCGCTTAATAAATAAGTATATGAGTGCAATTTAATTTTGCTTTTTCCCAACAATATCACAATTAAATGTTTGCTTTATTGACTTAATCGCTTGATTGCTTGTTGCATGTTATTACTTCCATTCTTTCTTATTCTTCTTGTCACACATTTCGAGTGTATATTATAATTTGAAGACAGTTTTTATATGTTTATTAGAAGGGTGTGTCTCAGGCACTTACAACAGCCTAAGAGGATAATAACGTTAAATTTATTGGTACTAAACCTACAAGTAATCATAAATCAATATTCATTCTTCTAATCGTTCTTATTTTTTATTAAAACTTTTCACTGATTTGTATTTTCTTTCTTCTATCTATTAACAGGTGTGACAATGCGTGAGAAAAAAGGTGGCGCTCTGCAGAAGCTCAAAAAAAGGCTATCTCACAGTTTTGGCAGATTAAGTGAGTTAATAATATTTTGTATATAAAACCTTTGTTCTCACCTCTTTCCTAGTGTGTTTAAATTTTTATGTATTTTTCATCACTTCACACTTTGTGTGAAATACCAATAACTTAATTTTAGAAATTGAGTGTGTTTAAAATTATGTTGGTTCCCGTTTTCATTCCCATTTTATACTAAACGTTAAGCCTATTTATAACGTTGATGGCCATTGTATTTTTATTTTATTTGCTTTTCTTTATTGTTCCGCCTAACAATAAAGTTGGTGAGCTAATAAAAATCGAAATATTGTATTTGAATTTTCTGTTTTCATTTTTTTTATTTTATATTTTATTTTATTCTTCATTACTTTTTATGATGTTCAATAAATTTTGCCTACCAAGTTTTAATAGGCGCATCAATTTTATTATTTATATAGTAGTTTTTATGAGTTCCTTAATTGATAAACCTTGTTATATTGACAAAGCATGGTTCTTCATATAAAACTGCTTACTTGAATTTTCGAATTAACAGTCATAATTTGGACATGGGATAAAAAAACAATTTTTTCGTAGATGAACGTATTTGCATTAAGGCGCCTCACTCTCTATGGAAGAAACAAAGTTATCTGGGTCACCCCCTCAAAAGAAACTTTGGTTTATGGTTGGATGATTCCCCAAATATTTCGGCTTTAGCTATAGCCGTTAGGTATTAAGTGTTCTGCAGTGATATTTTGAATATTTTTTTAAAAATTTTTATTAAAATATGTATAACTCCTCCATCTTTCTCCTGATTTACCATTCCGAAGTATCATTAGAATGTGATAACTTCCCTTTCCGGTTAGGTCTTATAACGGCTGTTATACAGCAACACTGTTAGTTTGTTCGTCCTTTATTCGCCGCAATGCCAATCATACGATTGCGAAGAATTTTTTCTTTGCTGCTCTTTCGCGAAGTATAGAGGCATGGTAAAAATTTTCCACAACCACTTTTATTGCCAACAAATTAATAAAAATGCTATATTTCAGACGGTGTTGATCGTAATACATAGAATTAAATTTAGTAATTTAGTTCGTGCTGTTACTGTTGGCAACGGGTCTAAAAATGTTGCAATATATCTACGCCTACTTTCAGATATCGTTATAATTCTTGAGTTTTATACTGTTTTATAGTTAAGCTTAGTATGTAGGTGCTATGGGTTCAAGGGGTGGTCACTATATAAAAATGTTTGCAACGCCTTCTTTAAAAAAACTATATAACAATATATATCAATATAACATAGGTTTTAGTTTTACTTCGTTCGGCAGTCCCCTCATCCCAAATTTTTTTGTTCAAAAATGTTTATTATAAAGTGAATCCACTGCTTTTCAACAAAAAAAAAATTAAATTCTGAACTTGACCCTCTCCGATTTGGTTTAAACTTTGTATACACGTAGTGTTGGCTAGAATTTAGAATAGTAATTTTTATTTTTTTCAAGTGGTTACTGAGTTACGGGTACTCAAAAATTGAAAAAAGTCGGTTTTTTTGAGGACTGTTTTTCATTTGATCGTAACTTCGGTTAAGTTTGAGATAGAGAAACGATTTTAGATTCATATAGATATTTTCAAAAGGCTTATTTTGTATAATAAAACTGTAAAATTTCCAAAATATTTACGTTATATTTTTTTGCATTAAAGTTTAAAAAAAAATATTTTGATGAGTCATTTTTAAAAATTTTGGAAAAAAATATATATATTAATTAATGATAGTTTATCTAAGTTCTTTCCAAATTTTAGCCTAAGACGACAATGGGAACACTATTAAAATAAAATTCGAAGTAAACTTACCTTAAAATTTATGCTCAACACAGCTTGCGAGAAAGCAACAAGAACTGTCCCAGTGGGTATTTTAGCTAGCGAAAAAAAGTTGGGACGCGAACCCAGGTCTCCGAAATCTAACACATTGCATATCACATTATATGAAAACTTTTATATGGAATAATTCTAAGTCTTTTATATTATTTTTGTATGAAGAAATTTACAAAAAAATTCTAAAAAAATTTTTAAATGGACAGAAAAATTTGTAAAAAATGTAGATTTAAAAAAAAATACAAAAAAAAATTTTTTTTTTGGCCGAGCTGGGTTGCGAACCCGTGCTCCCGAAAACTTACTTTCATTTGTAATAATGCAAAATAAGCTGAAGTTTATTAACAACTAAGGTGGACGAGTGGGTAAGATGCCAGACCGCCAGCTGAGAGGACGCTGGTGTAAATCTGGAATTTGTCAAAAGTTTTTCATCTCAAGTTGATAATTATATTGCTTTTCTTTTTAATGTACATTCTAAAGAAGGGCTTCTAGCAGGCTTCTTTAGAGTCGCGAGAGCGGAAGGCCTAGAAAATTTTCTCGTTTCTTATAAAAAAGCTTATGGGCTTGGAAACGAGCACGGAAGGGCTATGAAATCCATATGATGGCATGCTAGAAGCGCTTCAAAGACCTGCTTTTGCCCACTGGGGTACACTCTAAAGAAGGGCATATGTGTGTGTATGTGCACAGTGCGACATCGGTGCTTCGGTCTAAGCTAAGCAGAGTTGATAAAATTCTTGGAAATAAACTCATCTAATAACAATTAAAATTGAAAAAGCTCAATTTTTGAGTTTTCTTTCTGCATTTGTCACATATCTTATGTTCAAGTGTTATGAAGGGAACTTTTTCTACCATCCATTGAGAAACCAAGCGTAAATTGCGCCTTTGAAATTTGTGATCTTTCTCCTTAAAAAGATTACAACACAAAACGTTGAAATTAGACATTTAATGTTAATTGAAATTTAAGAAAACACTGAGGTTAAAGTTTAATATATAAGCACTTCACCTGCACTCACAGTACTGGCGCTTATTGGGATTTGAAGCACGTTCAGTAATTTTTTTAGGATTTTTATTTTTGTAGGTTTTTTCTTAAATGTGCTGCATGAATGTGTTGTGAAATTTAATGTTAATTGTTTTTAGATGAGTTTATTTCGAAGAATTTTATCAACTCCGCTTAGCTAAGACCGAAGCACCGATGTCCCACTGTGCACATACACACACATATGGCCTTCTTTATTGTGTTCAGTTCTTGTTGCTTTCTCGAAAGCTGCTGTATTGAGCATAAATTTTAAGGTAAGTTTACTTTGAAATTTATTTTAATAGTGTTCCCATTGTTGTCCCAGGCAAAAATTTTGAGAGAACTTAGATAAACTATCATTAATCAATATAAATTTTTTCCAAAATTTTTAAAAATGACTTTCATCAAAATATTTTTTTTGTAACTTTCATGCAAAAAAAAATAACGTAAATATTTTAGAAATTTTGCAGTTTTATTATACAAAATAAGTCTTTTGAAAATATCTATAATATGAATCTAAAATCGTTGCTCTATCTCAAACTTAACCGAAGTTATGATCAAATGAAAAACAGTCATCAAGAAAAAAAAAACCGATGTTTTTTTCAATTTTTGAGTACTCGTAACTCAGTAACCACTTGAAAAAAATAATAATTACAAATTGATTTTCTGAATTGTAGCCAACATTACGTGTACACAAAGTTTAAACCAAATCGGAGATGGTCAGGTTGAGAGTGATGTTGAAAAGCAATGTAATCACCTTTTCTGATTACATTGAGTAGTGGGATATGCTTAAGGTTTTGCGACGATTGTTTAAATCGTGACCAAATTAAATGCTGAGAGCGATATTGTGATAAAGCTTGTTGGTCTTTTTGAGCAGATAATTGCTTTTTTAAGATATCTGAATCTTATGCTGATGGCTACCCACATGGTCATGTCACATTGCCATGCCATGCAGCATGAAAAAAACTACAAAGTTATTGGTCTTTTGACGAACTTTAAGGAAAACGGGAGCTAATCTTCACGAATTTATTGGTGAAAAAAATAAGTTACATCCATTGTTTATTCACGAATGCTTCTCATGACAGGCCTTACAGAGTATGTAAAATTAATTGTGAAATTGTATTAGCCAAAAGTATTTCTCAATTTAATGTTTTAAATTTGCTAAAAGTTTTTATCTAAAATATAAAAAAAAAAACAAGAGACAAATCGATTTTGATATGGTCGAATTTCGACCACAGGCGATACTAGTATTAATAAATAGTTAACAATTACAAAAATGGCGAACATGTGAAATTTTAGTAGCTTTTTTTACATTTTTCGCTATTACCTAAATCGCCAATATTACCTGAACTTAGGTTTGGGATCTAATGAATTTCATCTTCTTTAAAATACAGATATCTTGAGATATCATGGAGACCAGTTTGAAAAACATTATTTTTTTTCAGAAAACGCGTTTCAAGATTTGGTTTAGGATTTTTTCAAGTGCATGTATAGGTTGCTTTAGTACGCGATAACTTTTTTTATGCAGTCGTTATCAGCCATACCGCTAAAAAGATTTATTGAGTTTTTAGGTCGAGTTTTATGAGAATCTGCCCTTAAACGGATGGCAGTTGACAGGACTTTAGGCAGGACTTTAGAATTACTGCAATTTTATAAATCGGCTTACATCAAAAAATATTCAACATAAGATCCGTAAAACGAACAAATATTTTCGACTTCCCTGCCTTTGAGCAACCGGTTTTGGTGTCAGAGCTTACATTGCGCCATAGAATCGTTACCTTTTTCTTTTCAATTGCTCTTCTACTGCACCTTTCGCTGTTTCATAATGCTAAGACAAGATTCGAAAATTTGTTTCTTTTGAGATTACAAGTAAATAATACGGTTTTTTCAAATTAAGTTATAATAAAAATCAGTTTTAAACCAAGTGCTGCGAGGTGCAATATTGTTGAATGGAGAGCGCGGCAAAATATTGGCCTACAACGAGTCTGGAATAACGATATCGGAAATTTCGAAAAAATTAATAATATGTCGTTCGAAATTATTTACGTAACCCAGATAATTATATTTTAAATCCAGTTGGCAGAAAACTGGCGCTGCTTGACCGAGAAAATAGCGTAATTATCAGAAAAAATTCCAATTCGACTAAGTCATGCACTAAATTAGCCGCCGCCGTGGGCAATAAAGTGTTCACAACCACAATTTGGCACACCCTGCAATCAATTAAAATTATCAAAAATAATAAAAGCACTCCACCTTTTGCCACGGCACTAGTAGGCTCGGCTTCGATTTGGTGAAGACCACCGTTTGGGACACAGTAAGCTATTTATATTGATCGTAAAATTCTCCACCTGACTCTATTTATTCCAAAGGTTATAAAGGTAAAAGTGGTATCTGGATGGTCCCGATTGTTCCCGATTCCATTGGGGAGGGATTTGCGAAAACACCCTCTTTATTTTTCAAAACTTAATTTCGTATGAGGCTGTAATGCTTAGGAGGTCGTTCACGTCAAAAAAACGCCTGAATTACAGTTCACATCATCGCGAATAAAAAGCAGAGACTGGAAAATATCCTCCTTCCTTTTATTGAGGCATATACACTGAACCAAAAAGGTACATTATATTAATGAAAAGGTGCATTAATTTCAATGAATTATTCATTGATTTTGGTCCAATGAACTGTAGTCATTGATTTCAATGAATTTTCTTCATACTTTAATGAATAGTTCATTAAACTTAGTGATTTTCAATGAATGGTTACTTGAATATCAATGTACACTTCATTGAATTCAATGAACACGTTCATTAAAAAATGCCAAAATTAATGATTTTTTAATTGAATTTAATGAAAAGATCATTGAATTCAATGTAAAGTTCATTGAATTCAATGTAAGGTTCATTGAGCTCAATGTATAGTTCATTGAATTCAATGTATAGTTGATTGAATTCAATGTATTAAAGTTCATTGAATTCAATGTATAGTTCATTGAATTCAGTGTATTATAGTTCATTGAATTCAATTTTTATTTCATTGAATTTAATGTTTTAATTAAGTTCATTGAATTTAATGTATTTATTTTATTGGATTCAATGTACAGTTCATTAAATTTGATGTATTCAGTTCATTGAATTCCATGTATATTTCATTAAATTTAATTCATTGGAATGAATGATCTATACATTAAATTCAACGAATTATTTGTTAATCCCTCTCTAAACATTTTTAAAAAAAGGAAATAATTACAATTTCAACAATATTTTTTTTATTTTAAAGAGTCAATTAATATACAAATTTTCGAAGATTTTAAATAGTTTTTAAATTTATAAAAATATACTGCAATAAACTGCCACAGGAGACTGCATGCCGCAGGATATTTTAATTGAAATAATTGAACAATTTTAAATCATACATCTACGGCTCCAATAAAACTAGCAAATTAAAATTTTACACCATCCATGAATGAGGAATGAGGAGAAGTTCTTCTCTCCAACAGCAATGATTAATGGTTGAATATTTTCGCCTTTATTTTTGGTTGAATATTTTCGCCTGGTTGAATATTTTCGACTTTCTGGATGCTGCTTCTAACAAAAACGAATGCCTCTTGGGAACTGGTAATTGTATGCTTTAGGAAAGTTTTTCTTCCAAAGTTGTCCTTACTGCATACTTTTTGATTGGGCACCAAATACCCATGAAGGCTCCAAAGAAGTTTCATAGCAGTACTGTCTGGAAAGATATTAATTGAAAAAAATAACTATTTATTTATTTAGCCTCGAGAAAAATTAAGCTTACCACTGCAATTAGTGAAATCTTCAATTTCTTTCTGCCAACTTTGCCCGCACAGCTTTATCTTTAATGTGGTTTTCATCCTTTAAAAATGTAAACATTTTTTGTAAATGATGGCAGCAGTCACTTAAAATGCCAGGTATATTTCCTATTATTTACTAATACTAATAGTAATTCAACAGATTTAAATTTTCTTTTACATTCAAAGCATAACATTTTCTTCACTTTTAATTTAATTTATTATCACCTTTTATCTAAAATTTACACACACAATTGCCACACGTCTTCACAACTTCGCGTTTCACTTCAAAAAAAAAATTGGGAAGGGAATAAATTAGTATACATTGAATTTAATGAACTGAATACATTGAATTTAATGAACCATGCATTGAACTTAATGAACTATACATTGAATTCAATGAACTATACATTGAATTTAATGAATTGTACATTGAATTTAATGAACTATACATTGAATTTAATGAATTATACATTGAATTTAATGAACTATACATTGAATTTAATGAATACATTGAAATCAATGAACAATACATTGAATTCAATGAACTATAAATTGAATTCAATGACCTATACATTGAATTTAAAGAACTATACATTGCATTTATTGACCTAAACATTGAATTCAATGAACTCTTCACTAAAAATCAATGTATGGTTCGTTAAAATTTGATTTACAACTGGAATCAATGTACTTTTCATTGATATCAATGAAAAGTCCATTAAAATAATGAAATCAAATCATTGATATTTATATAGACATTTAATGAATGTAACTTCATTGATTTCAATGAACAGTACGTTAAAAACTATGAGCAATTCATTAAAATTCAATGATTTTTTCATTAAAATCAATGAATTAATTTTAACGTATGCTGTTCATTTAATTTGTTTTTTCTGTGTACGGAAGTTCCACTAATTTGTCAACAAGATAACGCTCGCATTCACACAAGAAAATTAAACGAAGCGATATTTGGAAGACTGCTTCATTGAAACTACGGCACATCTATTGATTATTAATAATAAAACCTTAAAAAAAGACATACAACTAATGCTTATGTAATGAATTTAAACAAAAGTGAAAAGTGTCTTATCATTTGAAACAACCGAAAATATGTGTTTATTCAAAAATTTTTTTGATAATTAAGAAAATAATGAAATGTTATTTTAATTTTTTTTCCTGTTTTCCTGAAGACTATTCTCTCAAAATAATACTTTCCTCTCAAAATTCTTCGTCAAAAATTGAAAAAAAAATCTAGTTTGTTATGATTATGAAATGCACTTCATAAAAAATGGGCAGAATTTAAGCTCTGCCACATGTGCCAGAAATGAACACCAGCAAAAACGTGCAGAACAGAAAAGTTACATAAGGAAAACTTAGCTGAAAAGTGCACACTTCAGTTGCAACAGCAACAACATGAAAAACAACAACATGAACAACAATAATGAGAACAACATACTTGTGGCTTCTACTTAACAACAAGAAGAACAAAAAAAAAAAGAACAATTTAGACCTGGCGTGCTTAAGATTTGCAAAGTGTTAGCTTAGAGAGAAAATACATAAAGCCCAGTAGAAGATACAAGCAAACAACAACTGACAGATACAACATTCATAATTAAAGCACACAGACTGGATGGAATGGATGATGTAATGGGATGAGATGAACACTTGACTTACATATTAGCTGTAGAGGCAGTCAGGAGAGGGTAAAAAGGAAATCAATAAAAATGTGTGCTCAAAAAATAGATACAAGAGAAAAAAACTTCGAAGGAGCAGCCAAGAAGGGACGTAAAAAAGTCAACAATTGAATAGAGACTTAGACATGAAATGGAGAACAGGGTTCTACTGAAAGACAGTAAAAAAGTGGTAGGCAACCCTGCACAACTAATAACAGCCAAGACAAAGAAGTAAGTCAAGTGCTTTCATAGAACACTCATTCGTACAAACATGCCTCAGCTCAATCAGGCCATAACGTATAGAAGTATTATAAGTGCATTCAGAGAAAATCGTAAAAATGCATGTTAACTATATATGGAGTCATTCGCTCCGGCAGAAGTGGGAGTAGCATCACATCAAGTTTTGTGCGCATTGTAGCCATTGAAAGTGAGTGTATAGAGCACGTGGAGGAATTTTTACTGCATTACAGCACACGCTCGAACTTGTAAGGCAATACAAGGCAGTCTGATGAAAAAAACAACACTTAAATACAAAAATATAATCAATAAGTTTTGCTACAATAATAAAGAGTTTTATTGGCCATAAGCAACTGTAATGAATTTATGGTCAACTCCTTTTAAGGCTAGGTTAGTCAGTCAACAAAATAACTTGAGTTGAACAAAAAAAAAAAAAAAAAAAAAAAAAATTTAGTAACACCCACAAGAAAACAAAATGTATACTTTTATACCAAATACGAAACACAATATGATATTTTTACGGCATAAAATATAGAGAAAAAAACAAAACTGCAACAACAACAAAAATCCCTTCAACAATTACAATGACAACAACAAAAAAGGAAACTTGCAAATTAACTTCAAGCCTAAGAAAAACAACAAAAAATCGTAGTAGACAGAAAAGTAGCTAAGCACGGTTGCACAAAATCAGCCTGCCGATGAATGACGACTCACTCATTCGACTAGCTCACTGCCAGCATTAAGCAAACTATATTTGAGCAATTGAGCTGACTCAGCATAGCATGTGGAACCACCCGCTTCTGTCCGAAAAACACACACAAAAACAAGAAGAAACACATAAACAACCAGGCGCGTACCCAGAAAAAATGTCAGGGGGAAGGTTTATAATTTCTTTCTTTTTATTTAGACTTATTCCAATTTTTTTTATATGAAATAATCTATATCATAATGTCTAATCTTCTTTTACTTCGGGCTAGTGCATTTCAAATTGATCCACGTGAACAGAACAGCTAACCCATTGAAACTTTATTCTCCAGTTTTACTTCTCATGTATGTTTTGCGTCTTCGAAGCGACAAAAACCAGCGTTCGCTTGAAGCGAGTGAAAACGGCAACGTTGCACCAATCTTTAGGAATCAACTTATTGATGGCTATATCATTGCATCGCAAAAATTAAGGAATGCCATAAAAGTTATAGGACGATTTGTCTGATTCAAGCAGTGCCAACAAATATAGGATAAAAAATATTTGTCAAAATCAATATATACACTTAAAAAATCATCACGTTTTAAAATTCAACACAATGCCTCTAATATCAATGCATATTTTTCAATGCATACAAAATTTTAAAAAAAAATTCAAGCACTTGTCTAAGAACAATTTCTTATAAAAAAATTTGCATTAAATAAATTTCGTTAATGCAGGAACAAAGTGTTTTCAATATGTCGCCCATTTCACATTTGGCTCAAATTTTGTTCTAAGGTTGGTTTATTGTTTAAAAACCATATCCGGGATTTGAGATTTTAAGGTTTTTTCGCAGACCAACAGCCATGCGATTGCAAAAATAAGGTCTGTTTTGAGAAAACGTAGCTCTATCAATATAAATGCGATTTTTGTAAAAAGATTCTCAATGGCAAGGCTATTTTGTCTATTTTAAGGGAAAAATATAAAACTTTTGAAAAAATTGCAGTAACTTGACCCACTCTTAATTTTAAAGTTTAACACTATGCCAGAAACAGGCGCTATAATTTTTTATTTTAATTTTAATTATATTAATTTCTTTTTACGTTTCATAACCTTTCCAGCGATATAAAACGAAAGTGTGTTTTTCAGGGGTTCAGAAGTTATGGCGTTAAACGTGAAGTAATAGTGTATTTTCAATACAAATCTAACTAGCGTTGATATTTATTGTTAGAAGACTATAATACATAGAGACCTCAAAATTTTTTCATGTAAATTATATAAAAAACAATATTCCAGAGTACATTTTTTTTGTTTTTTAAATTAATCTTCTCGCTAGGGGGCATAAAAAAGTAGTCCTTTTACAGCTCGTGTCAAGATATTTTCGTCCCAATTCATCGGAAACAAAACAATCAAAGTGCATATTATTAAGGTTAATTGTAGCTACAACCTTAACTGCTATGATAAAGTTTGGTTACAATTTTCGACCGCTACGGGAATCAAGAGTTTAAGATGACAGTGTTTTTTTAAAAGTTTTGCTAAATTTTTCCTATTGGTCCAAACTTGATAATTCTGGTAAAGGTTTTAACTACAAATGCCCTTATTAAGATGCACTTTGATTTTTTGTTTCCGATAAATTGGGACTTAAGATCTTGGCACTGGCTAAAAAAACTACAGTTTTTAATGCCACCTAGCGGGAAGAAGATGTATTTAAAAACAAACAAAAAATTTATTGTGGAATATTGTTTTTTTATATTATTTCCGTAAAAAATTGTTAAGTCTCTATGTATTTTAGTCTTTTTAGAATAAATATTTTGAACTAATTTTTGTATTTTTTTTTTCAATGTGCAATGCCATTACGGCAACCATGTTGTGCTGAAAATTGTTCTCGGTGCTCGTTAAAATTCGTTAACTGCGGGGTCGTTTTAACCTCCAAAACCCCGTGCCTACGCGCCTATAAACACCAAACCATCATACTTTAACGTAAGCCTACTTTGAGACTGAAATTTTGCTATTGATGCTGAAATAAATACTTAACAGACAGTAGTAGTCCGTCATACAAAAAAACTATCAAGCGTACAATGAACAACAAACAACTAAGGGACAAAGAGAAAGGAAAATAACGAAAATGAGAACAACAACGAAAAAAATGACAACAAAGGACAAATAAAGGAATGATTCTTTTAACTGTCGGAAGCGAACTTGATTGAATTGTGCGGCTGTTTTTCAGAACCTCACCCTCGAGAGACCCACCTTTAGCATGATTCAGCCCAAGTTACACCAAGCAACACTTCAGAACTTTCATTTAACCCGCCGATAAAAATTTGTCAGTGATGATATTGTAACGCAAAACTATAATTGGGATGTGACCAAATCTATGCCCGATACATTATTTTCATTGTTAACGCAAAAGTTTGACTTTATTCATCCGTATAGCTAAATCGTTATTTATATCAGGAAGTTTTGTAGTATAGTGTAGTGGTAAAATACAATTAAAAAACATAAATCTATGGTTTGTCAACATAACATACAAATTAGTGAAATACAATTCACAACGGTGTTCTCCTTCATTGTCGTTGTCTTTGGCATAGAGAGGAGTTTCGCGAAATTTTTTTTTGGTTCTCGTCTGTATTCCTACTTCCCTCTTGTAATAATTTGTCGTTGATGACATTGTAATGCGGAATTGTAAACGGGATGTGACAAAATTAGATTTTTGTTGTTATGAGCGATAGTTTCTTTTTAGTGTTAGGACAAAAGTTTGATTTCAGAAAGTTTTGGAAATTATTAATCCTTACGTTTAAACATGAATTGTTTTTTTTCAAACTTAAATATCACTTGACGAAATTCGTAAGCTAATTCTGGGGAAATATGAGCTGAGTCTAGAGCAAACTTCATCCCTTGAACCTAAAAACATACTCAAATTCATCAAAGAACTGGGTCTGGATGAAATTCTGTTATCCCCTTCGTTGGTACACACCAGGGATCTGCGATTATTCTTGTTTTTTTAAACATTGGTTGGCAAACACAAGAATATGTTGTTTTAGGTAAGGTTAGGTAAAACCACATGCCTTCTGACAGATGCTCACATAGACAATTCTGGTCCTTAGTGTAGCCGATTACGAGCAAAGGAACTTTTGTGTTTAAATGAAGTCTTTAAAAGATTTGCGTAGAATTCGCAAACCTTAGGGGGGATACCAGAGATACTTTGGCTACATATTTTAGAGAATATATTATTTTAATATATTATAAACACATAATTTTTATAAACACATAAAATAAAAATATATAGCACATAAAAAAGTTTTAGAGAGAAATCTGTGCTTAACACATACCCTTTGCATCTATATTCCAAATTTTATAATTCTAGCATCAATATTTACTGAGTTATATCGAATAATATAATTGCTCCGTCCCCTGCTTCAATCCCGCTCATTTCTGAAAATGTGCTTGACACATACCCTCTGCAAATTCCAAATTTCAAATTCCAAATTCTCTAATCCTAGCATAAATATTTACTGAGCAACAGCGAATACACGTAATATAGTTATCACGATCAAGTCAAATGATCTATTGCTCTTTGTTATCTCAAATCCTATCTTGTCCACAGGAATCTTCATTCCTGTCCTAGGAACCCACAGAATCTAAAGAAGTCCAAATGACGGATCCAGGAGCTGTCCAAACCCCAGTTGAATCTCTTGTCCACAGAAACCTTCATTCCTGCCCTAGGAACTCACAGAACTCTATAAAGTTCAAATCATGTACCCAAGAACTGGGAAAAAAAACACGTGAATATTTCACTTCACGACACGTGCCAAAACAATGAATAACGTGTTTGCAAAAAGCATAAGGCATAACATAAAATAAAGCTCAACTCATTCATTTTCTTACAAGAAAATGAAAATAAAACAGCTACGACCCTGCAAACCATATCAGTCTTTTAAGACTCCTTTATGACTCATTTGAAGGAGCCTTAGCCCTCATAATGAGCTCTTATAAGTTTCATTAAAGAGCAGTTTTTCCTTTGAAAATGGTCCATCTTTAAAGGCTCAAATGAGAGTACAAAATGATACTTTTTTGACTGTTAATATCAATAGTCATTTTTTTGGACTCCTATCAGACTCTTTTATGAGTCTTATATTGGCATTTTAAAACTCATATCAGACTCTTAAAAGTTTCAAATATGTACTAGTTTTCCTTTGAAACTGGTCGCTTTTAAGAGGCATCAAAATGTGTCCTAAAATACTCTTTTATCATTCCTATTTTTGCTTTTTTTTCGTCATAAAATAATCATAAAAGTTCTGAAAATTCGCTTTTTTTTAATTAAATTTGGTCACTCTTTATGAGCTTCAGTAAGAATCGTAAAAAACTCTTTTATGACACTTATTTAGAGTTTTATGGTTACATAAAAGACTCCTAAAAGTGGCAAAAAACATCAAAGTTTTCCTTAAAACGACCTCTTTACTCGCTGAATTTTTCAAATGTTATGTTAATTGTTTTTAAAAAACAGTGTCAGAAAAAGCGGATCACTTCATGAAATTCACCGCTGTTCCTTTGCTGAAATATGAAGTTGTACGCATATTTAAAAACACCTTATTAAAACACAATTACAAAGCCGAATAAAATATCAACTGAATGAATAATATTTAAAAGCATTCTTTTTTTATTTAAATTTCTACTCCAAAAATGCTCCCAATCCGAAAGTTTTTAGGAGCTTGGTTTTTGTAAATACAGAAAATACTCATAAGAAACTCATAATCAGGAGGCTTTGCACAAAACACTCTTAAATTCAAGTTTTTTCAGAACCCTAAACTGAAGTACTCCAAAAACAATCCGCAATATATTCTTTTCAGGAGTGTACGTTATGAAAATAAAAAAGATAATCTTTAAAAACTCAAAAATAGGAGGAAACTCATAAAATCCTTTTCAATGAGGCTCTTTTCAGAGTCGAATTATGACCGATCCGAACTTGGTTTAAAGGTTTTTCATTTTTCCTTAATTTTATTCAAGAATGTCTCCTTAAATTTTTTTTCGAAATTCGAATTATTTTAAAAGCTCAACGAATTTTCTCAAAACTACTTCTTCCAACAGGTTTGAATTAATATCTCAATTTCTAATGGACCGATTAACTTAAAATTTAGTGTGGGCCTTTTTTATATATCCATCTATGGCCCGGACTATAATAATGCAAAAATTTCCTTTATTAATATTTTTTTATTATATTACAAAATTACTTTTTTTCAAACCGTCGCCATTTCGCGAAAAATGGCCATGTCGCCATTCCTAGTCTTTGTTTTTTTAATTTTTAAGTTTTTTAAAATTTTTTTTTAAATTTTCTAGATGAATAAATAAGTGATAAATGGATGGTAAAAATATTAATTGGTTCTTTTTATCGACACTAAAATACTGCTTTCAGCACACTAATTTCGATAGTACTCATTCCAAATCTCACTGGTACTCATTAGCGACAGTGATCTTTAACGTAGATTTTGTTGTTGTCTAACCTAGGATTTTGTTCAAAAAAGTTTGCAACCTTTGCAGCTGTGTTTCCATTGAAAAGCACTTGAAAAAATCGGTGTTTATTTTAAGTTCCAAATTGAAATTATATTAACTTTTCAAAATAAATAACATATTTTCAGAAGAAAAGTGGGAAAGTAATTTTTTTCACTCACAATTTTAACGCTGAGGCGCAATGTATAACAAACTTTCAAATAATTCAAAAGAACATAAAGTATCATTTTGAAAGGCATTTCATGCAGATTTCGTGGCTAATAAGATAGCAGGTGAATCAGTAAGATAGCAAAGGTATGACAGCCCGTATGCACAGAAGGGGCGTTTCTTTTTTTTTGAGAGTGAAAATTTATTTAAAACAAGCACTGAGGTAGGATAAGCAACAAATATTTGGAGGCTTTATTAAAATTGTCTACAATTAACTGACGTTGACATAAATTTGGATAATTTATTGGAAGGATCATGAAAGATTTAAATAAAATTGTTATTACTAAGTTTGTTTTTCATTATAGAGAACTTTATAGAATTTTATGAGGCCTATCTACATTTTCCACGAAAATTCGTTTTTTATTGCAAAGAAATCGTTGACTCATGAGATACATTTCAATAAAAAAAAGTTCATCAGAGTTTTCACCCGCAAATGGTTGACGTATCTACAATAAAGTTTTTTGTTTGTAAATTCAAAAGAACTTATTTACACAATATTTCAGAAATGTTAAAGATAATTGTAAAAAATTTGCAGACTACAATGGCAGGGCAAAATAGTGAAGGAAATGCATTGAAAAGCATAGGAATAGATGCTGTAGGCATCATCAGTGGAAAAAGATATTGGACAAATAACAGGTCATTTTATAATCGAATGAAACTATTTTAAAATATATTTTAATGCAGATTCGAAAGATAACTCGACAATGGGCCTTATCTGCAAAAGGAGGAGAAATTATGGCTCTTAGTCTAATAAAAGGAGAAAAAACGCAACGAATCGCATGAGGAGTGAACAGTACCTTGGGCTTTTCCAAAAAATTTGGAACCATTTTCAAGAAGTGAAGTCTGTTATTCCATCATGTCACTATTTTTATGATAATATTGAAAAATGAATGTAAGCGATTCAATTAATAGACCAATATCATTCTTCAATGTTATTTTGATATCTTTCTCTTGTGTTTGTTAATATTGTTACGAACAAACTGTTTTTAAAATTTGAATAAAATCGTCAATGAACTTACAGAGATCTTAATTTTCCTTTGGAATAAAAGGACCTTTCTACTGATTTGAACAAAGAAAAAAAATATTTTAAATAAAAACCAACCCATCTACTCTTAAACGAATATTATGAGATTTCATAAAAATTTTTTGCTTATTGAAGCTTGTTATCCTTTTAGTACAATATTCTGTTACTTTTATTGGTGAATATTTGCACACTGAAAGATTTAAACGGTTTTATAGCTATCTTAAAAAGAGTTTTTTTTTGTAGATAGGTCATATTGAATACAAGATCTCGTTATTCTCTTATATTTTCTTATTGTATATATTGGATTGTTTTTTTTTTTTACTAGCTTAAGCCCGGCGTGTTGCTGGCGCGACTCCGTTGCCAAACGAGAATAAAATGTTATCAGTGAAACTGTATATGTAAATTGTGGTAAAATTCCATGGCTATGCGACTTTTAACTCAAAAGCTGTTGAATTTTTTAAATTTAGGTTGTATGGGAGGTACCACGCTCCCTTGTTCAACGCCATACAAAGTTATCAGTAAAACTGCATGTGTAAATTGCGTTCGAATACTGAATTCCGAGGCTGTGCGGCTTATAACTCCAAAGCTATTCGATATCGCAAATTTGAATTGTATGAGAAGTTCCACGCCCACTGGGGGTAGGAGAGTGAAATATACTTTACGACCTATTCTCATACCTACCAAATATACATACAAAATTTCATGAAAATCGGTCAAGCCGTTTCGGAGGAGTTCTGCCTCAAACACCGTGACACGAGATTTTTATATATTTGCCTCAAACACCGTGACACGAGATTTTTATATATTAGATTAATGTTTCTCTGTATTGATGTTTGCATTTCCGTTATGCCGTGGTTATGCTAGCCAGACATGTTTGCCGAACATTTTTTGTTATTATTGTTTCACGTATAAAATGAAAAATGAACTTTTTCTCATATTCATTCTCTCTAACTTTGCCGAACTTTCTGGTGTTGCATTTAGTCATTTTGCATAATAGCATCAAATAAGTAGCAAAAAGTATTAAAAAGTGAATCTAATTGTGTACTCAAGCAACCCTTAACACAAAAAGCAAGCATTATTATTATTATTATTATTATTATTATTATTATTATTATTATTATTATTATTATTATTATTATTATTATTATTATTATTATTATTATTATTATTATTATTATTATTATTATTATTTATCATTATTATTATTATTATTATTATTATTATTATTATTATTATTATTATTATTATTATTATTATTATTATTATTATTATTATTATTATTATTATTATTATTATTATTATTATTATTATTATTATTATTATTATTATTATTATTATTATTATTATTATTATTATTATTATTATTATTATTATTATTATTATTATTATTATTATTATTATTATTATTATTATTATTATTATTATTATTATTATTATTATTATTATTATTATTATTATTATTATTATTATTATTATTATTATTATTATTATTATTATTATTATTATTATTATTATTATTATTATTATTATTATTATTATTATTATTATTATTATTATTATTATTATTATTATTATTATTATTATTATTATTATTATTATTATTATTATTATTATTATTATTATTATTATTATTATTATTATTATTATTATTATTATTATTATTATTATTATTATTATTATTATTATTATTATTATTATTATTATTATTATTATTATTATTATTATTATTATTATTATTATTATTATTATTATTATTATTATTATTATTATTATTATTATTATTATTATTATTATTATTATTATTATTATTATTATTATTATTATTATTATTATTATTATTATTATTATTATTATTATTATTATTATTATTATTATTATTATTATTATTATTATTATTATTATTATTATTATTATTATTATTATTATTATTATTATTATTATTATTATTGTTATTATTAACAAAAGCATAAGTGCAGTAAGAACTAAGTTCTTTTATAGCACAACATAAATACATTCAATATAATATAAGTATAATAACAACTGTTTTAACATTGTTTTGTTGAACTAATTTTAATAACAAAAATCATGTTAATTGAAGTAATTTAATACTATTTTGAAAGAAAAATAACGAATTCATTAACAGTTATTGCATATTTCTTAAAACTAACAAAAAAAAAAGAAAAATAAATAATAAATGATTTAATACAAAAAATTATGCTATTGCGTATCCAATCCCAATTTGGATTCATTCGCTAGTTTCGTTTTCCATTTTGTAGTAAATATGAATAATATGCCTAAAATTGTGTATAAAAAATGCAAAAAGTATTGTTCTTAATTGTGTTTTGACTTATTTTTACATAATATGCAACTGTGCAACAAACATAGCATAGCCACGAAACAAACACTTCAGCGAAGAGACTAAGTTAACAAAAATGAACACCGAACATGTTTGGCTGGCATAACCACGGCATAAGAAACTTTTGGTCACGCCTGAACTAAAGTTTTATTAATTATTAATTTTGAAATGCTACTGAAAAGTATTATCTCCGTTTATTAAATCATCAAAATTTTTGTGAAAATACTGAGCGTAGCGTCATTTGCTTTCATTTGTTTCTTTTCGGTGTGCTCTTTTTCGTTGTGGTTATGTTTTTGGCATAGAGAGGACTTACGTTAAAGTTTTTTCTTTTCTCCTATCTTGTGGGTCGCAAGCAGGGCTGCCAACTCGTTTCAATGAAATTTCCAATTCTGGTGATTAAATTACCCCATTTTGCAACCGATCCCCCACAAAAAAAAAACATATGTACTTTAGAAAAGTCTGTATTCTGTAAATTTTTTATTAGTAACATTTTTTTAGCCCATATGCAAACATCCCTTAAAAATTTTACAAAACATTTTGAAAAAAACTGTTTAGGCCGCAACCCGAACGATTAGTAAAGTAGTAGATTATAATACTTACTGCTTTATCGGCACGTTCCAGTATCGATCGGCTTCTCCAACGAGTTCCTTTGTTGGTTGAAAACATTCGCAAATTGATTGACTCCCGCGTAGCTAATTGTACTAATTTTTGTAAAATTTTTGTTTGTATAGGAGGTAGGCGAGGTTTTCATTTCATTTGGAAATTTCATACTCAAAGTGCATATTCAAAATTATAAAGTTTACGTACAAACTTCGAAGCGATTAAATTATTTTTTGAGGAATTTAAAGAGATTTACCGTTTTGGTAAAGTCTGTTTGTATGGGAGGTAAGCATGATATTCATCAGATTTTGACTAATTTCAAATTAATGATGAATATTTCACGTCAAAGCATGTGTGCACAATTTCAATTTATGGCATTGGAAGAGATTTTACCGTTTTGCTAAAGTCACTTTGTATGGGAGGTAGGCGTTGTTTTCATCCGATTCGATCTTTTAACTTGATCGCAGTTTGTGAATATAATCATATAGTATTTTAAATTTCATAACAATTACTGCAAAATTGCGGCTCTAATCGTGTCACCAGACATACCGAGATGTCTAAATCGACAAAGGAGGTGATGCTGATCAAAAATATATACTTTTCTATACCTACCACGACTTCTTATTAGCGTTACTAACGGAGTTACAAATTTAATATACCTCTTACGCGGTGTATTCACTTCTTGTGATTAAAAATTAGCCGAAGAAATGCAAGTTGGCAACTGCGCTTTGTAGTGCAATGGGTATGTTCAGCAATAAACTAACTTAGCAAAAATTTCTAAGCATATTTATACGAAAAATTTTGCAATTTGCTATGATTTCTAAATTAATTTAGAAACTAAAGTGAAATTAAATCAATTTCCCCTTTAAAAGTTAAACTTCCCCCACTCCCCCATTGAGTCAAAATTCCACCCAAATGGGGGAATTCCCTCCGAGTTGGCAAGCCTGGTCATAAGCAGCATATCTAATCTCAGCGTTACTAACCGGTAAGGTAATGTCATCAGTGTTTTAGCGGCGGACATGGCAAATATAATTCGGAATTGTAAAGACTGTGAAAGTCAAAGCATCTACATTGTATCGTATTTAAAAAACAATTTATTACGCCATTTTTTCATTTACCACTGGAAAGCTGGAACCAAAACTATTTTGGAATATAATCTCTTTTTGAGCTCTCCATAGATAACGACAAATGAGTCCGTTTGTTTCATTCCTGATGCTTAATTCGTAATTAACGACCCTAAAAACATAAAGAATATTACTAATTTTTAAAAAACTTTAATAAAAATACTATTCCTTAAAGGTTAAACCGAAGTCATGCTAGAGTCGGTGGTATGGCAAAACAGAGGCACTTTCATTTTCATAGAATTAAACATGTAGTAGTATTGGGGATTAATTTGCGATCTTGTCTTTAAATTGATTTTTTCTTTTGACGATCCAAATAAATAAAAAAAAACACGCAACTTTTTTCCATTGAGTTTATTCCAGTCGGAGCAGTGTGCAAAGCCATCACGAGTTTACTGGTAAACAACGATAAACTTTTTGTGTGCATTGCAAATACTTTTGCGATTCCCTGTTTTTTCGCAATTCTCACAAAGCTGAAAATTTTCAAAAACTATAGCAGCAACTCAGCAAAAAACAACCAAGGCTTAGTAACAAACTAGCCCTGCACATCATGACAAATAAAGAAGCAAAAAATAGTATTATTTGCTTAAAGAGTCCCAAAGAAATGGACGACGATGACAACGACGCATCACAGCAGCTAAGTGCTCAGCGCGCAAATCCCAGTTGATGATGACGATTATGCAGGCTAAACATTACGTCCAGACCATTCAGATAGCAATATGTGCACATTTGCTTACTTTTGACATGTGTTGCCATTGCAAGCATTAAACTATGACTTTATTTTTACATTCAGCAAGGAACATAAACTGTAGCGCGCATTGATCCATTTTACGCTCGTCGTCCGGTTGTTTCGGAATCACATTTAATCAGTCCGTGATTTTTTTCTTTTTTGTTCCTTTCTTGCTCAACTTGCTTCAACTGAGCCAACTCTGTTGTTTGTATGTCGGAATTAAAAGAATGCAAGAAAAAAGAGAAGCTTAAAAAATTTAATGAAAAGAATTTACGCTCTAGAATGAATGCACAACCGTAGGAAATGGGTGATGTGGTGCATAACTTTTAGGTTCTTATGCATTCAGCTTCCGCTGAACTTTTAGAGTTAAAATCAATTTTGAATTGAGTAACGGAAAAGTTAAATTTAAAGTAGGGTAAAATATAATTAAAGTGGTGTTTTAGTTTGATGCGTATGTTTATGCTTATGTTTATGTTTATGCTTATGTTTATGCTTATGCCTATGTTTATGTTTATTTTTTTATGTTTATGTCTACATCTATGTATATTGCACTGAGGGACATATGTGTTAAAATTAAAGGAAATTGTGTTCATATTAAATGAATTGTGTTTAAACAATTTCATCTAAGTTAAACACAAATGTTTTTAAAGTTTAATTTAAATCAAAAGCTTTTGTTTGCAAAACAATATTTTTAAATATACTTTTATTTTAAAAAATTTTATTTTAAACACAATCATTTCAACGAAAAATTGCATGCAATAAATTTAATATTAAAAGCAAATATTTTAAAACATAATTTAAAAATATTGTTATTAATTTAAAAACAAATAAGTTAAATCTCCATTATTTCAATGCCATTTTTTTAACTTTTTCGAGTTTTCAAAGTCAGATTCGTGATCAGCGACCCCTGGAATCCCCCGAATGACAAATTTTTTGACTTCATTTGATGAAGTTTGCATTTTATTGCGGCTTGAAATATATTAAATATCAAAAGAATTAATTAGTTTTTATTTCATCTTATGTTTAATATTTGTAAGAATAATTCAAAATATTTTCAATCAATCGAATGTAAAATCTGGGAGTCTCAGTTGTCTGGCAATAATTTTCAATGATTCTACTGCACATAATTTTTTAATTCAATCTGTGATAGCGACGTATTTTTTGTTTTTGAAAGGAAATAATAACGGAAAATTACACAAAAAACAGAAATAAGTGTGTAGTTGAAAATTAAACACGCTTGTTTTAAATTTTGTTTTGTACAAAAGCAAATGAGTTAAATTTCTATTTTAAAATTTTTTGTTTGATTTTAAAGTATATTTTTTTCCTCAGTGTATGTCTATTGTTAATGTAATTGTTAATATGTTACCAATGTTCATTTAAATTTGAATTGTCTTTTGTCATTTGCCTTAAACACTTTTTAAATTTTGCCTAAAAAATATTCAAATATTATATCATTTTGCGTCGACAACTTTTCTCCACCATTAACACTAAGGCCGCGTTCATAGTGGACGCTTTGCCTGAAGCTGAAGCATAAAGCAGCTTTGTCTAGCTTTTTTTGATCATAGTGAACGCTTATTCAACGCTGCACAAAGTAGCTTATTGTGCTTATTGATGTTCGTAGTGCGCGCTTTAAAAAAAAATTGTTCTTCGGTAAAAGCTTTTTTTTTGTAATTATATGTGTATTAAAACACAAAAAATTTCATAAACTTACTCGGTATTTTCATTTGCTGATTTATTTCATCCCACAACTTGTCAGTTATTAACCGATTGTGGTAATTTTTTTGATGTTTATCCCATAAAGGACGACGCGAAAAAACTTCAGTTGTCAACTGATCAATATCCATTTTGAAACTAAACTAGTCGCAAAGTAGATTCGCGATTATAACCAACGAAAAATCAAACCAATAATAAACAAAAGTTCTAAAGAACTTGTAATACACAAAGCATAACAACGGTAGAAAGTTCAGCACAAAAAGGACACAAGAACAACGAAAACTATGTAACAAAAAAGATAGAATACACAAGTCACTTGTGAGAAGTGCTTAAAACAGAAAAACACCACAAAACGAAACAACAAAAACGCTACAACAACGCAACAACAACGCAACAACGGTTAAAACTTCAGCAGAAAAAATATCAAACATATAAAACAAAATCAACGAAAATATTGTTAACAGTTCAAAATTGATAAACAAGTGCCGAAATGTAATAAAAAATTAAGTACGATGCAATAAATAATAAAACTAAACAAAAAAATTGAAACTATGTGATCAAACAAGAATAAAGCACCGAAAAGCATTTTAAAAATTATCTACAAAAAAGCATAATAAACAAAATTATTTTGCTGTGAGAGTAAGCGAGATGGAGATATAAGCGCTGAAAAGCATTTGAAAATAAGCTTTATGCTAGCTTCATGCTGTCACTATGAACACTTTGAGCTTTTTCCATATGATCATACACAAAGCGTTTTTCAGCTAAACCTCTAGGCTAAGCTAAAAGCGCTTACTATGAACGCAGCCTAACGCCTCTTACCGACAAAAACTCATCACATCGTTATGATAACAAAGCAATGATTGAACTACAAACCATATTCAATGAATGATTACCAGCAGCACATAAATAACGATATGTTTGACCTATCTTACCCAAAAGCTGTCATTCCAATAACGAAATAGTATAAGATAATTTAACAAAATGATAGGCTGGGCGAAAAAAATAAGTTCTATAACAAATAATCAAATCCATAAAAAATACTACATTATCTGCAGGACTCTAGAAAGTTCTTTGAGAATAAATTGACCCTTAAAGATTAAATGGTCTTGGTTGGATGAACGCATACACTTAAAGCGATTGAGTTGTTTTGAACAGCGTCCATCTTTGGTGTTAATACAAAAGCTGTAAATACTGCCATCGATGCAGATGAAAGTGCGTATATTTTATAAGTTCCGAAGCACAGATACCCACAACAAGCTCTGATGTTTTCTTATCTCTGAAAGTGCTGAATATGACGAACTAGCTGACGACTCATTACTTTTGACTTAGGGTTCCAACAACAGCAACAACAACATTGTTTTGCTTATCTTTTGCAGCAACTCATGTAGTTAAAAATGACATTGCAAACTCAGCTTCAAATGCTTCATTTGTTCTTTTAAGTGGGAAATTCGTCCATTGATTCTGTCAAATATATTCAATTTGACAAATAAAAATTGAGCATTTTCAGACTTTCAAATGTACCTTATTACTTTGATGTTTAACTTATGTTTAGTGATTCAGGCTATGAAAATTAATAACTTAGTATAGTTACCAGCAGCAAATTGTTTCTCCTTGTTTCTAAGTCAATCGTAAATTATTGCATTTTCCTTTTTACTTCGCTTAAAATAACTATTTCATAGATTTATGTCTTTCTTTTCTTATCCTTCTCTGGACGTTTTGCTTCTTGTTGGCTTAAAATGTTAGTTGTTGGTCTTATTTTCTTATAAAATAACATAAAATACTAAAAACCGTACGATAACCCTCATCATCTAGCAGCTTTCGCTACAAAGTGCCTCTCTGGGAAAACTCTCGAACTCGCTGAAGAAGATAATAATCCTTGCTGATATCACCAGCATCAGCTTCAGTGGAAACAACGACAAACCGACCGACCGACCGAACGACCACACTCTTCGTGATACCATCACTCTTAAGTGAAACTTTGTGGGTGACTCATCGTTCGTGTCTGCACTCTTCACAGAGAACTGTAAACCAGCAGGCAGGCAGCTAAGCAATTCCAGCGATAAGCAGATAATCGTTGCCAACGTTCATCACCTTCCCACATTTAACACTGCCTCTAGTTCTATATGTTGCTGTCTTTGTTTTTGTTTGAGTCCTTAACATCGTTGTATTTATATCCTCATTCTTGAGATACTTCATGAAATGGCGAATTGGGGTGAATGCAGATTTTGTTACCAACTTGAGAAACTCACTCACTTCTCCTAGAGCCAGTTTTAATATTCGTCCACTTTCAACTACTTGTTATCTTACGAAAATGACACTAAATCCGCGTTAAGTCCGTTTATTATTCTTTACTACTTTTCGCTATTACTTACACTTCTTTAAATTGACTCCATTCGAATATTGATACTGTGTTTTTTTCTTATGGTGCTGCTAAAGGAGTCTCTGGGAACAATCAATAAATCATTACTACTTCCACAACGTAACTCTTTACTACTTTTCGTACTTACACCTCTTTAAATTGACTCCATTCGAATATTGATACTGTTTTTTTTTCTAATGGTGCTGATAAAGGAATCTCTGGGAACAATCAATAAATCATTACTACTTCAACAACGCAACTCTTAGAAGCTTTGGAGTGTTGACTACGCATTTATTTGAAAACCTATTCAATAAATTTTTTTGAAGATGAACCACAGTATTAAACATTTTCCCTACCAAGAAATTTTAATGCATGAGAACACACACAAAATCTGTTACGTCTTCGTCTATTAACTCAACTTCCGTATTTTCATAACTTTTAATAGCAATTCTGACCAGGAAATTCTGATCTTTATGTATCGTTTCAATTGCAAATTTAAGTCTGATCTTTCAATTTTTTCGGACATGTAAAATATTATGTTAACCATGTTTTGAGCTTGGAAATGTTGCATACGATTTTAATTTTTCGAAAAGTGGGGTTCAATTGTTGCTTATTTGAAGTCCTTTCGAGTCCATTGAGTATTGGTACCGATGGTGGCAAAAATTGGCTACTTTAAATGTTAAAATTAAAATTTCATGAGAGACTTAATCCTATCGGTACATATGTAGACGCATGACCAATTATTTCTTAAACATAATTTAGATGCGAAAGCCTGCTTACAATTCTTCGGCCTTTTTTCGGACATGGCCGCTAAAAAACTGATGACATCTGCACTACACAGTAACCGGCAATGGGAGTTGGTATGCACAAGATATGAGAGAACAAAAAATAGTCCAGTTGTAAATGCAAACATGACGTTACCAATTATATCTTAAAAACAACTTATCTGCGAGGCCGCCAAAGCCTGTTTACAATTTTCAATTGCAGTAGTTCGGACATGGACGTTAAAACACTGGCTGACATCTACCTTAAACAGTAAGCGACGATGGGAGTAGATATGCACAAGAATAAAGAAAATAATGAGAAACAATAGGACAGAAGTCCAAAAACAGAACGAAGTAACTAAAGTTACTGCCTTTATATTTTATTTCGTTACTATAATAATTTTTTTATGTTCTATATATCTGTGTTTTTAGTTTCTCTGTGCAGCTCTTCATTCTCTTGTAATTAATTCTCTTGTAATTAAGATGTTTTAAGGGTTAACTTTAAAAATACTCAGAAATTACCAAAACAAATAGCAGCAACTCGAGTCAAAATTCCATATAAAAATTTAACTTTAAAAATTATTGAGCAACAACTTCGACCAACTAACACAATTTGACATAATAAAAATTAAATAAGTACAAGCGTTAGTTTAAGATTCTGAAGTATCAAGTAATTTTTTTAAATCCTAAAAAATGAGCGCTGATCAAGAACTAACTTCGGCGGTTTCCGAGAAAAAGTAAGTCTTTGTTAAAGTTAAACTATTATTATAGTGAGTTTTATATTTCCATCTGTGTAGGTAATTTATGTTTATGCCATATATAACTGTTTCTCTACAGTAATGACTTCAGTAGAATTGATAAAGTGCATTAGTTAACTGAATATAGTGCCTTTAAAAATTTGTATTTAAGTAAAACTTTTAAAGTTGCTGCATTTTTAGCTAGTAATTTTTTTCAAATATACAAAAAAAAAATATAGAAGGATTTCATGTTAAAACTGCTGAACTTTTAAAGTTGCTGCCTTTTCAGCTTTCATTTTTTTTTAAATATACAAAAAAGACAAATATAAAAGGATTTCATGTTATAACTGCTGAACTATTAACATTAATTATTTTTAAGCTTACGTCAAGATAAACAAATCATACGTAAATACTAAAACTTTAATTTTATATTTGTAAAGTAATAAATTATGAAGAGCTAACAAAAAACCTTAAAAGTTGATTTACTCGAAATCGTAAAAAATGAGTTATAGCCTTATGTTATTGTACGAGAGAGCTTATCATTTCACAAAGTTAATAATTTTTTTTTAAAAATTTTTTAAATTCTTTCCTAATCGTTAGAAAAATAAGACATTCTAAAAGTCATATCGTTAATACAAAATGAGGTCTTGTATGAATAAAATAAAATTATATTGCATGTCGCTGGGAGGTGGTTAAATGTCGGTGGTAAAAATCCATTAGAAAAAGGTAAGTGATGATGAAAATAACGCTGAAATAGACGGCGCTTTTGACACTTGTTAATAAATTAGTGTCTTTTAACGCGTATGTAAAGCACTTCGAATGCGAAGTTACATAATTAGTCATGATTCTTGAAGTACTGTGTTCAGTTCTATGTATTGCTAAAAAAACAAATCAAATTTGTATACAAAAATCGACAGTAAACCTGCCATAAGGCATGTTGCAAAGTTTTTTTGAAATATTTTTGGTGTAAAGTTTACGATTTTTTGGTAAAAGGGTTGGTTTATGGTTATAGACAGCATAACAAAAACTTCGGCGTTACGCGTGAAATACTGCGTATCCGCTTACGGTGATATCGCACGCGAAACGACGATTTGTTTTTAAAGTCATGGAAATAATATTGTTCATCTTTTTTGAGTCATAAAAGAATGTTGAAACTTAGAGCAAACCACTGAAACGCCTTCAACTTGATCGATACACTTACTTTACCACAGAACGATCTACTTTTTCTTCCATATACGAGATCGTTTTCAAAGTAATTGGAATCAATATTATTTTTCAACAATTTTCATCAAAAAATAATGTTTTATATACGAAAAAGTGCTATGAAAAAGTTGACGCTGTTATAGCCATTCTAGAGTTATTATACATATATGACAAAAAGTTGCCTTGGCTGAAACTTTATTACAAGATCTTTATGAGAGCTCGCTCTCATGACCATAATTGAATCTGCATTAATCACAAAACAAGAACGACAATTTTTTTAGCGTCTTTCGCAAATAAAAGCTGTGATACATTCAGCATTGTGGCTACTGCAACTAATTTTCAGTTTTGCGTCTTGAGTAACTTAGATTCGGCTACTGTAGCCTCAATACGGGTTTCATGCTTTTACTGCGGATACTAAAACGACAAAAGACGAATAACTCTATTTAAGTTTTGAACTTTCAGTGTGCTTGTTGGCAAAAAGCAAACATTTTTTATAAAATGAATAAATCAGTATTTATAAACACTTGAAATAACTTCAACTCGACAAAACGTCCCGGTTTTCCTGTGTCCCGGTGCACAGTAAAAAATGCCTCATTTATAAATGTTGAAGAAAAAATTAAAAGTGTATCAGTAAAAACTGAAAAATTGTTTGCAAATGCCTGTAAATGATTGAAAATGGATTTTTTTTTTTACAAAATTCTTAATTCGAGCGAAAATAATCTTGTTAAAAATAATACATTTTGTATTCGCTATTCCAGGGCACAAGGGAAATAGAGCGAGTATTTTCACTGGTATTTTCGCAATTTAGTAAAGAAGGAAAATATATCAACATAACAACTTTGGAAAGCATTATGCAATGCAATTTTAATTATTCTATGACGTGCACAGAATTTTATAAAAATATTAAAACGCAAAAGCATGTTCTTGATGAATCAAAAAAGTCTGCAAAATATGATCAGGCCAAACCTTTATTTTGAATAAGTGCAAACAATATTTTTTTGCATCATTGTCTGAATTGATGTTTCTTTTTTTTTGTTATTATAAGATTTATAAATTATGTATGTATTACATACTATGTGTGCCTGTGAGTTAGTTTGATTTATGTTTTTTTAATAAACGGCAATATATAATATTAAAATTGCGTATTTGTTTTTTGTGGAATGCTGTTAAATAATGATTACTAATCGTTATCATTAGTAATTCGATTATGTTTTTAAAAAGGTGAAATAATTGATTAAGTACGATTCTTTTCTGTTTTTAAATTTAATTTATAAAAAATAATTACGATTACTTCAGATAACGAAAATAATCAAAAAGAATCAAATGTAATCAAGAAAAAATAATCCGACTACTTTAAGAAATAATGTTTTCTTTTTGATTATTTAAATAATTTCTAAAAGTTGTCGGACATCTTTTCTTGATTACTTTTGATTCTTTTTGATTATTTTCGTAATTTCAAGTAATCGTAATTATTTTTTGATAATTTGTAATCGTAATCAATTACTAATCATAAAATTATCCCTCAAGGATTATATAATGATTACAATTCTTTTTAAAAAACAATATAATTAATAACTAATCGTAATCACAATTTAACAGCTATGGTGGAATATTATAAAAGAATGTGCAAAAATGTCCCGGTCAAGTGCTGTAGACTTATGGCAGCCCTACTGTAAGTACCAATAAAATACGATAAGCTATCAAATAATCGGGAATAATTATCAAGAAATCGTGACTGAAAACTTTTTTGAGCAAAATTTTGGCAGTTTTATAAGTACATAATTTTTTACAAACAGTGAAGGGAAATGAAAGAAACTGCGTTATAACTATTAAAACAAAAACTAAAAAAAAACAAAAGTTAACTTTTACAATTTCATCACAAAAAATTTGTCCACGATTTGTCAACATCACGATATATAGCAGCTACTAAAGGCGCTAGCATGCCCCCTCCACGATTCGGCTTTCAAAACCGAATTCCTCTCACCATTGTAAGTTCTTACAACTTCCTGTGAGGTTGTCAAAACCTAAATAGCAACTCCTAAACTGGAATCTTACAGCCCTTATGGAAATTGTCACAGCGTCATAGACTAATTTTTTGAGAATCGTTATTACGACTGCGATCAAAGCGATGTTTTGATAGCCAATCGCCAGTTCCGTGAGTGTAGAATAGCTATGAGCGTTCTGCAGCAAAAATGTGCGTATTTTCTTTCAAAATTCACAAAATTGCTTGTTGTTTGCTGCACCCTACGATCGGTCAAGTTAACTGATTGTAGGGTGGCTAAAGCGTTTAAATTTCGTTAATAATTATTTATGACTGATTAGATTTGTCACACATTATTTTGAGTAGGGATAATCAAAAACGTGCATACGAAAGTAATTTCAAATATCTCAATAGTTTCTAGTATTCGGTTTCTCATAGAATGTTATGATGCATTTACACATTCAAATTTTTCTTCTCTTATAAACTGTATGAAATTTCGATGTGTGACCTTCATTAAATTTGTTGCAAATTTCTTGGCCCACAAAATTGAGCTGCATTGTTTCCAGCTTACTTTTTCCTTGAAGTATCAAATACTCACTTAAAGTTTAAGAATTAATATCCCTTAGAACCGGTCAGTGAAAGTTATTCCATGATTTCACCAACAAATTTTTCATCATATTATCGTACTTTTCTGGACATTATATTCCCAAAGAAAGCATTTTCCTTAGATATTATAGTTAGTAAAATTTAAAATAACTCCGCAACATGAGGTCTAATTAGATCTAATTAAAATGGTTTTTTTTTACAACTACAACGAATTAAAACTATATTCATAGGATAAAATTGAATTGTATGCTCTAAAAACTTTGATAATAGTCTTAACTTGTAAGAATAAGAAAAAAAAAAGATATTTTGCAAAACCCGTTGAAAATTTGTTAATTGGAATCATGGAAATGATATCACTAACCGTTTCTGAATTACATTAAATTTATACTTGGAGAGAGGATTTAACCTCTCTTGTGAATTTAATTACAAACTTATTGGATAATTTCTTGGGTCAAACATTTTACAAAAACTTTGCTAAACAGCTCAAATCAAAATTGTAATTGGGTTAGGAAGTAAAAGAAAACATGTAGAAGATTGTTATTACATTTGACCTTGAAAACATCTCTTATCTAAGCTAACCCAGTTATATTTTTTTGTTAACGTGTTAAACAGAAATGTTCTTTTAAAAGCCTTTAAAATTTAAATTGTAAATTTATGGCTTATGATTGTAATACATTTTATTAAACATTATAAATTTTTATATCTCTAATGCTCTCTGCAATTTCCAAATCAATCAAGAAATTGAAGATGACTTCTATCCATATTTTTCAAAGACAACTTATACCACACCGTTTGTTTTTAGTAAAGTCGGAAAAGAAAGTCGAAAATACAACTTGATTTCCGAAAATCGCGTTTCGGTCAAAAGTTGGAAGTTTTTGTTAAAAGTTGAAAATCTTCTCAGGAATAAAAATTTTACAAACTGGTGTTATTTAACTACTTGCAGCCAATATTTTCGAAACCAAATTTCTGTCGAACCCAGGCTCATTGTGAATAATGAAGAAACTTGTATCAAATAAGCTCAATACCAACCCAACAAGCAAGAAAAATATTTTTCGCCAAGCTTGGAAAAAAGTCTTCAACCTCCACTTGATCTCCAACTCATTTCTCCAAGTCAACTCCAACATCTTTGAGTTGAGTTGGAAAATAGCTTGAGATTCATTAGTTTTTAAAGTGACAACAAAATAATTTGTTTTTGTCTGGCAATATTAGGTTGTTTTGGTTATTGTGTTTCTTGTTAGAATTTGTAGAAAAGTGTATTTGTAAATTGCAGCAAAATAATAAAAGTAAAGTGAATAAATTAAGTAGAAACTGCAACAAATTAGGCATAAGTGCAGTTTAAGGAAATTATTTTTTCATATTTTTACTAAACGTATTTTGCACTCAGTCCAAAAGTGCAAAATGAAAAGAAATAAGTGCAGTTTATAAATGTACTTAGTCCAAAAATTCAAAAATAATATGGTAATTCGAATGGCTTAGGAGATTAAATTCGCGAAAGTTTCAAAATTCAGTGCAAAATATGAAGTTTGCGGAATAAAGCCGAATACAAACAATGGCTGTATTCAGCGAAAGGAAGGAGTACATTTATTTATTTTATATTATTTCTAAAATAAGCGAAAAAGCAAATTAAATATGTTCATTAATTTATAAAAATGTGTTAATAATATGTAAAACCAGTCTTCTTTTAAAGACTATAATTAATGAATGCAACCAAAACGCTTCAGTTTAGTATTTGAATAATAATATAGTTTATTTTAAATAATTTTATGAAAATGTGTAATATTAGGTTTGAAACTAAATTATTTTCATTTTTTTTTTATTTTCATTGATTGAGATAAAAAAATAATTGGAAAAGCTTTCTCTTAAAAACAGTTTCTTTTTTCATTTTGGGTTGGAGATCGGTTAGAGAAAGACTTTGGAGATCAAGTGGAGATCTAGCCTTATCGCAACTAGAGATCGAAGGTCCATTTTCCTGGAGAATTGCTTGGATCTCAAGTGGAGGTCAAGTTGATATCCAGCACTAGAGATTGGAGAAACGAATTGGAGCTCCACTTGAGCTCAAGTCGATCTCCAAGGTAAATGTTTATTGGGAAGAAATAGCACACACCTACTATTTAAGAATATGCTTCTTGAAACAGTTGTTATTATATGAGTTTATAATGTGTTATTTTTGCCATCGTTGTTGCCAATATAAGTATTTAATACCCACAACTAACATGAAGTTGTAGAACAAGTTTATTTCTGTTTATAACTCCCAACAATTTTTGATATGTTTAGCAAAAAAACCTATTCAAATTGCCACCAAATTTTTCAAATTTTCGAAACCAAATTTCTGACGAACCAAGGCTTATTGTGAATAATGAAGAAAGTTGTATCAAATAAGCTCAATACCAAGAAATAGTACACACCTACTCTTTAAGAATATAATTCTTGAAACAGCTGTTATTATATGAGTTTATAACGTGTTATTTTTGCTATCGTTGTTGCCAATATAACTATGTAATACCCACAACTAGCATGAAGTTGTAGAACAAGTTTATTTCTGTTTATAACTCGAAACAATTTTTGGTATGTTTAGCAAAGAAACCTATTCAAATTGCCACATAATAATTCGGTATTATTGCTGCTGTTGTTTTGGTTGTTGTAATAGTTTTAATTGTGGTATTAGCACAACAACACATGCCGTAGTTGTCGAACACGATTACTGATCAAATCACAACTGACAACTATGATGATATTGCTGCGATAATGTCTTTGAGTATTGAACATTTTTAACTGAATAATTTTGACGACTGGTTGTTGTTGTTGTTGGAGGTGATGGTGGTTTTGTAGTTGTACGTTTACTAATATTCGGTGCATGCAATGCATATTAATGCCAACAATAAACATTGATCTGATGTAAATAAACACAATAAATAAATAAATAAATAAATAAATAGCTTAAAGAACAAAAATAAAAAAAAACACCGGCAAGTAGACAGTTTTCTACCCAAAAATGCCAACCCCTCCCTTTCCTTTTCAACTTTTTCCTAGTCAGTCAACAACTTTACGTGTCATTGAACGACTGACTGCCTTGAAGGTGATGAAAATCCATGCAATCCATACTCGAGACAACATGGCGCGGCTTGTTGTTTCTGTTGCTGCTGCTGTTGTACAACCAACAAGTGACTAAGAAACAGTCACAATAAAAAAATTACCTAGTTGCAACAATAAAATAATAATGGAACCCCTTCACATTTTGACTTCCTACGCTATCAACATGTTTGAATATTGCCAACGAATTGCAATTCTGTGGTGGTGATTGTTGCTAGTAAGGTTGGTGTTGTTGTTTGTGTATAGGCGTTTCTTTTTCTAAAGGTAGGCTTGCGTGACCATCAAATTCTTTGGCATGCCAGCGATTCCTGCTGCTCGTTAACTGCTGAGATATATTTTTATCGTTTGGAAGCGCGTGTCGCCTGCCAACATAATAAAAAAATGCATGCTAAACTTATAGCTACAGGAAACGGTTGTTGATGTTTTTTAAAGCACTTAGTTAAGCTGCTTCTAAGGGGTTAGTATTTTGGGTAGACAGGCAGTTCTTAATTTTTCGTTAAAAAAAAAATGAATGTAAACATTTATTGACAAAATAAGGGAAGAAATACAAAGCCAAACACCACCACATAAAATCAATAAGATCACCTAATTGAGCTATTTTATTAGGTTTTCTTATTAATACTACCAAATAATAAGCATTTTCCACAAATAAATCTTTTTAATTCCATAGAGAAAATCTTATTAAAAATTTACAACTACTATCAAACATTTTTTAATAAGTTTTCTTTAATAAGAAATGATGTAGTAATCTTATTAATACTTTACTTTAATAAGAAAACTTTTTTCACTTTCCAAAGTTTAAGAAGAGACAACCTTAAATTAATAAGAAAATCTTTTTGATCTGCTTTTATAAGATTTTCTTATTAAACACCCTCTTAAGAAGGCAATAACAGTGAAAATGCTACTTATTCCTTGCTTTAGCTTTCATTCGTAATTGTGATGTGAATTCATGAAGTTAATGTACATTTTATGGATTTAATTTATTTAAAGTAAAATAAAAGTATGTGATAATGGATAATGATACTTATGTTCCCGAACTTGTTTTCGACGAGACTGAAATTCTGGAATCTCAAGCCATATTTCAGTCGTGGAGCTTAAGGGACTCAATTTCGACTTTACTTAAAATTTATGGAGTAATCTCGAAGGAGGTTCTTAAAAAAATGGAGACTGAGGAGGTCGCCACTTTCTTTGAAGGCCTCGACAGCGCCGGGTATTTTGGTGACAAAGTCAAATTTAAAATTAAAACTGTCTTGCTTGTTAAGTTAAAAAAACTTATTTATGCAACAACTTTGAATAAATTTTTTTGGTATTTTTGAAATTATATTTTAACAGATGTATTTAATATTATAGGCCATTAAAAGTATATTTCTAGGTAAAATGTAAATAATATTCCGTTTTGATTTAAAAATATTTCCTTATTCAAATTTAAAAAGAAATCCTAGTAAATCAATAAGATGTCCTTATTAAATTTCAAAAATAAATCTTATTAAATCTAAGATTTCTTCTTAAAAACTTAGAAGTTTTAATAAGATTTTCTTATTGTTTTAAAAGTGTTCTTATGAAAAACAATAAGATTCTTCTTAAAATTACGTGGTTTGCCTTATAAAAAAAGCTCATAGTTTTAATAAGATTTTCTCTATGGTTTTAATAAGACAATCTTCTTGGATGAAAATCATAGAGAATTCTTATTGATTTTCTTCTATTTTATTAGGTTGTTTTGGCTCTGTACGGGAATTCGTTGATATCATAAAACAAAATAATTATTATTCATACAAATTTTTTGTATAGCCTTTAAAGCCCCCTCCAACTTCCTAAATAGTAAACCTATGTCAATGAATAATTTAATTCAACCATAAAAATATTTTTAAACGTATTTTCTAGAATTGTATTTAGTATTTGAATTTAGTTGTAGAGCTCTTTTGACAAAAACTTGTTCATAATATAACAATGTTCATAATTACCTTGTGAGATTATGCGTTATTGTGAAGCAAAATCCATGAGTGGAGCAAAAACCGACAAATTTTCTTTCTCAAACTTCGCACATTGGGAAAAACATAGCAAAAACTGTCGCATCGCCTATTTTTAACGCTAGCGTCTATATTATTATTGAAAGATACTTGAATTTTGAGAATTATTTAAAAAAATTCTTCAGGCAAGAGACTGATGTAACCCAGCTTTGTTTTCTTCACCACTACCGGAATAGTGATGACTATTTTACAACGGTAATGTTGTAGAATATGTCACTGTTTGACGTTATGACTCTTAAAGAATTGAGCTGTGTGAAGTCATAAAAGAATATCAAAGTTCTGGTAATGGATGTAGAAAGCTAGTCAAAAATAAAAATGCCAGGTGTTTTTGCATTTTCAAAGATGCATATAAACTGTTTTTATGAAGTTTTAAGTTGGCATTTGTGGGGAATATTTTATGAAATGATATCAAAAACAGTTTTCTTTTATGGAAAATAGTTTAGCTTTTTTTTTGTTATTGAACATCAAGGTTATAAAAATAACATTATATTTTGTTAAAAATTGTCGTAATTCATTAACAGTCTTCTTTAGTGGCCTTTGAAGCCATATTTGAAGTAGAAAATACAAAGTAGACGATGCAAAGGAACTCAGTATATGTGTTATATTTAGATTTTTTTCGAAAAGATGCAGGCTTTATTTGAGCATTTTTTATTTGTAGGTTACCCTTTTTGCAGTAACTTGACGCAGCAGCAAAGGAAAGTACATCTGGCTCAATTTGTCGTAATTCTATTAAATGGTTGTTTTTTAGTAGGATTGAAATAATATTTTATTATTTATAGTTCCTATGAGTATTCTTTAATATCAATTAGCAAAATTCAAAAGCATATTTGATGCCAGATTTAAAAAAATTGTTCCACTTATTACTAATTAATTAATGGTTATTTATTATTAATTACACGTAATTATATACATTTAGTCAATAATAATATTTCAATTCCCATAACATATATTTTATTGTTTTTTTTTTTTTTTTTTTTTTTTTTTTTTTTTTTAAGTACTTTATTCTTAAATATATTTATTATCACAAAAATTTAGCTTTCTTAAATAACATTATAACATTGTAACAATAATAATAATAATGCCACATTCTATAGGACACAATGGAACTAGAGACGAATGTGGGTTAGCTTAAACAAATATGATATTTGTGTAAAAAAGCTTAAAATACAAGAAGTACAAGAATTACAAGAAATACATGGGGTCATCAGACAGAGTATTGACATTATAAATAAAATAAAATAAAATAATAAAATTTTGTAGCAAGAAAAAACAGACAAAGTTATTTTTGGTTTGATAATATGAAATAAAATTAACGGATAGATAGCAACATGAATACAAATGATTAATTAATTACATCAATAAGCGCATAAATATCTTCATAGGATTTATTAAAAAGCCAAGTTTTCACTTCCCTAAGAAAAACATGTTTATTACGAAGACATCTAACAAAAGAAGATGTCATGGAAGACAATTAAACAGTCTGGGACCAACCGAGGTAAAATAGTTCAAGAAGTGACTTAAATTGTGTGGTGGAATCAATGCCAGTCTTTGATTGTTGATTCTCAGATTATAATTCAAATGACATCTATTGATTAAATAACCGGACCTAATAAAAAACATTTTTAGCACTTTAAAATAATACAAGTGTTTCAAAGGAAGAACATTTAAACTCCTAAATAGAGGGAAACTAATTTCACGGGTAGTTTTTTTACATATTATACGAATAGCATGTTTGTGCAAAGTAAGTAAGGGATTTATTTTGTTCTTGTGTGTACCACCCCAACAAGGCAAGGCATATTCCAATTTGGAGTGAAAAATACCAAAATAAATGCATTTAAGCAGTTTTGCTGTGCAAAAGGACCGCAAGTGAAAGAGCTGCCGTATAGCTGCCAATAAGTATTTTTTTAGTGCAGTTGAATGATCAAGCCAATTCATTTTCCAGTCCAGCAGCACACCAAGATACTTAAATGTTTTAACACAATTAATAGAAACACACTTAGTGGAACAGGTATTAGTGGGGTCATAGGTGTGCAAATAATTTGACTCATTACAGACTTTATTGCTAACTAAAAACCTTGCGCAGTCAGCTGAATGGAAAATACAGTCTGGAATTTCAATGGTTTTACCGGCCACATTAAAAAACATAATTTTAGTTTTATCGCTTAAAACAAGTTTATGTGTAGTAAACCAATGCCTCAGAATTTCCAAATCATTATTAATTTCAACTACAGTCTCAAAAACCGAATCGCATGAAAAAGTGCATGCTAAATCGTCAGCAAATGCCACAGTATTACTTGAGAAGCTTTGGGAAAAGAGTGAATTAATGAAAACTAAAAACAGGATGGGACCTAAGACTGAGCCTTGAGGAACTCCAATGTTAATACTAGAGCAATTACTAAATATATTGTCAATTTTTACTCTTTGAACTCTATTTGTCAAATAAGATGAAAACCAATTAAAAACAGAGCCTCTAAAACCACATTTAAAGAGTTTTTTTAGTAGGATTTTATGATCAACAGTATCAAATGCCTTCGTTATATCGACAAATAATGCTGCTGTTTGTTTGTTGCAATTCAAGCTGTTGTAAATATATGAACAAAATTCTAAAAGTGCTTTTTCAGTAGAAAGTCCTGTTCTAAAGCCAAATTGACAGTTGCTAAAAAATTTAGATTTATTTAAAAAGTCAACCATTCTAAATTTGACAATTTTTTCAACAATTTTTGAAAAAGTAGACAGAAGCGAAATTGGTCTGTAATTGTTGACTAAAGATTTATTACCTTTTTTAAAGAGAGGAATAACTTCAGCTTTCTTAAGTTCATCCGGAAAAATTCCACAATCTATGCTTTTATTAAACAGATGACATAGAACATCCGTAACATTGTAAACAATTTTCTTTAAAAAATTACTAGAAAAACTATTTTCTAAGTACGAATTTGAATTCTTGAGCGACATTATAATTTTGTAGATTTCAAAAGAGGAAATGGGCTCAAAAAAGAAGCTATTTGGATTTGATATTTCTCTGTCTAAACAATTACAAGATGAATTTGCAAGACCATTTTCGACAACGACGTCAGTACCTATTTTGGAGAAAAATGAATTAAATAAGTTAGCCAAATCACAAGAAGAAGTGTATATTGTGTCGCCGGCTTTTATATTATTGATTTTGGAACTTTTGTTTTTGTTGTTTAAAATGGTATTTACTAGATGCCATTCCTTTCTAGCATCACCTTTTATCTTATTGAACTCATTTTCAAAGAAACAATTTTTTGTATTGGATGTCTCAATTAGGATTTCCTTACACAATTTCTTATAACTTTCTTTTATATTCTCATTCAATGGATATTTTTTTAATTTTCTATAAAGCTTATTTTTTTTATTAACTCTAGTAAGTAATTCCGGAGTCATCCACTGTTTCAGCCTTTTTTTCTTGTTGGAGGAGGTAACTTTAATTTTTCTTGTACATCGACTTACATGGGATGATAAAATGTCAATAAAGAGATTAAAAGCTGTAGATGGATTTGGCTTATCATATACACATTCCCATGACTCAACGACAAGGAGATTGTTTAATTCTTCGAAAGCGGTTATTGATCTGTATAAATCATGTGACGAGTTTACACTGTTATGCACTACAATATTTTCAAACCTTAGACATGTAAGGCAATGATCCGATATATAAAGATTGCAGACAGAGCTACTAAGTGAAATATTTCTTGAATGATTTAAACGAGCAAAAATATGATCAATACAAGTTGCTGAGTGGTCAGTTATTCTAGTGGGCTTATTAATGCAGGATTCAAGTCCATAAGAAGCAAGCAGAAAGAGGTAGTTATCCACAGCAATGGAGTCTTGTAGAATATTAAGATTTAAATCACCTAATAAGACAACATTTTCAGATTTTTCAGTTCTAAGTAAATCATCTAAATCACTTAAAAAAACTTCATGGGATGCGATTTCATGAAATTTATATACGCAAATGAATGTAAAAATCTGGCTATCAATGACACTTTTAACTTTGATCACGTCAGAACTTCTGAGATTAAAACTTGAGAATTCACAACTTAAAGAATTCGTTATAAAAACAGCCACACCACCAGCCGCATACTGGTTATTGCAATTAGCGAAAAATTTATAGCCCGGTATGCCAAAAAGAGACTTTTCGCTATCGTAAATCCAAGTTTCAGTTAGGAAAATGAAAGCTGGCTTCGTTGAAAAAGAATCAATATGTAATAGAAAATTATCAAAATTTCTACGCATGCTTCTGATATTTTGAGAAATAATGTAAAAACTGTTAATGTTGCTGTTATTCGGGGTAAAGGAAATATTTTGAAAATCTACATAATTACAATTATTCAATTATGTTATCGAAAACATCTTGTACAAATTTAAAATAAGACTTTAACATCAAGTACAATATCAAATTTGGGTTTCTTTTATCAAAGCGAAGGTTTTACTCACCACCCTCCGGCTCAATTTTTGTGAATAACTAAAATCACAAAAATACGGCCTCTTTATGCAATAATAGAAGAATAAAGGAACAGACTTAACATCTTACTACGAAACAATTATCTATAGATAAGGCAAGCCTTGGTATTCCTCTCACCACATATAAAATGCTTACACATGAGTTATCCGGCATCAAAACCAACAACAGATGGTCAGCAGGTAACATGTGTAATATAACGCGGCAAATCTCGCAAAAACTCACCGTTAAGCGTTCAAAAGAACTCATTTATCTCAGTAGCGACCACATCAACACCATGGTAGGAATCTGCAGACACGGTCAGAGATTGATCATCTCCCGCAACGACTTCTGCAGAAGCTGTAAAGATGAGGAGGAAGAATCTACAGTACATTTCCTCTGCATTTGCCTAGCGATGGCTCAAAACACTTCCTCCACTTAGGCAACTGGTTCTTCAATGACCTTGACGAATTCTCGGAATCTTCGATTTACCGAATCCTAGGCTAAGTAAACAGCTCGAATTGGTTTAAATAGAGAAAATTAACCCTTGGTATCACAATGAGCCTCATTGGCCTAAGTGTTTCTCGTTTGAGGCAGCCACACTAACCTAACCTAACCTAACATTATTTTGACTTTTGATTAATTTTGATGTGTTTTTTCGGTTTCATCTCATTAGGAAGATGCATTTCCAAAACTTGTTGACTAGTTTGCTTATTAAACTTGTGACCTCATGTCTCATCACCAGTTACAGTACATTTTTTGAATGTAGGGATTGACTCGGAATAGACTCGTTCCAGTATGTCTTCAGGTCTTTCAGAACTAGTCGACCGACCGGCAACGCGTTTTATGCCCAAACAATCTTTTCAAGTGGTACGAATTGATTCATGAGTCACAGAAAGTTCAGCAGCTATTCTTCTCCAAACGACGATTTTCAGTTACTATTTCCTTCATTTTTGCAATGTTTACTGCAGTTGAAGGCGATGATAACTCACCAGAGCGAGGCAAATCTTCCATTACACCTCGACCACTTCTAAATGCACAGCACTACACATTCGCTCGGGTTTTTGATAAAGTCGATTCGTCGTAAGCCTTTTGTAATATTTTAAGCGATTTGGCACACAAAACTACATTTGCATTTATATTTTTCTATTGGTTTTTTATCCATTGTGCAAAGTACTAAAAACACTTGAGATGAAATGACAACATAGAGCACTGTAAACAAACTTAACGGCAGATTGCACTCAGTCAGACAGTTAGCGTGTGACAACTTAACGACACAAAGAATTTTGACCATCCAATGTTCCAGAATGTGCTTACTATATGTAAAACATATAAAAAAGTATGTAAAACATATAAAAAAATATAAACTGGCCATTTCGAACCTTGTAAGGACTTTGACCTAGCGTGTTATAAAACGTTTGATCACAAATGACCGAGAACTGGACCTACGTGTTTTATGCCGACTTCGAACGGCTTATGTTTTCAAGAAACTTTACATGGCTATTTTTACTCTCTGAGGTTTGCCATTGTCTGCAGAGAGGTGACGACAGAAAAATTAATTCAATTAAAAAAACTTTATGTCTGAGCTGGAATTGAACCCGGGCTACCGCAGTTCATTAGCTTAGGGGCCACAAACCCTACCCACTAGACTACAGCCGCCACTGTATGTAAAACAAGCAACCAATAATTCTAAAACTAGGTGTTGAAAGGATGAAAATGCAGAAAATTTATTCAATATCTCCAAACTTTACTTAATCTCTCATCATTTTACCGGGGGGCCCCCCAATCTCAATCCCCAATTTATGAAATTTTATTGTATCCACAACCCATTATTAAATATTCCGCTCTACAAAAATTATTTCTTGTTTTTGTTTTTAGAAAATGCGCGACTTTCTTTTAAAAAATGTGCCTCAATTTAAACGAATTTGAAATAAAAGTAATTTGAAAAAGATAAATTTTTACTTGTATCGACTTCGTTAGACTCGAACAAAACACTCGCCTCCAACAACATATAACAATCACTTATGAATTAAAGTGTTGGTAAAAAACTTTCTCATGCAACAACAATAACAACACCATCACACATTTCTTGGCTTTTCAATACATCGAAATCCCAAAAGAGCTAAAGGGATTGAATTATTATTTTCTGCACGTTTGCACTTGTACACCAAATTATAATTTCGTGTTTGTTTTATATAATTTTTACACTGCTTTAAAAAGCTTTAAAAAACAAGGCAAATAACAACACTTGATCCGAGTACAAGGCAATGTATGTATATATTTTCCGTTAATATGTGCTTGTTAAACAAGTGTTTTTAAATTTGTCTGATCCAGTCTAAAATAAAAACACTCTTTGATCATATGTGTCTCCGAAACTGGCTCCGTACAAAATCCATTTCTAAAAGCCTTCTTTCTGATTAGAAAATATATCTTAAAAACTTTTCAAATTATACTTGGTTATTTTATTAGGTTAAAGGTTTTTATTTTTAAAGGTTTTTATTTTAGGTCAAGCGTAACACCCGCTCCAAAAGCGTAAATTTTATGATGTAAAATATCACTGCTGAAGCGTTTTTAGGACTCTCTGAGCGACAAAACTCTGAAAAAGCGTGAAAAGTAGAAACATATAAATATTTTGGAAAAAAACGCTGAATTTTAGACAGAATTGAAAAACCCGCAGCGTAGCCAAGGGCGTAGGCAGGATGAAAATTAGGGGGGAAAGACCTTTTAAATTTTTTTTTTTGCCATATCCTTCATTCATGCATTTTCCGAGTCAATGAAAATAGGTCCAAATGAATGTAACTATAGTGTCTTATTACCTGTTGGTTTTATGTATAACACTGGTTTAAAGCCAGAATGTACAATGAATGCCACTATCCATTTCTAATAATCAAACAAATAATAAATAAAATTAAAGCTAATAAAATCCCCTACAAACTCAAAGCTTTAATCAGTTTTTGATGCAACACACTAAGGGTAAAATGACCGCATTTTCTGGCCAAAACCTTAATTTGAATGTTTACTAAAATGCAACACTTTCCCTTTATTTACAATATACATACACCAAATATCATATGTTAATAATTGTTTTTGTTTTATAACGGTTAATCGCTGGCCTGTTTGCTTTTGATCTTGCTAGTTCTGTGTAATGTTGAATTTGTCATTGCTAAGCAGCACGTGCTCATTACAATTAAAATCAAATATTTCATATAAATATTTACAAGTGAAAAAAATATCGATATGGCAAAATGTACTAATAGTGAGTAAAAAAAGTGCATTCAAAAATATTTGTCAATTACAACATAGTTCGAGAAAATTTCATTCCATTAATTCAGTTAAATTTAGAAGTAAAAATACTAGAATTCTGTTTCTGAAGGCATATAAAAAAATTTCTACTTATTTCTATTACATAAGATAAACAAATGTTGTAAAAGACATCGATTCTTAACAAAAATCCGTTTATTTCATATGCGTTTCTCTGCGGCTCTTGAACAAAGTTTTTTTTTTAGGTAAGTACCAGCTGACAAATGCAACTTTATTTAAAATATGGCATGCAGAGCGCACAACCAAAGCAAAGGAAACCTCTTTGTTGAATTTTTTAAAAGCAAATGTAGAATTAATCAATATAACGGATAGTCAAGAACGGATTTTAGTTAAAACGTGTAAAAATATAGCATTAAATATAAGCAGAAAGTGGACAAAGTGTTGTAGAAATGAGAGAACATTCAAGGCAAAATTTGATGGTTGGTTAAAAGGAGAAACAACACTTGAAGGCAAAAAAGCGGCATTACAATCAAAAGGTGGTCGTCCTCGTGTACCGTTCAATGAAAAATCAGATCGTGCTAAAAGAAGAGCAGCTTTCGAAATGTGTAAAACCACTGAAAACGAAAGCGATTTAATGGTTTTGGCAGCCAGCACTTCGGCACGCAAGCGCGGTAATACTGACTTAGCAACCGTCCTTAAACATTGCATCAAGAGCCCCAACCGAGCCTCTGCCATAAAAAAAACTCTATTTAGTAAGGAAAAAAAGCCGATACGTTTTCTATTAATGAAGCTTTAGCATATTTACTAGAAAATGGATTTTCAAAACAGCAGTACTTAAATACAAAAATGGAAAATAAGTTGAGAAACTGCGATATATATCCTTCTTATAGAGAAGTTTAGATTTCAAAACAAAAATGTAGACCAGAAGGGATGATTGTTTCTGATAAGTGTGCAAAAGTACCTCTGAAAAATTTGCTGAAACATACTGTTGAACGTATTATTGAATTGCAGAAAGAGGTTGTAGAACATCTATTGAAGCAAAATAAAGAAGATAAAATGGGCGCAGAGTTAATCCTGAGCTATGGTTTTGATAGCTCTACTGGCCACGCGAATTATAAACAAAATTATTCAGAACCAGGCAACTCAAACGATTCAGACTCATCCCTTTTTGCAACAAGTGTTATTCCTTTGCGCTTAATATGTTCATCGGGAAAAATTATTTGGAACAACCGTACACCACAATCAGTAAGATTTTGCAGACCTTTGAAACTTGAATATGTTAAAGAAACAAAAGAAACTATTTTGAAAGAAGAATGTTTAATTAAAAAAAATATTGAAGAACTGGAATCATTTGTTGTAAAAGTAATTGAGGATAAAGCTATTGAGGTTAAATGTAAGCTATTTTTAACATTAATTGATGGAAAGGTCTTAAACGTCCTTACCGATACAAAGTCTACCCAAAAATGTCCCATTTGCGGAGCTACGCCACGAGATTTCATGAGCATTGCTGATTTTAAGTCTGAGACATTTTATGCAAAGGAAGAAAGCTTAAAATATGGAATCAGTCCACTGCATTGTTGGATTAGATTTTTTGAATTTATTTTACACGCAGGATATAAACAAGATGTACAAAAATGGCAGATAAGAAGCGACAGTGATAAAAAACTCTTGCTGGAAAGGAAGCAAAAATTGCAAAATATGTTTTGGGAACGTCTTGGATTGCGTGTCGATAAGCCTAAAACAGGAGGTTATGGAAGCAGCAATGACGGAAATACAGCTCGTCGTGCTTTTGAGCAGCACATTGTTTTTTCCGAAATTTGTGGTGTTGACGTTGACTTAATATTTCATTTTAAAGTCATCCTGATGTGTTTATCTTGTCAACTTCCTCTAAATTTAGAAAAATTTGAACAATATTGTTACTATACTGCTGATATAATTTTAAAAAAATATCCGTGGCTACCAATGACTGCCACTGTCCACAAAGTGTTGATTCATTCGAAGCAAATAATGGAAAATACTGTGCTTCCAGTAGGAGTTTTTGGAGAAAATGCTGCAGAAACTCCAGTATACCGTATAAAGCGGATAGGCTTAATCACGCTAGAAAAACAAGTCGTATAGACAATTTAACAGATGTTTTTACTAGAGCTTTAGATACCTCAGATCCCTTAATATCTACCATTGGCCTTAACAAACGCATACAGCAAAGACCGCGTTTAGGGCTTCCAGCTGAAGTGGTGTGCTTATTACACTGTGGAGCTGAGGAAGGCATATCTGTATCAGCCACTGAAAATTCAAATACGGATACTAGCACAGATGAAGACTCCGATTTGGATGCCAGTGATAGTGGAGATGAAAATAGTAACTACTTAAGTCCCATATATTCTATCATGCTTGACAGCTTGCATCTAGACAGTAACGAATGAATATTTTCAATACTATTTATAATTTTTTGTAATATTGATTTTTTGTTTGTTTTTGTAATTGAATTGATTGATTTAATTTGACTTATCTTTAACATCTTTTTAAAAAAGAGTTAATATTAATAAACATTCATTTTTAAAATCAATAAATTCTTGTATAAGTTTATACTTATAGAAATGGGGCGTGGTTAAATCTCATAATATTTTGATTTTTGCTATATAATGCGCCAAATTGCAATAAAAATTTACTTTTAATGTTTATTTTAGGTTTTTGCTACAAAAAGGTGGCATTGTGAAGTTTGCGGAATACCGATTTTCATGCAAATCTTATCCGCCATTTTTAATTTTAAAATGTAAGCATAAAATTTTTAATTTGTGTCTGTAAATGTCTTTAAATGCTGATTTTCAAGTACATCAAGTACATGTTTATCCGACGATATTTTAAAATATTTGCTACCATATTGTATTCGGCATTTTGAATTCAAAAAATTTAACGTCAGATTCAAATTAAGCAGCCTTGAAAACTCCAGTATACCGATTTTCAGGCAAATCACAAGACCTTTTAAAAATGTTGCCGCCATATTGGGTCCGCCATTTTGAATTTAAAAAAATTAACTTCAGATTCGAAATCAGCAGACTTGAACCCACCAGTATACCAATTTTTGGGCAAATCAGAAGAACTTTTAAAATTTTTGCCGCCATATTGGATCCGCCATTTTGAATTTTAAAAATTTGACATTAGATTCGAAATCAGCAACCTCGAAAACTTCCGTATACCGATTTTTATTCCTATACAGTGATGCTTTATAGTTTTGGCCAGAAAATACGATCATTTTACCCATTGTGCAACAGTTGGTTTCGGCGAAATAAATTAAATTTGTGAAAATTTTTCCTGTTTTTTAGAAAAATTTTAAAAAAAAACAAAACTAATTTTAAATTTTGTAAGAAATCAAAATATTTTAATAGTTTTGTTAGCTTAAAGCTTGTAAATTTTGAAAAAAAAAAATAAGATATTGCTGAAGAAAATCTATTGAGAAGCCGGTACTGATGTGGTCTCTACTAAGAGAAATGAGTTCTTTTGAACGCTTAAGGGTGAGTTTGGGCCAGATATGCCGCGTTATATTACACGTGTTACCTGTTGCCATCTGTTGTAGGTTATATTGCAGGATAGCTCATGTGTAAGGAGTTTACTTGCGGTGAAAGGAATACCAAGGCTTGATTTATCTGTTTGTTAGTACCTGTGCAAGCGAGTTCATCTGCTTTGTAGTTGCCTAGAAAATCCCTATGTCCGGAAATCCAGCATAGAAAGATCCCGAGATACTTTTCCATCTCATTTAGAGATCTGCAGCAGTTGAGAACTGTTTTAGATGTAATTTCAACAGTTTCTAGGTCTTTCAAAAAGGCTTGACTATCAGATAGTATGCACATACCCATGGAAGATATCTCATTTACCTGGAGCCAAGCTAACGCTTCATGTATAGCAGCGACTTAACCTTGGAATTTAATGCAATGATCAGGGAGCCTGAAGGTTATACTAATGTTTAATGCTTGAGAGTAGACTCCTCCATCTACTTTGCCATCAAGTTTTGATCCGTCGGTAAAGATCTCAATGGCACTGTTAGGTGAAAGGTTTCCTAGTTCTCAATCTCTCGAGAGGTAGTGAAAGAAATACATCGAACTTTCTTTCAAGGAATAGTTTGTGAGTGATGTAGTCAATGGACCTGGGTAAAGGAGGGAGAAATTTTCGTATGGAAGATAGTCCTAGTATACCTTCTTTCCACTGGGAGAGGGCTTCTAGGCGGATGGCTGTATTAGTGATCATCTTTTTAGTTAAGATGTCAAGTTTTGTTATGTGGAGCATAATGTCTAATGCGTCTGTAGAAGTGGTTCTTAGTGCTCCACTAATGCACATCTCAAGTGAGGTTAAGGTGAGTCTATTTTTTGAGTGCTTGCTACCGGACGATAGCACCATATAACAAGACTGGCCTTATAACTGCTATATACAGCTAGTGAGTAACACTTAGTTCTACCCACCGGCTTTTTTTTATGAGTACAGGGCAATATTAGCTTTTTTGGCTCTCTCGGGTATATTGGGTTTCCAGTCTAGTTTCCTATCCAATATGAAACCCATGTATTTTGCTTGATCTGAGAAGCTAAGTTTTGTGTTTCCCAGTTTAGGAGGACTCATTAGAAATAAATTCTGTTTTCTGGTAAAAATCACTAACTTTGTTTTATTTGGGCTTACGCTGAGCCCACAGCTATAGCCCAGTTGACTAGAGTATTAAGGCAGTTCTTCATAATGTCTCGAGGGGTAAATATATATTTTCCAGAGGTCACAATCGCAACACAATCGGCATAAACTAACACTCTGCTCCCCTTTAATTCCATTTTGAATAACAGTTCATTTACTGCTAGCTTTCAGAGTAGAAGCGAGAAAACTCCTCCACGTTTCCACGGATATGTCTTTGGTGTAAGCATGTTGTGATATTGACAATGGCTTTTTTTCTATTTAACATCTCAAGTTCATATCGATTATTCTCTCGAGGATTTTTAGAAGAAAAGATGACAGACTAGTTGGTCGAAGGTCTTCTGGGTTAACGTGTGAGCTCTTGCCAGTCCTAGGTATAAAGATAACCTTCACATTACGCCAACGTCTGGGAATGTGATTTAGGTCAAGGCAGCTTTGGTCGATCAACAAAAGCCACTCCTTATTGATACATAACGACTTTTGAATTTCTATGAGAGCTATACAATCTAGTCCTGGGGACTTAAATGGTTTGAAGCTATTGATTGTCCACTCGAGCTTTATTTGTGTTAGTATTAGGGATCTGTTTACAGATGGTAACTGATCTTTCTGAAATGGAGTTTTACATATTTCTGAGCATCCCGGAAAGTGAGTTTCTACTAAAACAGTCAGAGATTTCTTACTGTTGATGGTTCAAATACCATCTTTCTTTTTCATCAAGTTTGGATTATAGGAAAACGTAGCTAGAATTTCCCGAAGCCTTGACTTCTCTGAAGCTTGTTATATATTTCCACAAAAGATCCTCCAGGATTGTGTTTATGCTTTTCTCAATTCATTCTTGTATTCTTTTCGAGCTTCATTATAGTTTGTTCACGCATCTGGGGAGCTGATGGCTTTTGCCTTGTTAAAGAGTTTTCTGGACTTGTTTTGGAGCTTCTTTATTTCTCCGTTCCTCCAGGGTAGCTTTAGCTTCCCCCTTAGTGATCTATTCCAACCATTTATAAAAGAAAGTAATTATTTTTTAACAATATTTCTTTTAAAATCAAAACAAACTCAAAAAATATACGTACTTAGTTAGTTGGCGCTACAGCCGTAGGTCAATCTTGGCCTCATCTAATCATGTATTTCCCTCGCTTGCTGGCGCCAGTTATAAATTCCAAGCTTCGTCAGATTCTCCTATTTTTTGGTCTTTCCAACGAAGATGCGGTCGTCTTCTTCTGCCTTGACCGCCGCTGGGTACCGAATCGAATATTTTCTTCACTGGAGCGTTGCCTTTCATGTGCTGAGCATGACCTAACCAGCGAAGCCGCTCGAATTTAATGCGCTTGACTATGCCAATGTCGGAGTACAGCTCGTACAGTTTAGCATTCCACCGTATTTGACACTCGGCATTGACGCAAATTGGTCTGTAGATCTTACTTTCTCTCGAAGGCTCCTTAAGTCTTTTCTTTTGAACTGCTTTCGATCGTGGAGAGTGGGCTCTGCTTCTTAATTGCCTACTGAGCCCAAAGTAACACCCGTTGGCAAGAGTTATCCTTCCTCTATTAGATCTTAATGCTGATATCGTTGGTTGAGTTAACGCGTGCGTGAGTGTGTTTAATTTTTTTTTAGATTTTTGTTTTGTTTACTTTTGCAATTTTAGTTATGTGTTATATTTTTGTCATGCAATTCTGCCTTTTTTTATTTTCGTACATTTGCACGATTCAAAAACACAATTATATTTCCTTACTTCTTAAAACGACACTCCACTGATTTACTTTGCTGATGTTCGTGTATATTTACAGTTAGATATATTATAATATAATATTTGTTGCGGCTGTGGCGTATTGGTTAAGTGCGTAGACCTTTAGGCAAGATAACCTTAGTTCAATCACCACCACTTGAACAGAATGTTTTTTCATAGAAATGCTGTCAAAAGTCACCTCTCTTCAGAGAGAGGCAAAACCCAGAGAGCAAATACTGTCATGTAAAGCTTCTGGACACTATAATATGTTCGGAGTCGTCATAAAACTCTTAGTCCAGTTCTCAAACATTTGTGTACAAATAGTTAATAACACGCTCAACACTATTTATCAAAAGAAACTCGGTCAAAGTCCTTTCAAGAACTGAAATGACCAATTTGTTTTTCGTTCCTAACCCGTAGGTCCGGTATCAAATGCAATTCACTTTCTGATTAGAAACGAAAATCAAAGGGAAATTTCTCACAAAAATGAACACAAAGAATATCACAATCATGCTATTTTCATATATAGAGCAGAGAATTTTGTGAACAATTTTGTTTGCTTATATTAAATGGATGAAAATTTTAATTTGATTTTGTTTTAGTTAAAATGCTTATCAATCCCATGTTAAGATTTTTAGAACAATTACTGGTGCGTCTCGGAGCAAAAAATAGAAAATGTAAAAAACCTAATAACTCTCTCTAGGTTTTATATCAGGTCAAGTGCGTAAGGCAGAGCCAATTAATAATATTTTGAAGTCACACTAACTCTTTAGTTCACTATTTTACGTGTACAATCGACATATTCCAATTGTTTTTGGCTAACATTTATTTGTATTTTTAAACTTTGTTGCAATAAATTACCGCAAAAACTCTTAATCATATGCAAAGATTTTCTTATCCGGTTGCCTGCATTAACCATTTTTAATTTAGTAATACATATTTTTGCCACCTTATCTAGTTTCCTGAAAGTGTTGTTAAAGGAAGATAGTTTCAAATATAACGTCAGACAATACCTCGTTATAGGATATCCTCTGCTTATTTACAATTAAACCTACAAAATGCACCATATCGTTTCCGTTGTCATTCCCACTGACGTCATTTTAATCATTGTCAAGAATTCAGTTTAAGGCCCGTAGTAAAATAAAATGGAATGTTTATTACTTACGTCAAAAGGCTTACGCGAGAGCATCCTTAGCTTTTATTCCTGTGTTCTCCGTTGTTTTGTTTATTTTTTTTTTTCTACAGCACTTTGTGCCACCTTTATAGAATACTTCGCGTATATGCATCATTTACCATGCACACTGTAAAAACAAACGCAAATTTAGCTTAAAATTTGCAGTAAGACTGCTGCAACAGATGTCATACACTCATGGCTGATTCACCGATTAATCTCTTTACATAAAACCAATTTAAATGAATTTTAATTAACTATGATGCAATTTAAAAAGGCAGACTTTATTACAACTGCAATAATGTCATATAAGTACTTAACTCGCAGACCGCAATCCATGACTTTGATAACTTGTTATACAGAATGACTTGATAGCAGAATGGTGGTTCAATATCGGAATTGGATTAACCTTTTGTATGAATTTTTTATGTTATTGTTATTGAACGTTGACAAATTAATGCATTATTGAAAACTTTGCCCAAACTGAAACTAGCACCGGGTCCTCAAAAGTGTGTCACCAGAGAACAGATTCAAAGCAGCAATAATTTGCGTTCCTACATTTAATTTTATGAGCGATATTATGATCATGTTGATTGTGGAATCCGGCGGATCAATTGCGCCTGGAGAATTACTCGTTTTCGTTGGGTTATCGATTGTAGAATCCGGCTAGTAGCTTCGAAAAGAATCGGTAGCAAAGTTTGCGGATTCGTAGTGAAAAAGTGCTATTGTTGAAAACACAGTCCATCCGTACTTCATACAAATTTGTTCACTTTTTATCCGCAACTAAATTGGTGCGTATCGGTGCGAATTTGCAGAAAATTTCTCAAAAAAAGAAATACACATGATGAGGGTAATTTGAGGCCGCTGAACTCGAATCCGATGTTAAAAATATTCGTACATGCCGCAATCTATTATTTTTTACTCAAATAGAATTTTTTTATAATTTCTAAAAAGATATAATTTTTAGCATAGAAGTTTTCAGTGTTCAATAGCAAAACAAATTTTTTAGACATTATTCGAGTTGTCAACTTAATGCTGTATGTGTTTTATTCCGCTTTTACACATACCAACCATGTTTAAAATCATGTAATCAACCTTTTTTAACACCTAAATAAAACGTCGGAAAGGTTTGAATTTCATATGAGGGGCATTCCCAATCACGAGCAAAGACCCTTGCTTCGAGGGATTTGCAAAATATGATCGCAAATATTTTTAACACTTTATTCGCAGCGTATCTAGCCGAGGTAGAAACATAATCGCCGGCCCAAAGAAGCAGCAAATAGTATCGGAAGCACCAGGAGCAGCACAGATAAGGCTGAAATGTCTAGGTGTGGATCCTGTGACTCAAGAGCAATATAAACACCCTATGATATCGAGAAATCATCAACACCAACAAAAAGAGCTATTGCGATGCGTCGTGACGGCTGCAACGCAGTGCTGCGGTGAAAGGAACACTCGCCAAGAGCTCCATATGGCCAGCACAATGTTTTAAGGATGTTTTAAAAATAAATTTATTGTATTATTACTTTTTAATTGACTTTTTCTTTATATTTTTCACTTTTATTATAAATAAGTTGCACTTTAACAAATTGACTCGTTACTTAATTTTGTTTTGACAGCTTAACAGCTGTTTTTCGGAGTTCGGAGTGCGGATCGGTACTGCAGTTCCCTCGCACGGAGTGGCACAATGGCATTTTTGCTTTAAAGGGAAGGGAGTGCGGATCTGATCAACCCCCGCCGCAACTGATCTGCTGGATTTCGCAATCAGCATGAATATCTATGAATATTTACCTACATTTTAAGAGTTATTTCATAATATCTGTGATCTCAAGTCCCAAAAACAATGTTTTATCATATTGAAGGATGTACTGAGCTGGTGCTCCGGGATAATTTTCAAAATTTATGTATTAAGAACAGATAAAGATTAAACAATTTTAGTTTAATTTAGTTTAAACTCATTTGCATAGAATTAGAGAAAAAGAGAGACTTAAGAGAAATGCTGGAAAGTTACATGCTTAAAGTTGTGTTTAGTTGCAATACTTTTTATACTTGAAGGCAGTGAACTCCACAATCTGATGGCGTTCACAAAAAATAGTCTGTTAGAGTTTAAAAAGTTATAAGCAGGTTTAAAGTCTATAAGTTGACCTTCAAAATTGAAGCTGTTCAAATACGTAAACAGGAGTGTGAGTGTAGATCAGGTTGTGTAAAGAGATGCAGTTTCTAGCATCCAAATAGTTGAAGATGTTGCAACGGAGTACTTTATTGCTCAAGTGACTAATTCGGTCAAACTTTCTAAGACCAAAAATGTATCTTACAGCATTATTAAACACAAGTTGTAACTTAATCTTGGATCGGGAATCAACTTAACTTACTATACACTACATCTGAGTAGGAGATAATTGGCACAATCAGCTGAATCACTAATTTTTTTTTTTTAGTCTCTACAGCAGTAAACAACACCAAAAAGAGCTTTCCGAGTGCAAGTTAACACGAAAAAGGTTAAAATAAAGCGCTAAAATAAATGCTGACACTAGGTCTACGAATGGCACGCGTATCCGCTCCAGTGCAATGATCGTGAGAAACCTAGTCAGCAAAATTAAAAATAAGAAATAACAAAATAACAAGCTAAAGCAGCGCAGTTTATGATAACAGCGCAGCTTTAGGGAATATAGTTAAGTTATAAAAATTGTTAAAGTTAGTCTTAAAACAGATCCCGAATAAAGTAGTTGATTAAAACAAAAAAATTGTTTTTTTTACAAAGTTCAACAAGAAGAACTTAACTTGCACATCATTACACTGAGACAATAAGATGTTAAAAGCTCTCGCACCATTTGGTGCAAGGAAATATTTGAGAGTGTTGGTTTTTCAATATAACGTTTTATTTTTGTGTTTTTTTTTTCGCTAGTTTAACAAAGAAAAGAGCAAAAAAGGTAAAAGTGTTGAATAGAATGTATTATTATTTTCTTTATATCTGTAAAATATATTTGTGTTCTAATTTTTTAAAATTTAAAGTTTTGTATATTGTTGACAACCGTATTCAAATTTAAATGACAGATTGGAATAAAAACCATTGAAAAATATTTACGTACATTCATTAATAAGACAGTGACCATCACCACATGAATTTTCAAAGCATACTGACTTAAATTTAGAAAGCAGAAAAACCAACTTTTACGCAGTGTACAAACACAGCGGGCCGATTGCTACTTCGTAAGCAAAAACACACGACGCCTGCGTGTTATCGGAAACCATAAGTTGATGACCACTGATCTACAGGCACAAACGATGTAGTCCAACAAAGATTTCGGAAATTTTTTTTATAAAAAAATAAAATACATTCCTTTAATTTTTTTTATATGTTATGTTGCTTCGCAACTCCTTCCTTATGCTTTTAATCAGACTCGAGTTGATTGAAAGGCAGTGTTTTAAACATCACTTACTTTTTAAAGTGTATTCGAATGAAAGCAACTCGTCGCCGTACAGTGTTTCGAATGGCATAGTTAGACGTAGATAAATCTGTAACTCGTGTTTGAGGGCTCGGAAGCCTCAAAATTTAGGATTTTAGGCTATTGAGTCTGCGTGGAACCGAAAGTCTGTGTGGAACCAAAGTAACACATAATTGGTATGTTCAAATGAGCATTTTCGTTTGCCTACATCGCGATTTTCCCACTTTCTTAAAAATAACATAACTCTTGAACGAAAAGCTGCACAGAAACGTTGAAACATAACTCGATTTCTATCTTTTTTAAGCTACAATTCTTATATTTTTGAAATATGTAGGAAAATCTAACTTTGCCTATGGCCCTTATTATGAGCTGCGTTTGATCTTCGACTGTGGTCGAAAGGCCTGATCGAACGAATTTGCATTTGGTATTATAACGTGCTTTCGACAAAGAGTAGCGCTATTGTGAATTTCGTTCATATTTTTTGTTCACGGTAGTATATTTCTATCATGTGATTGTTGTTTTATTTCAACAAAATACGATTGGCTTGAAAGTTGATTGCAAAAAATAAGACAAAAAAGTTATGACTATGACGAAAATAATTTCCATAAGATTCGACGCTTCGCCAGAAGAGGATGAAAGCTTGACGGAACTGGCAAGAAGTAGAAAACTGTTGAGCAATGCTTTTTTTAGCTAATCTTAAACCACTTTGCTGTTGTTCTAACTGGTGGTCCTAAGCAATTTAATTCTGGAAATTTCTTTTTCGCATGAACTTTGGAACAAATATCCTTTGCAGTCAAAGTTTGCCCCCATCAATGAGACCAGTTTTTCTAACTGCGATTTGTTGCTTAGATCTGCATAAAATTTACAAAAACAGTTCAATATTAGTTTTTAGTCTTTAAAAAAGAAAATACAATCACAAAATACTTAAATTTTTAACAATTTTTGCTCAGCACGCATCACATCGAAAGCAAAATCCTATTCTACTGAAATTTCGATGAGCAACGAACATTTCGATAGGGTTGCACTGCTCATAATAAGAATTTAACGTTCGATACTCGTTGTTCGATAACCAGCGAAGATCGAACGTCAAAAGCAACTCATAATAAGGGCCTATGTTTTTAAATTTTTATATTCATAAGATTATGATGTCTTTTTTCATAATAAAACAAGAATAGGCTTCTCGTAACTTTACATCATATTTGTTTTTTTTTTTTTTGGCTTCAAAACATCACGATTTCCCCACTTTCTTTAAAATGACATAACTCCTGAACGAAAAGCTGCACAGAAACCGTAGAACACTAATTGTAAACGTTTCAGTTTGTATACTAGTTTCTCAGGACACCAAAAAAATATTGTATCCATTATTTATATGATTTCTCTTTATATTTAAAAACATCTCGCTAGCTTACGTCATATTTATTTGTATCTTTTTCGTGTTGTACTAAATTGTAACCTTCATGGAAATGCCTTATTAAAATAGTTGACTGCATGACTGTTACGCAATTTACCATAGTAACTATGAATTTTGTCTGTACAAAAACATTTTGCATTGTTAATTGAGTCATTGAAATGAAAAATGGTTTAATCAATTAGCTGAGCGTTTTATATAGAGTCCGAAATTACTGGGCCGATTGAGCTGAACGAGATTTTTTTCGATCCTTAGGTGGCTTAAGAAGAAAACCCACAACCCCTTTTTACCGCCCACAAATCAATAAAAATGCTATATTTCAGACGGTTTTTTTTGGTACTAGGTTAGACTAAAATTTGGTAATATGTTCGTATGGCGACTGTCGGAAAATGTACTAAGAATAGGAGTCGTCAAACTTTAGGTACGCCCTCTTTTAAGAATAAAATCGAGTGTTTAGTAATCATATATTTGACGTTTACCTTTGATTTCGTTATTGTAGCATTTTTCATTTCTAAGATATAGCGCAAAATGTGTTTAAGTTGTATGGGAGCTGCCACGCCCACTGGTCTTAAATTTCTGAAACACTTTTTTTAATTTTCCTATACCTCAAAACATCGAAAACTACTAAAAAAAATCCATAAAATTATTTTCTCCGTCTAACTTGTATGAAACGAAACACTGTGCGCCGCCTACTCATGAGCTGTAAAGTTTTTGTGCTTACTTCGTATTTGTCTTCTTCGTCTTGTTTCGACTGTCAACGTAATGATGCTTGATTATGACTCCTGTTTCCTTAGTTAGTTTCTTCTTTTTCTTTTTTCGTTTGGATTCTTCACGACAGCTAATAAAATTGCTGTTTTCTTCTCGTTCCGGTGTGTTTTGTTTTTGTAAATTTTCTGTTTTTTTGCGTTAAAGTGTCCCTTTCATAACGGTGTAAAAAGTTATGACTTTATTTCGCGCTAAAGTTGACATTTCCTTAACTGTGGAGGTGGTTCTTCGGAGCAAAACAAGCCCAAAAGCTGTTTACATGCTGCACTTTCAGGGCTTTTTCGCTACTTTCCGACGCTACAATTCCGTCTATTATTGTTGTTTTTATGACGGCCATGTTTCCGACTTGTTTAAGAGCTGCTCATTCAGGGTTCTGGCACTGAATCTGGTCCATAGCGTTTGAGTTTTTTTGCTTTGTTTTACTAAATTCTAGTATGAGTTTTATAATGCTCACTTTCGCAATTCCGCTGGGAGGTATTATTTATTCCTGTTTGTGATGCTTTTGGTTTCACACTCGCTGCTTTACCCTGACCTGAACTTGGGCCGCTTTATGGCAAAAACTGTTCTGGTTTCTATTTATATATATATATATATATATATGTCTTGTTGTCATTTTTACTTTTTCTCTTGCAAGAAAGGTGCTCAAGCTCTTTCTTTATCCTTTCGTAGCGTCATGTTAAAATATGCATAGCTAAGCATAAAGTTGCATTTTATGTGTCCAGAGTAGGTTTAAAGTCTTTGAAGCGTATTTTTTGCAGATTCTTCATAATTTATTTAATCTGTTTTTTTTCGTTTTTTTACTTAAATTTTTTTGTACAACATGACATTTATATGCGGTTTATGGCATCAGCATCTTGTTGCCTACAACTAAGGTAAGAGCAGTAACAATAACAAAAAACAACACCAGCTCGTTAGCATTTTTAATTAAGCTTAGCCCATTGTATAACGTTTAAACGTTTGTAGTTCCTAGCTAATAGTTTTTATTTTCTCTGTTTTATTTTGCTATGCAAAGAATTCGCATTTTTGCTATATAATCCTCCACGAATCTTCATCGTCAAATCAAAGTAAAAAGTTTTAATTTACTGCTGTGCTAATATTTCTATTACCTTCCTTTTTATTTTTAAGTTTTGCGCTCCGCTTATATTTTTTTTTCTTTTCTTTGAGTCGCTGTCGTCGTCTCATTGTCTTTGGAGCTCTTTGCTTGCCTTTCTCGCTTTTCACGCTTTGAGGCATTTTATGTCATTTCTTCGCAGACATGCTTCAGACATTTGCCGGGTTTTGTATTAAGTCACTTCATATTCTTAGTTTTTGTTATTTTGCTTACCATGAAACAGAGCTTCCATTGTTTTCTTAACATTTGTTTCCATCTTACTCACTCTGCACTCTACAACAACGGTTCTGCCCTGAAGTGGTTCTCACTGTTTTAGCGCATGAAGCTTGCAATTCTTCAGTTCTCGGTAGCTTTTCTCAGTTGCCGCCGTTTAAAAAATTAGTCTCATCAATCGTATTTTGCATTCATGTCGGGAACTGAATTTTTTCAGTAAAATTGATAATATTAATGAATTGCTTGCTTGTGCATTTTTATACAATTTTCGTTTTTGATATGATGTTGAAACAACTTTTTTGCAAATGCAATATCAAATGTTATAAAAGTTGTTGAAACCCTAATCGCTCACAAGTGGTAAAATCCATCGCAGCGTTTTTTCTGTTTTTTTTTTTCATAATTTTGTAGATATTTTTTAGACAACATTCTTCTGAAAGAATTTTATTATTCTTCTGAAATAAAAAATATATTCTTGTAAAATAAGGTTAAAATAGTATTTCAGAGTTTTTCATATTTTTTGTTAAATATTCTAGAATTTAATGCAATAAAAAATTGCTAGGTAGCTTCTGCAAAAAGGTGGATTCCAACAAAAGGTTCCGTTTTAAATTTTGCGCCAGCATTGAACTATTAAACAAAAATTAAAAAAATTTGTAAAAAAATTATATAAAACTTTGTGAAGTCGAAAATTATGCAAGAATAAGCTAAAAAATTTCTCCAAAGAAATTACCGCTTGTAAGAAAAGTCGAGGCGGTGTTTCCATTACTTTCTTCAGTGTCTGCTCCTTGAATTAAAAGACTCTGTTTCCTTGACACAGTTGTTTTTATGCCCTTGACCCAGTCCTACAACAATATGTTATCTATGTTATCTATAAAATTTTTTAAAATATCATTTTTGCTACATCATTTTAAAGGAGTATTTTCTCTTCGAAGTTTTAATATAAGTACATTTATTTAAGATGTTATTTTTTTCAAGAAATCATACCAGATGCCACGCATTGATTAATCGTTTTTTTTTTACGCGTTTGTGCTGCGAGAGTTTTAATAAACTCCATGTTCCTCTCTAATTTTTTTTTTTTTTTACTCAGCTACCACAGCGCAAACGTGTGGTTACTGTCAGCAACTGAACTACAAAAGTGTAGCCTCCCTATAGTTTCGCCCACTTTTTAGGAACCCACTTTCATAATATGGCGACCGTAGCCTAGTGGGTAGAGTGCGTGTGGCCCCTAAGCTAAAGAACCGCTGTAGCCCGGGTTCAATTCCAGCTCAGACAGAAAGTTTTTCAATTGAAATAATTTTTCTGTTCGGTCGTCACCTCTCTGCAGACAATGGCAAACCGCTTCTTGAGAATATAAGCCGTTCGGAGTCGGCATAAAACACGTAGTTCTCGGTCATTTGTGATCAAACATTTAATAACACGCACAGCACAATTGATCAATAGAAGCTAGGTCAAAGTCCTTGCAAGGGCTGAAATGGCCAGTTTATTTATTTTTATTTACTTTCATAATATTCTTTAATTCCCTAAAGCTCTTATGGGTGGGTCTTTTTTTACTTTCTTACTAAGTTGACGCTTACAACCAGGCGCGGATATATGGGGGAGGGTAAAGGGTGTAATTACCCCTCCACCCACCAAGAACTATTTATAATAATTTATCAGTTGATAGTAATTTTATCTGCAGCTTAGCTCAATTTTTTTTTTACATTTTTACTTTATTTCATAATTCTAAATTCGATTATTTTGATTATTTCCAATGCCTCTGCAAAAATATTTCTACGAAAAAGGACGTTAGCTCTACTATACATTGTTTTTACTACTGTAATTCTTCAGAGAACACTAAAGAACGCCACACACAGTACTTTACTGCGCTTTATAGCAAAATTTAATGTTCTACAGCGTCACTGCGGTTTTTCCCAAATCTACTGAGATTTATTCGCAACAAACATTTTTATGGTGCTTTTGTGATATTTTTGAAATATGAAGCATTGATGTTGATTATAAAAATCTGACCCAGATTCTTTGGTCAGAAACAGAAAAAAGTAATCTATCTGATGAAGTTGTCATCGCAATACTTAAAATTATTTTAAAGTTTTACATAAGTTTTTGTGATCAAATTAAGAATTGATTTGTTTTTAAGGACCGTGATTGAATTTGTCTGCGGCAAATATATTTTGAATCAGCTAGAAATATGTTTCTGCAACATGCACATTAGGCCGGGTCGATTTGTTGGGAGTCAAAAAAATCGCCCATTGCTCAGTGAAAATTGTATTCTAGGGATCAAAATAAGAAACTTTGCCCGAGGAACTATACCTCTAAAACGAATTCTAATGCCCCTACCTAATGCCAAATTTTGAAAAATCCCTCTTTGACCCATTTAGAGTGCCCAATCGAGTTCAAATCCACCGATCCACCCATGCGAGTGGCACACCCCCTGGAACCCCCTGTGGGATTCCCCATACAAACATTTGTTGGAATGAAATGTATTTTGGGGCCCATAATAGCTTTGCTATTATATTATGAAGATATACAATAGAAAACTAATAAAATCGTAGATTTTGGATTCATCGTATGCTTAAAAACGACGAAATCATACTTGATTTTAAATACAAATTCTAGTTGTTTGATAGTTTAAAATCGTTTATTGAGCTTTAGGTCAGGTTAGAAAAATGAATTGCTCTAATGAATTTTTCCAAGGAAACAACACCATTTTCAATATGAAAAGGAAAACATCACTAGCTAATTTTATTGCAATTTCGGCCCTGCTAAAGGCTTCATTAGAAATATTTGTGATGCCGGAAATCGAACCCGGGCCGTGACACGCCGTGCAAGCGCATTAGCATACTGCACCACAGAGGCGATGAGATTTCAGTGTCAATTTCTCAGTTTTTTTCCCTTTCATATCTTCCTGTTGTTGTTGTGTTTTTGCTTCACTTTAGTCTTTATTCTTATGTTATTATTATGGGATCCAACAGTCTATTGGAATTCACCACTGAAAAAGCATGGTTACTGAATTTATTTTTAGATTTGCAGAAAAATCTTCAAGCTGTTTCAGTGTTATTTTTGGTCTGGCTCTACCATTTGATTAAATTCTAAATAATACAGAAAGTTTTCTGTATGACCTTGTTATATATTATGTTGATTTTCCATGACTTAAATACAAATTCTAAATGTTTGATTTTGTTTGACTTTTATTTTAATAAAAATAAATATTTTCCCAATATATTTGGCTATTTGCATTTGGCAATGAACGGCTTTTTTTGCCACCTCATCAGTATTCTAATAAAATAAAATATTCGACAATCTGTGCTACCTGCTGCTCGTTTTTATTGTGTCATCGCTCTATTCCTGCATTAATGCCTTCTTGATTCATTGACTTGTTCGTTAGTGATTCCTTGACTTAAATAATAAATATATCATCAATATTGAAGTAGATGGCATCTTTGTCGTGTGATTGTATATTGCTTCAGCTAGAGGCTCCAGACTATTTCGTGCGCTTCCATTAGCTTATTTAAATAGATCCCGATTGGTGTCACTTCAGTTAATGCTTCCACCTGTACACGCCTGCTCCTAACCACCCCATCTCACTCCGATCAACTTTGTGTCTCTTCTTTGTAGCTGTTATCGAGTATTTTTGTTTTTTTGTGCCACCACTCAATATTTTTTTTTTTCATTTTTCGTCCTCGTCATTGAGCAATACTGCATCAACATTGGCATACTGATTTCTGTTTATTACTATCGCAGCATTCCATAGAATTTCCTTACGTTTTTGCATATTCTTGGGATGGAATAAATTTGTTCTCCTTGACTATCTATCACATCCGGTGTCGTCGTGATTCTTGTGATTCTACAGCTGCTATGCTTCATGCTCTTACAGGTGTGGTTTTGCTATCTTGCTCCTGATTCTTCAGCTTTTATGAGAGACGACATAATGGTGGCAGCAGCAACTTTATTTAGTTTATCTATAGTTGATGATGTTGTTGTTCAAGTTGTTTCTCCATTACTTGATTACATTTGCTGATGAGGGATTCCTTTGCATTTCCCAATGATTTTATTGACTTTTTTGTTGCTTGTTTAGCTTTGCTTATGGCCGCCGCTGGCACTTGCTCAACTTTATTCATCTGTGTGCGTCCACTTCCACTGATTTGTATTTCTTCGGCTTGACGTTGTTGCTGTTTTTTTTTTATCTTACCTGTTTTATGTTAGTTCTTGTTGTTGTTAAGTCAGAAGTTGTTGACTTAAGAACTGCTGTTGCTGCTGGTTCCGCTGCTACTGCGTAGGTTTTGATTTTTTCTTTCTTAATTCTCGCTTTGCCTTCATATTTCCTATCAAGTTTGAAACATGTTTTGGAATTTTTTGCCTTCAAGAAATAGTTTTGCATTCGCCCAAGTCTGAACAAGTTTTGATTATCAAATAAAAGTAGGAAAAAACAAAAAACTCAAGTCATAAATCTTGATTTCACAGAATTCTGACAGCACATAAAGAAGTTTTTTCTTCATTTGCCTTTTTTTCTTCGATGCTTTTGGCCTCGGAGTATTAGTACTTGTTTTATGCTTGCGGATTTTTTATCTTAACTTTTCGATATAAAATTTATTAATAATTTTTTTTCTCTTATCTTTCAGGTGAGTATTTCTATTATCTACAAATTGGCAAAAATACCAAAGAGAGTTTAAAGAGCAGGTATGATTTAAATATGATTTTGATGGAATTTGTGCAAGTTACTTCGCGTTTCACTGTACAAGAGTGGATGGAAATATAACTCCTGGCTGCTTGCTTTTATAATACACACTGCAACCAAAACATTAATGGAACTGCAACCAGACTACGTACTTTTTTATACATTTGACACACACGCTGCGATGGTTGCAGCAATCCATTTTGCCATACACGCTGCAACGCAGCAACAACGCAGCAACAACGCAGCAAAAAACAGCAACCAAATTATTAAACGATTTTAATTGTGCCGCAACCTGAGTTGCAACCGTCAATGAGTTGCGTAATTTCAACACACACGCTGCGACTTCATCGTGATATCTGTCAAAAACTTCCAAGTTACACTTCCAGCGTTGCTTTGATTGCAGCGTGTATGGGGCCCATAATATAACTTTACCTACATGAAGTTTGTTGATAGAGACTATCTCTAATAATCTTTGAAGATAAGACTTGAAAATATAAGCTTTACTATAATAAACACGATTCTGTGCACGAAATGTGGCTCAAATTACTGGAATCTGTTGGAGAAAAGAATAATACCATTGAAAAATAAGGTTTCTGAAACTCATGCCTATGTAGCATGACCCATTGTTCATGTCAGTTACAGTTTTCTATTTAAATAAAAAAATTAAAGTCCTTAAGAACATTGCTTTTCGATTAACGACGATATCGATATGTTTATAGTGGGGAGTTGCACCTTATTATGAGTTACGCATACTGCCGAAATACCCTGCAGCAATCTGAAACAACAACCCGAGTAAAAATAAAAACAATTCTAGCTAAGGCCAAGCATAAGGCCTAACGAGGCCTAATTTTAAATATTTTTCTCGGCCGTATAAAGCTCGCACAAGGGTAGTATGCAGAACTTTTTGGCCAAACAGCGGCCGCATAAGGGCCGTTTTTGAGCAATCTCGGTTGTAGAACGGGCTTACAAGGGCCGTACATCGGCCAGGCAGTGATTATTCTACAATGAAAATGAGCAGCTTTTCAATTGGAACTTAATTCGGAAATAAATTAAATACATATATGTTTAACCTGGTACAAATGAATGAAATAATATAAAACATTTTTTTAAGAAATTTACTGTGTTTATTTTTTCAAGGTAATTGGATTATCCAATGCAGAAGCTTATTAAAAAATCTCTAAAAATATAAAACCCCAAACAAAATACCATTCCACTGTTTTACCTAAGTGCAGAGATTAAACTGAATATGACTGACTGAATACTCGTATTTCGCGAAGAAGCAAAGGAAATTCGAAACATTGATACTGTTTTTGATTCAAGAGCATTTCCTGAAACTAAAATTATTTTATATTTGTAACATTTCGGTCAAATAAAAAAGTTTTCCTTTTTATTAGTGTTCTAAAATCAATTGCATTCAATTAATTGAATTTTCAGCTTTTTTTTTATAGAGTTTATATATAAACTGTACATCGACTTTAATAACTAACATATGCTAAGCAAATGAATACAAAAAATGTACCTCTGTATTGTATCTAATAGAACTAAAAATTTTGAAAGCACTCGACGACTCCAAAGATGATTGGATTTTTGTGTTTTTTCTTTTAATAAATTCGTGTTGTATTTTATGTCCTTCCTGTACTAAACACTTTAAATTTTAAGAATACCTTCAGTATAACAGTAATAACTCCATTGTAACAAAATACTTAACTTTTTACAATATCACTTTGACATTAATTGACTCGTCAGAACCAAGGTTAAAACTAAATTACAATCGATATTACCATTAATTGAAAAGAATCGATTGAAAGCACTACGTAAAAAAACTAGGGTAAGGCCAGTAATGACGCTATCGCTTTATCCAATGCTACCTACTAAAAACAATATTAATTGAGCAAACTGGAATTAATTCTCATGCTTAAAGCTCTATAGCAAACCATCTGGAAAAGTAAACAATAAATTGCCCCATAAATTAGCTAGGATACTAGTGTTACAATAACAAACAAACAAGAACAAGAAGACAAAAACAACTAATGCCAGTAATGACAACGCTAAATTTGCTTAATGATTGATAGATTTCTGTTCAAGTGTCTCAACACAGCACACAGTTTAGGGTAGCTGTCCTTTCGCAGCAAGTAAAAGCAGTTGTTAAGAACAAACCATGCCAGCAGGTTGTGGAAAACTTTTCTGTATAGTTTTATTAATCGAATTTAAGTGCTTAAATTTAAAATATTTGTGCGAACTCTTTTTAATTTCCTAAAAATGTTCTTTTGCAGAATAAATTTTTTGTTTGAAGTTTCCTTTTCCTTTTTATTCTTTATTTCCCACAAGCCCTGATGAGTTGGAAAAATTCTTTTTGATTGATGGCTTCTGAAGGTCATTAGCGATAAAAAGCAACACACTTAAGCTAATGAGTTTCTACAAGATTTACAAGATAACGAAAATCTGTAAGAAAGTAAGAAAGTAAGTAAGGAAGAAGCAAAGAGTACAAAAAACTTAAGCGTTGATGTAGGCATAAGTGTGAAAAATGAAAGTATAATCATTTTGCGTAATTTTAGTGTAACGAACAAGTGAGAGGATTTTTTACGTTATTTTTTTTTAAAAAGAACAACAGATTTGATCTCGAGAAAAGCGAAAGGACATATCTTTTAGCGGGCTACGCAAAAAGTAAATATTCTTTTAGATAATTTTATTTAGGTGTCTCATATTGGAAAGAAAATCAAGTATATTTATCAAAAAAAAGAAGATATTTATGATGGAAAAATAATATTTTCTCATCCTTGTTAATACTACAGTGGTGGCCGTAGCCTGCTTGGGAGAGTGCGTCGACCGTACGCTCAAGAACCGCGGTTTAAAACACAGCTCAGATGGAATGTTTTTCATTTGAATTAATATTTTTGTTGTTGTAACTTTTTAAATAATTCAAATTTCGAAAAAGTCCTTTTAAGGAGAGATTCTTGAATATATATGCTATAGAAATTTTTTTTAAATTTTCTATACTAGAATACTGCCTTAATGCTTTCATTCATACTATTTATATAGTTTCTTTTTTGTATCAGGGTCGTTTTTTCATATATCGTGAATGCTTTCTTTTAACATTCGAACGGTTGCTCTTTGGCGAGCATACACTTTACATTCCAGCCACTTACAGCTTTTTCTGGAGGTATGGGATGGTGCGCTATCCTGTATAAACTTGAATGATGTTAAAGAACTATCGAGGCTTTCACATATGGTCAATTTTTTCTGTAGGGGCAACGGCCGAAAAAATAATTTTGCTCTGTATCGACTATATTCCGTTCATTTATAAACCATACCATCGCAAAATATAAATATCAAACCAGTGTGTTCTTGTCACGCTTCAAAAAATTAAGATGGGAACAAAAAGGAACAAAATGTAACGTTAAAAATACCACACATTTTAGCTAATAGAAGAAGTACAAGACAACATTTTTTCATTATTTCGATTTTAGTCGTTTATTTAATTCCTCTTTTTCGATATGGTTCTTTTATTTAGGTGTTTTCATTGCCAACTGCGGTTATTTTTGCAGACCTACCTCGAAACTCACTTCGAAAAGATGTGTAACGTTAAAGACCACACATTTTGGCTCCTACAAGTGCAAGACAACATTTTTGTGTTTATTATTTAGATTTTAGTCGTTTACTTGATCCCTCTTCTTTGATATAGTCTTTTAATTTAGGTTTTTTTATTCCCAATTTTGCTAATTTTCGCAATTTTTGCAATTTTTAAATGCATATCTACCTCGAAACTCACTTCTAAAAAATGTAACTTTAAAGACCACATAAAACTGGTTATATTTTCGAAACAACAAAATTTGGAAGAAAAGTTTGTGAACATAAAATGCAAGCCTTGAGGCCTACTTTCATATACGCATACAACATTTTTTGGTTTCATGAAATATTTTCAACATACAGTATTGTTCGTAAACTAAGCAACCGTTTCATGGTATAAATTCAAAGTCTCATGATAGTTTTGTTTACAAAGTTTTTAAACTTCAATTATTTTTTTATTATTTTATTATAAGTAAGGTTTATAAGGAAAATAAAAACAATTAATTTTCAATAGTACTAAGGAAAAAATATTTACAAAAAAACTTAAAACTCTATATTCAGCTGTTCGTAATCTAAGCAACTTTTTAATATTTGGTGTAATATCCCTTGTTTTTTATAACTTCTCGACATCGTTTTGGCATAGACTCAATTAACCGTTTAAGTGTAGTTTTACTAATACGGAACCATTCTTTTTTAAGGCCCAAAAGTAGTTCATTTTTATTTTTAAATCGACAGCTGCCGATCTTCCTTTTGAGTATCCCAAATAAATTCTCAATTGGGTTTAAATCTGGCGATTGGGCCGGCCACTTCATGACTTGGACCCCCTTTGTTGTAAACCACTCTTTTACAAGCTTTGAGGTGTGTTTAGGGTCGTTGTCGTGCTGAAACTCCCAACACAGCGGCATTTCCCATTCGGCGTATGGGAGCATATGGCTTTCTAAAATGTTCCGGTATACAAATCGACCCATTTTTGTATCGATCTCGATGAAGGGCCCTACTGCTGTTCCAGAAAAACAAGTCCACACCATGACATTAACACCACCATGCTTTACTGTACCACGACAGTAACGGGGATGTAACCGCTTTCTTCTGGGTCTTCGGACGTGACATATGCCATCGGAATTAAACAAGTTAAATTTAGACTCATCGCTAAATAAAACTGAATTCCATTTTTCGGGTGTCCAATTGAGATGTTGTGTTGCAAACTCAAGCCTAAATTTACGGCAAAGTTTAAAATTCGTTACAGGGTCTAGGAATTTAGAAACTTACCTTTTTTTTAAATGTTTCTTGGTTAAAATTGGTTTCTTGGATGGTCTGTAGCTTCTTAGGCCATTTTCTAAGGCACGTTTCCTTACTGTGCTAGAACTTATATTTAAGTTAAGATCCTGAACAATTTTTTTTGATGACACAAAAGGATTTTTTTTAATAAAACGAACGATTTGTTTGTCCTCTCTGTAATGAGTTTTTCGTGGTCGACCTTTAGAATAAATTGTATTTACCGACCCAGTCGCTTTATATTTTTTTATAAGTCGAGAAATTATTGACTTATTAATATTAAATCTTTTGCCAATCTAAATTTGCGACTCACCATTTTTAAAAAAAATTATAATTTTCTCTTTTAGATCTTGTTTATATTGTACACGCGGCATCGTAAAAAAACCAGATCACGAGATGACGATCGAAAAGCAACTAAAATATTTAATGATTTACACTTGAAAAATAGAAAAATTTTGAAAAGAAAGTGAAAAAATACCGTTAGACCTCTTATTTTGAAGGTCACTTAGCAGCGACGGAAAAAGTTGCTTACATTACGAACAGCTTTTTATGGAGTATATTCGTTTGACTATTTGTAATATTCTATTTTTAGACTAGAGCATAATTTTGTTATTGTTGGCTTATAGGTGGCTCATCAAGTAATTACAAAAATATGGGCCATTCCACATAAAATCATATATAAAGGCGTAATTAGAACTTGAATGCAATTCAAAAATCGGTTGCTTAGTTTACGAACAATACTGTATTTGAAGAAATATGCATTCGAATGTAACGTTAAAGAGAAAAAAAATTTACTATATGGTAAATATTGATCATTAAGAACTTTAATGCGCTGCTCGCCATTTGTTAAAAAAAAAAGTTTTTTGGATGCATTTAATTGGATGTATAGTTCCCCAGAAAATCTGCGAACGAGTTTGATTGATTCGGTTTCAGCTTTCAGCCTGAACTTGTCACTGAAGAAGGCATTACAAAATTAAAAAAATCAATTTATATTGTGTCTCCTCAAAAATATTGAGGAGACACTCCCTTTTACTATTGATTCCCAAATCTTTTGACTTCTTACCTTTTTCCAATCAGCTTGAGTATATGACAGATGCAGATTAGCCCAAATCAATCGCTGTTTATTCATGAAAACTGTTAGTTTTGGGTTTTTTGCCGGACGGCGACATTTAAGTTTTTTTCTGAAAATATTCGTGTGGCTCTTCTAAGCGAAATATCTATTCTTGCGATGTTTAATTCTTTGACAATTTCATGTGCTGGTTTTCGTTGGCTTTTAATAGCTAATTTAACTAGATCTCTCCTTGTCTTTTCAGTTATATGCATGCAGTTTTTTACTTTACTAAATTAATTAAAATATTTCCATTTATAATATGAGCAGACTTTTAACCCATTTCCGGCGGCTCCTTAACTACCGGGCCAAAATCGATGAAACTTTGTCCAAAGTCTGTATATTTTTACTATATATTTTTACCTCCACAAGTAAGGGCTGGGCGGCCTGATGTATTTTTGCACCACTAGCTGCATCACATACCTGCACCACTAGCTGCATCACAGCCGTACCTGCCCAGTTTAAAACAGCAAACGAGCTCTAAATTTATAATAGTTGTAATAGTTAGGTACTATTGAAAAGCAATTTTCGATATTGCGATTTGAAATATTTTTCCGGAATTTTCAAAAATTAAAAAAAAAATCCAAAAATTGGGACGCGCCGTGAGCGTAAAATCCAAGTAAACGACCGAATCGACTCAAACCAAAAATAATGTATATTGCCAAAGGTCCATACTAACATAATCCCTACAGTGCCAGGTAATATCACTTTCGCACTCATCTGGAGAAAATTCTAAAGCTACTGATGCAAAAATGCACCAATAGCTGGAAATAGGTTAAATAGACGCTACTTAAGTTAATATTAATTTAAAAATGGCGTTCTTAATAGCTCCTAAAATAGACCAAAAAAACAATATATATATATATATAAAAAATTTTTTTTTTTATCTAATATATGTTAATGTATACCGACTTTTTAAATTTTATTAAGGATAATAGGGTCCGTTAGTTTGACATAAATAATATTTTATGTCTTGAAAACTATAGAAAATCTAGTGCAATGAATTTGAGATTCAAAGTTTTGACTTTCGATGCAAATATCTTTGTTAGTTTGTAATATATTTCATTCAATATTTTTTTGGCTGAAGGTTCAATCAAGTTGCTTAGTTATTAATTATTCATTAATTATTTATGCAATTCCGTTAGGATTTATGTATTTTACTATTTAAAAAAAAATCTATAATACTTTTATTACTTTAAAAAAGCGGGGCATTATTTTGTTGTAAAAATAATAAAAATTGAAAATTGTATTTTATATACTCTAGCAAAAGCTACACTCTGTCATATGTTATATAATTTTTATGCAAAAACTGTTTTAGTTTGACACAAAATTTCTTATTTTATTTCTATTATGAAGAATGCAATAATACCTCCATTGATTTTTGTAACGATTTTTTAACATGTGGATTTTTCCATTCAAATAAGTACACATTTTTGTTAGTTTTATTTATTTAATTGAACTTGAAAAACATATAAAGTGCATTTCAAGACCGTAAAAATATAAAATTGAAAAAATTTAATTAAACTTTGTATTTTTATAAATACTTGTATTTATTATACTTATAAAATTCCAACTTTCGTTCAAATTTTTCAACTTTTGTCACCACTTTTCAACTTTTGTTGCCGTTTATTTTTTTATTTATTTATTTTTTATTTATCGGCTTTGTTCTAAATTTAAATGAGAATTTTGTTTTGTTGGATTCATTCGAAATTGTTAATTCCGAGATATGAGCTCGTGTGGAGAAAAAAAAAAATCCCAAAACTATCATTCATTACCATTTAACATTATACTACAATTTAAGGCCTTAACGCTTTCACGCTCTTACATTTAAATTGAAATTAATAAAAAATTTAAAAATTTTTTAGCTCCTAAGAGTAAAGTGGACTTTTTTCACATCTCATCTTTTGCATTTTGTTTACCATTGAGCAATTCATGGCTTCATAATAGAGGGTTAGAAGCTGCAATAACACTCAGCAGGATTGCTTGCATCACAGTTTCGATATATTTATTGTATTTTTTGTTTTTCTTTGTTTTTGTTATGTTTTTTTTTTTTTGTTTGTTTTATTGGCAACATGGTCACCATGGTCTATTGAATATAACGAGCTGGAAATCTCTGTTCATTCGTTTTGCAACACCGCGAAATGTTTACGAGCTCAAGCCTTATACACCACATGCCGAAGTTTGCTGAACGTTCTTCGAGCAGGACGAATTATTATGAAGGGTAGGCACTGATAAAATAAGGGTTGCTACTGTTGTGCACGATTTAATGGTACATGGTTACAAGAGTGCAGACACGTGCCAAAAAATACTAACAGTACAAAAAAATAATATAAAAAAAAACAATAATGCAAAGGATGATGCCAGCGAAGTTATGTGCTGCAATGCAGTTGAGTGAATTTTTATGAACCCAAAAGCGTGGATGGAATACAGTAGCGGGCGTTAAAATTGAGAAAATTATATGAAGCAACTAAAACAATTATGCACTCTCGTTTATTTTGAACAATTACACCGAAAGAATATTCACCATAAAAACGCTGTTACTACTGGCTTGACTAAATAAAGGGTCGTTGAACGGAGCAAACGCATTACCTTTTGTTGTTGTTGTTGTTGTTGTTGTTGTTGTTGTTGTTGTTGTTGTTGTAGTCATCTACATAATTTCCATTCATAGCTCAAAAAGATGAGCGATTTTGTTGATATTGCTGCTGATGACAAGGCGAAGGTACAGACGGGCAAACGAACGAACTGGAAGTTTCTATCACAAGATGTAATTAAACGAGATTAAACAGAAACAACAACAATATCAATGTCAACCATGATAACACATTTGACAACGTTATAGCGCCAATGCATGCTTCTGCCGTTAATAGTTGCAGCATTTAAATTTTGAATAATAATGTAATATAGATATAGGGTGAGTTCAACAAAGCAGATAAGAGGCAATACAATATAGCATTCTTACGTTATTATGGTTTTTCTACTTTGTTTTTTTTTTTTTTTTTTGTTAATGGCAATTCAGCAAAAGCTGCAACGATTCGTTGCATACATCAAAGAGAGTATTACTGAATTTTTAACTCTGTGATTGGTAATGCTTATCAGAGCCACCCTAGAATTAAAACTCATGCTATGTGTACAAAGTCGAAATTTATCGACAAAAAAGATGGAATTTTGAACCTATACCGATGCCGATTTTTTCAACTGATGCACAGTGTGCGATTTGATCAATCTAGTAGTAGGACATAGTTCTTGAAAATTTATAGTCTTATTATATAGGACAAAATTATAAATTTCTGTCATATGATTCCTTGGTTCAATCCTAAAAAAATTGTTCTGGAAATGCGGTCTATCTCAAACTCCTTCTTGGTGTCCCAGATGCTCCGGAGCTGGTTGATTCCTTGGGCCTAGACGAGTAGTAGTAGTAGTACTTTATTGAGTCTTTTCACAACGATTTCACAAGATATAACATAAACAGTTGCTTTCTTAATAGTAAATAGTATGGCCAGCATATACCATTACATTATTAAGTCAATTAATAAATCGAATGCAACATGGCTCACATAATTTAAAAAATATTTTAATACTGGTCAATGAGTAATATAACATTAGCATTTGATGTTTTTCAAGAGTGTATGTATATACAATTTAAACTGAACAAAACGAGGGAAAGAGACAGCTATTGAGTGTCATGAAAAGCATGAACACCCACATTAAATCTACTTTATGCAAAATAGCTGAGTCTTTCAGATATTGCAATGAGGTAATGAGATACAATAGTGAGGTTGAAATGGGCTTCAAGCGTGTCATTGACATTAAAAGATTACATAAACGACTATATGTATATGAACTCAAACATGTATGCAGTGTTGCCATGAAAAAAATTTTCATATCGCAACATTTGCAATCGTCGGATGCTCGTCGGATTTGGAAAACTTTGAAAAACAACAACAACGTTGATTTTGTTTCGAGTAAATTAACGAAAAATTTTGTTGTTTTTGACCAGCAAAAACTACTAAAATAAAAGATGTCAGTAAAAAAGATACAGTTTCGATAGAATCGTAAGTATAAACGTAGAATTCCTTTTTATACAGCAATAGAGTAAAATTCTGGTTTATTTCGATTTATATTTTTCAAAACTATTTTAAAGCATTTCATCTTCTAAATAAAAATTATTTGAAAACAAATTTGTTTATTGCTGTTTTTGTTGTATTTTTTGTATTTGCTGTATTTGTTAAATTTATGTAAAACGACCTTAAAGTAAAAAAAGAAAATAAAAAACATATTTTTCATATTTAAGTTGCTTTAAACTATTCCATAATTAAAAATACCAAAAAAATTTAACAGCTATTAGTTAACTAATTAAAAATCTTTTAAAAAACCGTTTCAAAGAGTTTCCTGTCTGTAATACTTTTTAAGTTATTGCATTAAAGCTGATTTGTTTGCCTATGAATGCCATTTTTTGCTATACTTCCGCTTATAGCTCTAAACGGGGGGATATGGACCTCCCCTGCCATACAATTTTTTTCTTGTCTTGGCCCAAGGAATCAACCAGCGCCGGATTGAAACGTTGATCTGGGGCACCCTGAACGAACATTTTACATACATATTAATAACAGCAGCAACAACATAAGCAGCACAATAACAAATGACACGATTGCGAACCAAACCAACAACTACACACAACCACAACAACAACCATAACAACAACCATAACAACAACCATAACAACATCCACAACAACAACCAAACCAATAACCATAACAACAGCATAAGCAGCTACTGAAGCAGCTTGTGTGTAACTTTTCTCATACGAATATATGAATTTCTTCTTAGATTTTGCTATTTTGTGACTTTTGTGATATCCTAAATGATATTTTGGCATATATTTTTTCTTTGTACGATGAATACTTAAGGCTGTAGGTATACCCCAAAGAGTTAACTATAATCCTAAAATGTGCTTGAAAAAATTTGTGAAAATTATCCCCATACAAACCGCGCTGTAAGACGTATTTCTCAAAAAAGATTTTATATGGAAAAATATTACTGTTTAAGTTATATATACATTGGTTTAATAAAAAAATCGGACATCGGATCTATTTTTCCTGAAACCGTAACATTTTGGTCAAATATCGGATATTCGGATTCAAGACTGAAAATCGTAAGAAATTTGATATATAGAATCATATGACAACTGCATATATGCTATATTTTGCATTGATATCACATTGATATACAATACCTGAATATTTTTTTTAACTATCAAAAAATCTTGATAACTGATGAGTAACTGTGTAATGAGTGTTTGAAGGAGTGGAAAACCGGTTTTTTATGGTAAGTCAACATTTTGAGGGTGCTAGACAACTTTTTTGCCCCGTTTGGTGTTATATTCGACCAAACCTACAACTTACATAAGGTTAATTCAAAAGTACATGCACTTAAGTTAAGTTTGTCGCATCGTGTTATATAGTTTTTGTAAAAATCTTAATTATCAGCTACTACAATTTGGTCTTGATATATTTATAACCGATAAATTTAACCTGTAATGTACACTTCAATTTATTACATAAGTGCTAACATAAGTAAAATGTTATATTTATTGGAAATTTTTGTTTTTATTAACACAGTTTCGAGCACTCTTATCTCATCCAAAAGTTTAAACACCGTTTACTCAAAAACTCTTTTTTTTTTTGTTTTAGACAATTTTTAACTTTTTTTTAAATGTTTCTTTTTAAAAATTTTCTTTAGAAAATTCGTGAAAAATCTTATATTTTTCAAATGGCCGCCATTTTTTTAAATGATATTTTGAAAATACCCTACTTCCGGCCACAAATTCTGAAACAACTGTGAATTAGAACGCACCCCATTCGTGGACAAATTTGTCACTGCTTGAACGAGTGCGTGCTTTAGAGACTCAATACTGAAGTTTCGAGAAGAGGACGCCATGGCCTAAGCTTATGAGCAGAGTGAACGCCGATTCAGACAGACAGGCAGTCTGGCGCAGGCAAACTGTGTGAACAAGCGAGATAAAAGTAAGCTTGGCTTTATTTCTTTGCAGATTGCTGCCTTCCCCTGTTTGAATTGGCGTTCACTCTGGCAGCAGCGAGTCCTTAGTAGGGCTTTCTAAAATCCCGAACCAGTTTCTAGTCCCAGAATCCCGGGATTCCAAACACTAACTCCCGAGATTTTATTAGTCAGAAATATAAATGCAACTGCAAAGTAAACGATGTTTTTTTTATTATCGAAATCACACTGCTCTTTTTTATATCCTTATACACTTTGGAAGTCTTTTTAATAGTTTGCTTAAAAGGTATTCTTTAAAGACACTAGGTTGTTTACTAGGTTGTTCAACTTTGATGGAATTTTGAAAGTAGCAATAATTTTATTACCATGCCATTGTTTTTTTACTATAAATGAAATATTTTTTTACGTCATACTTTTCTAACAGCTAACTTATCTATTTGAATAAGAAGTTTTGACTACTTTCTAAATTTTTTTAAAAGATATATTTATGTTGTTTGTTTTGTTGAACTTTTTTACGTTAACATTTTTATGTTTATAATAATGTTAAATATAATTTGATATTTTTAAATATTTTTGGTTTTCATTCTGAAATTAACCCAAAACACCCTGTCGTTGCCATATGGCAACGGAAACACAAACACTTAAAATGTGCTTATTTTAGTTTAAACCATTTTATGTTCGCGTTGAAAGGTTATTCTGAAAATTAAAAAAGAAATTACTCAGGGTGATTCGGGTTAATGTTGAACTTTTCTGAAATTTAAAAAATCGAAACATTTTTTGTTAAATAAATTTATTATAAGAATAATATAAATATTAAAAATTTAACAAATATCTTTAATTAAGGACCGTAAAGGTTATGATTTTTATTAAAAAACAAACATCATACCATAATCCTCATTTTCTAATGTAATTTTTTTTTTGATTTGGTTTGTCAGTTGATGTATATTTTTTCAATCATAAAACTTACAAGTGGATCCCTTCAAAAAACAAAATGGAATTTTAGAATTCGACTTTATCTTCGAATTATTGAATTTTTTCCCCTTATATTCTTCTTTGTACATCATAACTGCTTTGTACCCTTTGTTATTTTAATTACATTAGTAATTATGAGTTCGTCTTGGATTTGCCTTATACAATTTTGAGTGTTTGTGAATGTTTGAAGTATGAATAACGATTACGTTTGGATTTCTATTTTAAAAATAGAAAAATAAAAATAAATAGTATGCTATTCTTTTTGCCAAAACGCAGAAATTAAGAGAACGTTATTAACGTTCCCTAATTTTAATACGGCTAAATGCCATTATTTTAAAATTTTTGCATCTCGGGATCCCGAAAAATCCCTGAATAAAGAATTTTAAGTCCCGGGATTCTCCAAAACTCTTCGGATTTGAAAGCCCTAGTCCTTAGTCGGACCCCAATTTGTAGTCCAACGAGTTTAGGTTGAGGCTGCCAAATGGCCATTCAGCCATGGAAATGAAATTAAAACGTAGTTTGTGAGCCAAGTTTAAGTCGTTTTTGCCTTGTGAGCTAAAGCGGAGTCTTGTTGAGGTCCACGGCTTGATCGTGTACATTGTCTTGTCAACTTGTCTTCACAACTTTGCCTAAAACGTCGGCTTGATGCACTTTCACTGAAGTTTTCAATCTTTTTTCGGAAAAGTAAAGCTGAATACTGGCCCTGTTGAGCTCTTGGAACAAATTCAGACGATTGTCGTGATAACAAAGCATACCTTCTACCGTTTTGATTGCTAAACGATTCCTTCTATGGTGAAAATTTTTTCGTCGGTAAGCAGAAGTCGTTAATGAATATTTTTCGCGCACCATCGAAGCAGCTTTTTCGATTTTCGCTTGCGATTGACCCTTAATGCCTCCTTGAGTAAGGTGCCCAGTGTATCGCTTGTGTGCTTCAAGTCCCAAATCATGTTTTATGATACGCGGCATGCTATCCGAACTGATTTTCCTCTCCCACTTCAAAATTTTCTGTTTGCGCAGTAGGTAACGGCGAATTCGGTTCTACATGGTTTTGTTGGCTTGGCTTTTTCGCAGTGCGTTGATTGCCGGACTCTCGGAAGATTCGCTTTTTTGTAGCAGAATTTTTGTAAACTAATAACGACAAAACAATTTTCTGCGTGCCCCATTCCATGATGATAAACAACTGAGGCTCTTTTTGGTAAAAAATGTTCTTCAAATTCCTCTTATTCTAGTTCTATTGCTCCAATATGCTTCAAACATTTAGCTACCAGAATTGTCACTTAAATTCTAAGAATTGCATTTTCCATCTTTTGACCTGTTGTGCGTCGAAGAAATGGATTTAAGTATAATTTTTAATTTTGACAACTATAACAGTAAAATCAATATCATTTAATACGTTCCACAAAGACCCTTCAGCTATCTGCAAAGCTCCTTTACTATTCTTATTCCACTCATAGCCACCTCTTAATTCCATACCATTTTATGCAACAGCGACTAAACCACATTGATTGTCTTCCTTGTGTGCTTAACGCGAAACCTCGTGATTTAAACGAACCAAAACCCTTGGTGTACCCGCGCTGATCCCCAACGACATTTTATCCCATCACATTAATATGCTGTATGTCGGAGCTTTAAAAGTTTTTGCATAAAATTTGCATAAATAGCGCACTTTACTCTGTTCAACAGACTATTTACGCCCCCACCTCCTGCCACAAAAAGATATTTACCTTAATGGATTCAGTTCTGCAAGTCAATCTTTCAATTATGCGAGTTTGCTTATGTACCACTTCGTATCCCGCTTCTTAATCTATTTTACTCCATACTTCATGGAGTATGCTTCGTCTTTAATTAAGTCAATGAAGCATATGTAAAAATTTCGGTGGCAATCACGTTGTACCCTTATTTGTCTTGAATAAGTCCCAACACAAAGAATTCTTCTGATGTTTGAGTTGTGTTCTTTGATTGTAATAATAATCCTTTGACAAAACGTGCGTCATTCGTTGGGGAAATAAAACAATTTGTCCATTTTGTTGAAAAAATATAATAAAAGAGAAGAAAACAATCCAATCGAATTATATTATGCCTGTTGAGTTTGATTTGAGAAAATTCTTGTTTGATTTGTGCTCGCAGCAGTAATCATGTGACAAAAAAGTAAACTCCGAAACACTTAAATCGTTCTCTATGCCAGCAAAATCAATGAAAGACTGCCTGCCTGCGTGCATGTCCTGCTGGGAATCGCTAATGGTTATATGGTTTTTACATTCTTTACAGCTTCCGGTATACAATTTCCAAAATTCGTCATAGGATTTACTGTATACGATGAAGGGTTAACATGCGAAGTTTCGTGTATTTATGTTGAGTGCGAGGTTTCAAAATTTCATAGTTTTGATCGATAAAAAGATTTTCTTCCGGCAAGGTTAGGCTGTGATGGTTGAGTATTCAACAAGCTTAGAATTTAAAATTTTTTTAAAGCTTTTGCTTGCACTGTGAAAGGTTCATTATTAAAAATGTAATCCATTTACTAAAGTTCTGGAAAATAAGTAACAAGCATCTATCTCATTATGTAACTCCAAAAACAAAAAGAAAGAATAATAAGGAAATAAATGAATAAAACAATAATTGACAGTTTTTGAAAAACTTAAGTAATATTTAAAAAATAAATGTTTATTAAGAGACAATGTACAGCAATATTGAACTAGGCTAGTTGTTTGATTTTCTTACACTGACACAATAATTGTCTACTTATTTACTTATAAAAAAGTAAGATAATAATAATAATCTAAAACAATTAAAAACGTGTAATAAAAGCATGTTGTGATCTTTTTTTGAAAATAGCGCCACTGAATATGGATGCTTGCTTTATGTTACGCTGGAACTTACTGCGTCCTCCAATAAACTCAGAGTTTTTTTACTTGAATCCAAAACATCTGACAAAAATTAATAAATTAACCTACCATTTATTGACTTAAGTCAAACACTATACTATTTGGTAAAAAAGAACCAAAAGGGTTAAGTCGTTTAATTATAAGAACTCTAAAACGCTTTTTGTCTTTTCTGTAAATTGAATCTTTTGAAATATTTTCTAAATAATAATAATGGCAAAAAAAATGTAATATGAAAAAATAGCTTTTTCCATATAAAATAAGCTATAAGTATTTGAATGACGGTCTTGAATTATATTTTGGAATAATAACAAGTAGTATTTTTACTGATTAAAAAAATATCTTATTGAGAATATTAATTTTCTTCTTTAATATAAAAGCAATGTTTTGTCATATTTGATTTTAAATTTTCCGGAAGGTGCTCATCTCTTTTGTCTACTTCAAACTTAAATAGATTTGGAAAACATCAGCAATTTGCTTTTAATTACAAACATGTTGTGTGTAAACTTTGAAACCAAGCTTTTTATAACAACAACAACTTGCGCCAGTTACTTTGTTGATAAAACCTAGAAAATCCTTTAATTTAAGAGAACCAAACTAAAGCAACACACATTTTTTTCATTGTTGCTGTTGTAGTTTTTCCAGAGATTCAAAGTTTTTAAACTGCAAAACAAGCAGACTTTAAATTGGGCCCAACAGAAACTGCAGAGATAGGCAACAAAAATTAGGTAAGGTGTGGGAACAAAACCAGGCATGAGCAAAATTTTACTTTAATCTTTGTTTTGTCTAAACTTTGCACTTAATTTGTTGAAAATCCAAAGCAAGAACATGACACCTGAAAACTTTGACAAGGTGTGCAAACAAGATAATATTTTAAACCAACACAAGCACTAAATAGGGCAAGTTGACCCAAATCATATTTAGGAAAAATTCTTATCACAAGCTAAGCTCAAGATTATAGAAAGTTTTGAAATAAATTCAATGTTCAATCTAAAAACTTTAATGCGGGAATTTTTTAAAAGGAGGAGCAACAATGAGATAGCACAATTTTGAGATAGTTAAATATAAATACTGGAAAACAAGAACTTTTGCACAAAATCGCAATAAATGTTCAACCAAGAGAAAGAGAGAGGGAGAGACAGAGGAGAAAGAACTTGAAACGTGACAAAAAAATTTCACAAAAGAACATTATTAAAAATGGATAAGGAAAAAAGAACAAAAATATACTGCTAAGCATGTTTGCTGGGTTGATTGTTCTGTAAGTTTGTGCGAAGTCACGGTAGTGTTAGACGATGGCGATGCACGTGATTCAAACACAAGTAGCTTATGCAAGAATAGCGACTTTAGCGACTTCAAGCATCCGATGAACAATCAAATATTACGAGTCATCAAAAATTCAAATGGATTTTACCTTTTACTTTGCACAAGAAAATTAGTTTCTGTGAAGTTTTTGTGATGTTGTACAAAAGTAGTATAAAAGTTGAAGTAGTTGCCTACTAGCACAGAACAGAGAACCACAACAATAAAGTAAGTCATGAGGTGATGGTAGCAAGGACTTGAACAAACAAGCGGACGGCGAGCGAACAGTGAATAGACTTAAATATTTATGAAACCAATGTTATTTTTTGAAAACTTTTGCGTGAATTTTAGGTGAATAAAGCAGAGAAAATTTCATTCACGTTAATGTTTAAAGACAAATTTCTAAAGAGTTGGAAGAATTGAAATCGTAAAGGTACAAGATTTTTACCTTTAAAGTCTTTTAAGTCAATTTGGCACAAGCTCTCTGGTACAACTATCCTTTTGGCATTATGTTAAAAAATCTTTGAGAAAGTTAAAAGAAAAAAGTTTCTGAATAAATTCGATTCCGTTTTCAGTTGGAATAATAGGGTTTAAGTACATTAAGTTTGTTGAAAAAATTTTGTTTAGCTAAATTATATATATTAGTAAGCTAAAGTCCAATGAAATGTCATATATAAGATATTTGCCCGTAACATCCTGCGATGTTGAGCGCAGTTTCTCTGCGAATTCACCTCTTTAACAAAGAAACGTACGGAATATTTAAAGTAGCATTAAGTTGTTTATTTTAGCTGTTTAAAGGAGTCAGAAAGTCAGATGACTAACTCCATTTGTTTGTTTCGTTTCTTTAAATACCTAAGATTAATTTAAACGCTCAAAGCTATTAGTTTATTGTATATATTTTTTTGAATTTTTTTTTTGAAGTGAAAACTTCTTTAGGCGCGTTGAACGATTTTGGTAGAGGGTAAATCATTGGTTTGCATCATCGTATTTTTCCAAGGAAATCGTCACCAATACAGACAGCAAAGATAACAAGGTATGAAAATTACAAAAAATAACCTCAAAAATGTTTGCATGTATTTGTGCATAAAAAAATCGACAGTGATCGTCACTCTTGTTCTTAATCGGCCGCAAGCTCACAAAGAAATCACTTGGCAACTCCTGAAATTAATGCATATAATCTGCTTGTTAGTATATAAATACTTAAGTTAGGTTGCAATAAGATGTTTGCAACCAAAACTTATTATTAATTCGGTTTATATTTATATATATATGCCTTTAAAGTTTGGCAATTTCTTCAGTTGTTGTATTTGTCAACATTTTTGAAAAATTTGCTTTTACTCAAACAGCTGCTATTCATGGTGAGATTTAAAAATGGATTGATCTTCTTCTCTTTCTGCTTTTTTCTGCTGGAACTTCGTTTGCAAACAAGAAAAATAATGTATGGATTGAGTGTTTTGACATTTTAATCTTTAAGTTGTATTAAAGGAATATGTTGAACATTCAAATAATTACATGCATGCTCTTATTTTATTACATATCGTCAAACAAAGTTTGACAATTTTCACACTTGTTGTATTTGTCAGTGGCTTTTTACTTTCACCACTGCGCCTTTTTATTTTCAGAGTTGCCAACTATCATTGTTTTATTAATAAATTTTTTCATAAAGGGTGTGTGTCAAAAGGAAACTTTTCAGTCGTGGTAGGATAGAAAATATCAAGTTGAATAAAATTTGTGTGTGTTGAAATAAATTTTGACAGTTGCAAATTTTGACGTTTCACATTTCGGTCGTGTTTTAGCGCAAATATTTTATTTTATTTGCATTTTATCAATTTGCGACATATTTAATTCAAGAGCTTGCACTTGCAACATATTTCGTAACTTGTGATACTGTAAGCTTAAAAAACTTAAAAAATAACAAATTAATGAAAAAAATGAACGAAAGTGCTTGAGTTTGCGTGTGCGTGTGTGTGGGCCAACGGTCTCCAACATCAGCAAGTGCAGCAAAGTTAAATTGGCTTTCTTTGCTGGCGAGTGTCCTCCAAGTGCCACCACCAGCAAGTGCAGTGCAAAATTTGTTGCTAGCCAATATCCTCTAAGTGCCATCACCAGTAGCACAAGCAAGTGCTAAGTGAGCAGTAGGCAAACAGAAAATATAGCATGCAAAGTGCTGTATATTTTACGTCGCCAATTCGGTTCATCGCCTCTAACGCTGCGCAACCGCTGGGATCTTGTAATTCTCTTTGCGTTGTTGTTGTAAATTTGCTAAGTAATTATTGTTGTACAGTAAGCTTTAATTTTTTGCGGATGTTTATTTGTAGCTACAGTCAGCATATGACATCAAACTAATTTAGAAAACAGTTTATACATATGAATTAAAGAGTATATATAATATTGGTAAATCTATTTGTTTTTAGTAAAAGTGTTACCGTATCGGAAATATATATATATACTTGTGTGTGTTTTCTTGTCACTTAAGTGTGTGATGAATTTGTTTTTTTAATATCTTTTGATTTTGTATGGAAATAAAAATATATTGATGAATTGAATTTTTGATATTTTTATTAAAACAATGTATATTAAATGTTTTTTTTTTACTTAACCAAGAACGAAACTTAATGAAATTCTTTTAATTTTTATAAAATTTGAAAAATAAAAAAAATTTTCTCAAACTTAAATTTTTTTCTTATATTTCTCCCGCAAGTGAAAAGAAACCTATATACCGAATGAAAGGTAATTTAAAGACCTTTCTAACGCATTTTTCATCTTGAAAAAATATTGAAAACTTTTAAAGTTATTGAGGTTTGAAATCTATAAAAACATAATTTTGTACTTTTAAGACTATCAAAGTGGTCCTTAATATAATAATTTTTCACATCAATCATTTTCTTGTCGTGGGATCGGGTCATTAAGAAGAGAATTGTTTAGTTTTATGAAGAAAAAGCACCAGCAAAAATTAATATTAAAAATTTTTCTCCATAACCTCATTTTTTTGATAAAATCGATTTCAGCGACCACGTACCCATCTTCAAAAAATCCAAAAAAAAAATTTCAAAATTCTCTTAAATCACAAACTTCAATATTCCGCTTCAAGAGTTGGAAAAATCAGAAAAAACGTCTTTTGTGAAACGCCCTAATGTATATTGTGTCAATGTTATGATATAAATAGATATAAATAAGCTTTAATTTTTTATATTAATTCAATAATGAAATAATTTAAATAAATTGCTTTAATTATATGTGTTTTTGATACGGTAACACTTTTGCTTAAAAGAAATAGTTTCAGTAATATATAAAAAATTTAATAAATTGTTATAAGCTCTTAACAAAAATAATTCTAATTTCATATGCCGACTGTAGCTACACGATTCACAAGAATTCACGTCTATAAAAAATTTCCGGCTAACTGCGCCAACAACAATTACCAAGGAAATCTACAAACAAGGACGCACAGAGAAGAACAAGATCAGAGCGGAACTTTTAGAACTTTTTGATTTTCATCCCACATGTAGTATGAGCTGCAGTATGAGCTTTCGCACATTCCTACATGTCCATCCGACCTGTCAAATCCATCCTACATGTAGGATAGTCCGAAACCCCCTAAAGCATGAAAATTCTTATATAGCAGTAAGGCGGTCCGTGGCAGGACAACGTCTTCCAGGGAATACTAATATTTTATATAAAGGTTTTCGCCTCGGGTGGCAGTCCTCTCACTGCTATACTTTTTATTAGGATATTCTTTTCAATAGTAGCACCAAAACTGAAAAGTGGAGTTCCTCTGTTTAAACAAGTATGATTTTAAAATTGTTTTTTATATAAATTTTTTAAAAATATTGTTTTTTGTACCTTATGAAATATAATAAAGCTTGATTCAAATATAATTCCCTTTTATATATTTACTAGTATTCCCCGGCAGACAACCTGCCACAGATCACCGTACTGACATTTGAGCAATTCCGCCAAAAGGTGTACCACGACTGAAAAATTAAATGTCACTTAAAATTCGTTTAAGCCTCCATAATAGAGAAAAAATGTTTAAATTTATATTGTGAGATTACTGAGAACTGATCTCAATTTGAATTAAAAAAAATGGCAGCAAACATGATGAATGGCAGCAAAAGCTAAAAAATGGTGGCAAAAGTTGAAATTTTATAAGTATAATAAATACTCGTATAATACAAAGTTTAATGAAATTTTTTTTTCAGTTTTCTATTGTAACGGTCCTGAATTACTCCTTACATGTTTTTCTAGTTCAATTAAATAAATAAAACTATAAAATATTTTCACTTCTTTCAAGGAAAAAATTTGTCACATAACGTATATCACTTAACGTATCATACTATGGTTTGTATAAAAATAATTAAAAAAGATTTTTCAACGAAACAATTATGAATATGTAGCAATATTATTGCAGATTATATTAAAAAAACTTTCATAAAAAAACTCGTGCACACTTCGCAGATTTTTTCGTTTATATTGATGCAAGTAAAAACCACTTTTATTTTATGTCACGTAACTTATCATTTTTGGTGGTATCTGAGAGCCGAACTTTTGACAACAAGCTTTTACACCTTGTATAGTACGCTTAGTAAACTATTCATAATCATAATAAGAAAGCTGTAAGAAAAATCATAATAAGAAAGCTGTAAGTTTAATTTTTCTTTGTTTTTCTACTCATTAAAGTCGTACGACTGTCACGTGCGTAGCTACAAAAATGCCATATATTCACTATTTTTAGCATAGTTTTTAGAAACCATATGAACTAAATTACAAAATTTTAGTCTTATACGACTCAAACCGTCTGATATAAAGCATTTTCATTGGTGTTTGGGCGATAAAAGCGGGCATGGAAACCAATTTTTAGATCAGTTAGCCAAAATTTAAGCTCAAACGGCCCAGTAGTAAATTGTAATGATTTCTCAAAAAGTGGGCGTAGCTAAAGAGTGACCACGCCCATTTTAAGTACAATGGCTGAAAGCATGTAATATGAAATCATTTAAGAAATAAATTATTTTCACTGATTTGTGGGTGGAAAAAAGGGGCGTGAGAACCCATTTTTAGTGCAGTTGCTGACAGTGTAACCATAAAAACTAAATTGCCAAATTTAAGTCTTATATTATAAACACAATTGGGGCTGCAGGTGGGTGGCGTGCAGCCTGTCAATATAGAACAATGTATTTTTTATGTTATAAACACAATCCACATCAAATAAAGCTTTTTCATTGATTTGTGGACAGTAAAAAAAGTAGCGAAAACACGTTTTAGTACAGTTTCCGACAATAACCATACAAACTAAATTACCAAATTTTAGCCTTATACGACCCAAACCGACTAAAATATAGAATTGTTTTTGATTTGGGGGTGGTAAAAGGGGGGTGTGGCAAATGTTTTCCCTAAACCATCTTGTGCCTGAAACGAATCGACTGCCAAAATTTCAGGTCAATCGGTCCAGTAGTTTTGGAGTCTATAGGAATCACACACACAGCCATACATACAGAAAGACAGACAGTACCCAGTAGTTCCAGTCTTGAAGAAATCTCAAATGAATCATGTACGATGTTTCTTGATCCTTGACGAAACGTGCTGATTTGGCCATACATTTCATTGACGAAAATTTCATATAAATGTTCCAAATTCGTGCAAGACGCAATGCAGATACATCAGGATTTATCATGCACGAGCCCAATATCGAAATATTGAGGAAGTTTCGTTAACGAAAAGTAGACAGTGATATAAAGAAAATTCGTCAAGGAATTAAAATCAAAACCTCTGAACCGAATTCAAAGTAGTACGATATATTTGATAGGGGGAAAATATTTCATCCTCTCTCAACTCTATTGGAAATCGACGTAATGTTGGTTTCGTAATGGCCTGACGCCAACACACCGTATGTTTTCCAGGTTCACTCGGGCAGCTGTCCAAGCCCACTCCTTTACCATTGTGTTTATGCCACACAGAACCTCACGTTGTAGTGATAATTCGTTCTTTAGTCGTACGGTAAAGTTGTGGAATAGTCTACCTGCGGCTTTTTTCGCGTCAGTTTTGAGCTGTGCAAATTTAAAACAAATCTTCACCGAATCTACTGCATCTTTTCAACCTCTAACTATCACCATCTTCCAAATTAACATAATGCTCATACATTTATAAGAAACATCACCTGCGCTTTCACTCTACAAAACAGAAAAAATTATACCAAATTGCCAAAATAGAACGAATTCGACGGCAATGACACCTTAACAGTGGTGTCAATGAATATTTAAATACTATCCAAAATTATCGATAGTCAGTCCAAACTATCGATAGTCATGATAGTTTGCGAACTCTACAACTGTAGCCTCTGAACGATTCGGCGAATTACAACAATCATGAATATCTTGAAGTTTTTGTAATAGAGTGGAAAAAGTAAGGCGCTGACAACCGGTACTTTCATTATATTTTGTACGAATTTTTTTATGTATACGTATATTTATATGTTATATGTATATGTATTCCGTTCCAAAAAAATTTATACATTGTTTTCTTTTAACTTTTATGGTAGTACTAGCTGAACCCGGTGTGCTTCGCTACCCCCCTCGTTACAATATAATATTAAAAGTATTTATATATTTACAAAAATTTATTTATTTAATTTAATTATTGCAATGCTTCTCCCCTTTTTTTGTTGTAATCCAATTATAATTCAGCACTGAACCGCATGTAATTTGCTTCATGCTCCCCCTTTTTATTATATCAAAATACCCCTAGACCAATCAAAAAGCAGCAATTATACAATCAGCTGCCGCCGTTGGTAAAAAAATGCCCAAGATATGACGATTTTAAATTTTGGATTATATGGGCAAGGCCACGCCCCTTTGTCCACTCACAACTTTATATAGTCAAGAATTAATTATTTCGTAAGAATATCCTATTGTGAAAATTTAATGGCGATCGGTCCAGTAGTTAAGACTATGTTACGATTTTTAGTTTTCCTGAAAAGGGGCGTGGTACACCCACTTTTCTCTTGGTACGTATTCCTAATTATGCCAATACCATATGTACCAAATATCATCGACGTAGGTCAAAAATGCCCGTAATATGGCGATTTAAATTTTTGGGTTATATGGGCTGTGCCACGCCCCTTTGTCCACTCACAACTTTATATAGTCAAGAATTAATTATTTCGTAAGAATATCCTATTGTGAAAATTTAATGGCGATCGGTAAAGTAGTTAAGACTATATTACAATTTTTAGTTTTCCTGAAAAGGGGCGTGGTCCACCCACTTTTCTCTTGGTACGTGTTCCTAATTATGCCAATACCATATGTACCAAATATCATCGACGTAGGTCAAAAAATGCCCATAATATGGCGATTTAAATTTTTGGGTTATATGGGCTGTGCCACGCCCCTTTGTCCAATAAAACTCATATTCATATAGCCTATTATTCCTTCCAGAGTCATAGTAACATGCTGCGAAAGTTTCAGGAAGATTGGTCCAAAGGTTTGGCATCCTATAAAGTACAAACAAACAAACAGACAGACAGACATTCATTTTTATATATATAGATTGAAAGCAGATTAATTATAACTAAAGTAAAATGGGGCGAAAAAGGGGGATTTGGTAATAAAAAAATCTATTGCTACCTTACCTGTAGATAAAAAGTATATAAAACTTTAGGTAAATACATATTACAAAAAAAGTATTTTGTATAGCAAACATTGTTAGTGGTATAAGTAAGTATCTGAATTAAAAAAGGGGCGGTGAAGTGGGCGTGGTTCATAGTAATATGGCGACGTTAACAGTATTAAGAGCAATATACTACCAAATAAATAATAATCCGTTGGAAGGAACAAATTTGTACAGAGAACAAAAAGTTTAAAACTTAAATTTGGCGTGAAAAGGGGTGTGAAAGGGGGCGTAGCGTAAGAAATGTTTATTTCTACCTCGCCTGGAGTATAATGTGTATACAATTTGAAGTAAATCTGTTAAAAACTATATGGGAGCAATTAGATAATTTTAAAAAATGGGCGTAAAAGTGGGCGTGGTCGAAAAATATCCTATTAATCATGCCAGAGTCCCAGTTAAATGCTGTGAAAATTTCAGGAAGATCGGTCCAGAGGTTTGGTCTCCTATAAGGTACAAACAAACAAACAAATAAACAAACACACATTCCATTTTATATATATATAGATTATCGAGCATATTATCAAGCATTTTTCAGCGATTTTTTAAGATTTTTAATGCGCTTTAAATCGACTTTTTTCGTGCATATTCTAATCCTCTCTAAGCATTAGTATATAAAACTTATAAATTCGTATATACTACATCAGGTATGAATGAACTCGTAAAGGTATCACAATACAAATACTTCGTTTATTTTACGTATATTTGTAGAATACACGAATATTTTTTTACGAATATCAGTTATAGCCATTTTACTAATAAATTTTTTGAGCGTACTAATCTTAGTTTAAGTTTAAATTCTAAATCATTGTATTCAGAAGTTTTGTGTTATTACATTTAATTAATAAAGGTAATTAATAAATTAAAAACAAAAAACATTTTAAAGTATTTTTCAAATTGTCGTCTTTTTGTATTAACTCTCTAAGAATGGACAATTAATTCAAAATAAACTTAAAAAATACATAATGACTTATGGTGTTTTCGTTTCTACCACGGCGCACCATTTGTTCAATGTTGAACTCAACCCTGAAAAAAGGCATGTTTTTGCTTACTCAGAAAAGAACACAAAACACTGCCTTGCTTTATTAAACAGCTGATTTATTTGTAAAAATGAAAAATTACGCGCCTTATAGCAATAAAATGCAAGAAATGGAACCGGGAAGTCCAAATTGCAGCAAAATAGTTACTGGTACGTTGAATAAACTGGTTTTAATAATATTAAAGTTGTATTTTATGATTTCTTTTCTGTTAATGCATTATGGACAGAAGGCGAAACCGGGCTTCTCCTGGATAAATACGCATTTTACTTGGTGGACATATGGCCCTTAAAGCAGTTCCGCTCCAAGAAAGATATGTGAATGAAGGTATCACTTGATTTTAATGGAAGAAGTTGGAAACAATGTGAGGAAAGATTTAAAACTGTAAGGAAAAGAAAAAAAAACAGCAGTTGATAATAACACCAGTTCTGGAGCTAAGCGTCAAAAGCTGCAGTTCGAAGATGAACTAGAAAAAAATTATCAATTGGACGATTCCATCGAAGCCGGTAGTCCAAATAAGTCGTGCCAAAAGTGCCAAAGTCAAAGAAGCAAAAGACAATTCAAGAAACGTTACTAGAGAAAGCAGAAAGAAAAAAAGAAGTAAAACAAAAACGGCACAAGAAAAAAATTTAAAGAGCGGACAGAATAGAGAATATTTTGAATAAATTGATAAATTAAAAAAAGTGAAGCGAAAGCTTTTTACATTGTCTCATTCTCAATATAAATTTGTTCGTTATATGTTGTTTTTTTATGAACTATTTATTATAAGCAAAGCAGCTATCGTACTGAGGAAATAAATTATCTAATTTTATTTAATTGTTACTCAAAAATGCTTTTATTTGATTTCTTTTTATTTCGCTCAGCTCAGTTGCAAGCCTTCATTAACATCTTCACGCAAAATCTGTGTTTGATTAGAACCTAGTCCAAAGCATTCTTCTTGATCTTCAAAAATGTCGTTTTTGTTAATACATTTTCATTATAAATTTTCCCACTGTTTCAACTTCGTGGAAGTCTATCCTCATGAGCTGCCGAAAACGGCGTCTCAACAATCCGAATGCATTTTCAATTTTTACGCGTGTTTGGCAAAACTTATAATTATATTCTCTTTCAGACTCTGTTAGATTACCATAGTTACGGTAAGGTGTTAAGAGATAAGTCCGGAGTGGAAAAGCAGAGTTTCCAAGGAGATGGTAATCGGGCGAGCACAATTTAGGCAGCTGCTAACCAATAAATGAAAGCTTTAGCACACGTGAATTGTGCATTTGACTGGGCACTCCCGTAAAAACATTCAAACATTTCAACTTAGCATCACATATACCTTGCATAGTTATGGATAGGGAATCGTGCCTATTAACATATATTGATCCTCTTTTGTGCTTTGTAGTTTTCACTGCTATGTGGCTACCATCAATGCTACCCAAAACATTTGGGAATCCAGAAATACTTTTAAATTGGCTAGCAATTACTTCTTTGGCAGCTGCATTTTGTGGAAAGAAAAGCTCTTCTGGAGCAATATCCCAATAACCATAAAAGTTAAAACTTGACGGAAAACTTTGTGTACACTAGAGAGCGACATATTGAAGAGGTTGGCAACTTCTCGGATCTTATTTTTATTGCTGCAAAACCTACAATCAGATACTATATTTTTAAGTAGTTGGTTTTATAAAAAAGCAGCATAAACCACAAAAACATCAACATTTGCGTTTCAAGAATGAATTCCGCTCTTCCACCTTTGTATCTCCCTTTGAAATAGCAAGAGCTGCTTGAATACTTTGGAATCAATTAGTTTGCGCTTTCACGATTTATCCTAAAGTGGCTTTTAAACTGCCAATTGAAAACAACAACAAAAAAATGGCAATTAATTCTAGTAATCCTTCGACAAAAAAGTGTTACCTCGGCATCAGTATATAAGTGGACCACATCCACCACAAAATCCTTTACATGCGTTCGTTGTTCTTTTTTTTAACATTACAGAAGCTTCCTCACCGTCCGATGATGACGTTGAAGTCTCCAAAGTCGTTTATAGAATTTTGCGCTAAAATAATGCAATTCTTACAGCTTGCCATTATTTAACTAAAAATGTTTTTATCAAAACAAAATGTCAAATTTACACGTAATAAAAGTGTATATATATCTATCTTTGTCTAACACACGTTTTTCATAACGTATTAAGCACTCAGCTGATTTTCAGGGTAAAATTCTCCCCTGACAATGTTTCGCAGGGCAGAAAATGTGCCTTTTTTGCCTTATTAAAGTGTGACATTTTAAGAAAAGAACACAGAATTTTCTCACCATTTTGCTCTTATTTTAGAATCGAACACAAAAATAGAAGAGGGCAATGAAAAGGCAACTTTTTTTTGGTAGAAACGAAAACGTCATAAAACATATATTTCTAAGGTTTTGTATTTAAAATAAAAAAATGTATACTTTTAGAAAATTATATCTGCAATATAAGTTTCGCAACACAAACCCCTGAAAAGAAAATGATGAAGCAATGTGTAATATTTTAGAATCATTTCTTAAAAACTTAACACTTAATTAAATATACGTATTAGGGCGGGTCAATTTGTATGGACGAATTTTTTGGAGGTCTGGCTCAGCGAAATTCGTAAAATACATGTAATTTCAAGACTTTTTCTCCACTACAGCATATACAAATTCTGAAAAAAAGCTGTGCGGACTTTCGTAAATAGATTTTGTTCTCAATTATAAAATATGAATGTATGAATGTATGTGTATGAATCTATTTACGAAAGTCCGCACAGCTTTTTTTCAGAATTTGTATATGCTGTAGTGGAGAAAAAGTCTTGAAATTACATGTATTTTACGAATTTCGCTGAGCCAGAATTTGACCCGCCCTAATACGTATATTAATTTATTTTGTTTCAAATATAAGAAGAAAAGCACTCATAAAGTGCTGAAGCACAAATATAATATTTTAAAAGCTTTTTGATAAAAATCGGCCCATTACTTTTAGAGTTTATTTGTAAAAAAAATGTTCACTTCAATTTTATATAACAGTATAGTTATATATAAGTTTTACTCTCTTTTTCCCCCTCATTTGTTGTAAGGACTTCATATAATTTACCAAAGTATTTAAAAATAAACCATAAAAAATACTGAATCTTCGGTCTTTTCGGTTTTAAATAAAATTCTATCAAGATAGGTTTTATGTATACAAGCTCTTGGTAAGAATAAATACTTTTCGACACTCCTCTGCAAAAGAACTATTTCATCAGGATTGAAAGTAATGCTGATAAAGCCAGCTCAATGCACCATGCTGTTAGCAGAAAGCTTTTGACCACGTCCGAGATAACAAGATTCTGCGTATCATGAAATAAGACTTGAAACCCAAAATTTGAGATTATCCTTACCACATGATAACGAAAGCTGTTGCCATCCGTCGTAATTGGCTGCTTAAGTTTTGTTATAAACATTAGCGAAGTTAAGATTTCTAAGAACATAAATACTAGCTTTTGCTTTATTACAATAAATTACAAAGAAACCGATATTAGCTGCGTTTTTACCAAAAAAGGTCTTTAATTTATTTGACAATTTAATCTCTTTATCGCATTTCTGTAGTCTTTTTGTTTTCTTTTCAAATTTCACATATAATTGCAAATTTTTTAATCATATACACTCACGGTCAAAAAAAAAAAGCCGACTTAATAATTTGATAGCTAATATTATTTTTCTTGAATTATGCCAAAGTGTGCCAAAACCACAAAAAAGCACATCCAAATTTCATAGAAATTCCTAAAGAAGGATATGTTGTGAGTCGCACCTCTCAAAGTCATCATAATTTTTTTCAATTTATTTTTAAAGTTGAAGTGTTCGGATTTTTTTGTGCCGTCATTGATTGCATTTTTACTGCCATTTGCTTTGATAGAAATGAAAAATAAATTCTATAAGTACAATTTTGCTTAAAATAAGACTATCAGCCCAATTCTGAATGATTTTCCACGGGGAATTGGAAAAGGGAGTTTTCATTTTTAAAACAGCAGATAAGGATAAAACATTTTTTTTTTGTTTACACTCATTAATATTGACGGTTGAAGAACAAATTGGCATTAAAAAATTCCAAAATGTGTTTGAACTTTATCTTAAAAATGAAAACTCCCTTTTCCGATTCCCCGGGAAAAATCATTCAGAATTGGGCTGTATGTAAAAACATTTGACGAAATGGGAGCAGTTTGTATGGTACCAGCCTTTTAGCAAATTCTTAACCGATTTCGATGTTATTGAGTTAAATGGAAAGGTATTTTTACATGCAATTAATTTTTGTGAAAATGCAAATGTCATAAATGGAATAGTATTTAATAAAATTTTATAGAAACACCATTTTTTTTAAGTTAAAAAAAATTGTAATAATTTGTTTCGCTACACGCTTCATTTTGTATTTTGTCGGATTTATTTTTACAAAGCCTTGTTCTTCGTTAAATTCTACTGGGAAACAGTAGATTGTATTTTTTATTTTCAATAAGCCAAATGGCTGTAAAAATGCAAATAATATAGGCACAACAAAAGTCGAAGACTTTAGAAATAAGTTTAAAAAATTAATCTTAAAAATAAATAGTGCTAGAAGTCTTTCAATATAAAACTTAAAAAAACATAACAAAAATTACCGAGAAAATTATCAAATATAGTTTCAAATATTTCTGTTTTGTAATCACCAGCGTCAATCAACCTTTTTTTTCTAATGCTGTGTTTGGCATTAAAAACCGTTCCTCTTTTCGGAAACAAAGATTTGCTTTAAACTCGTTCAACTGTTGTGCGACATCAATAACAGAAATATTATCGCCTTCTTAGAAAGAATTTTTTTTATATATGTATAAAAAAACAATAAACTATAATTAGAAGAAAATAGTTACCTGGTCATTGACAAAAAGTAGCCAAAGTTTGCAACATAGGTTATTGAAAAAATCCATTAATATTTTTTCGCCACGTGTTAAATTAAGAAAATATTGCTTAAGAGCTTCAAATACTTTCAATATTGCGCCAGTTGCTGGTCCCAATGCCAGGAACCTTGTTTTGGAGTACCCCAACAACTGTGTGTACACTACATCGATATCTTTACATAAGGATTTTAATGGTTTAACTCTGACAGTGTATACATAAAAATGCGAGTAGGCATTCGACATTGAACGGCATAGCATCGCAGGCAGTTTTTAATGAATTATGCAATATATGGGCGGCGCTTCCAACGCCAATCACACATGGTTGCCAGTCCTTTATTTTAGCAAAAACAGTTTTAATTCCTTGACGCCTTCGTCCTCCGAAATCAGTGTTTGTATTATCCCCGCAGAAACCAACCACATTGTCGTTGATTTCAAAATTTCGAACTGTTTTTAATAATAAATTTGATATGATTTGAGATGCTTCTCCTTTCTCGTCAGATAATTCTAGGGTTTTGACAAAAACACCAAGCGTTGGGAAAATTTTACAGCTTTATGTTTCCATGATTTGAAGCGTCGGTGGAAATTGTAACATAATGAACTTTTGTAAGATCTTTCTTTAACACTTCAAGAACAAACGGCGCCAAGACGTTATTCACAATTACTTCACACCTTGTATGGGAGCAGTGAAACTTATTTATTTGGAAGCAGGAACGAATGATTAGCGATGTACAGTCCGCTGACCTGAAGCTGTGATTCTCTTTTGCTGTGTGATAGGCCCGCATTCCTTCGCTTGCTGACATGCTACAGTCAATAGAAGACGGAAAAAACGTTGTTACACTTTGTGAAGAAGATGATGCAGTAGGAGCTTCCTTGTGCTTGCGAGTGGATAAGTTGCTTGCCTCTCGATCGCAGCTTTTCCTCCGTAGGCTATATTGAAATGTCCATCTCACATACCACAGCGCAAGTCACTATCCGAATTGGGTTTTTTTATGCACGGATACTGATTTGCAACCCACATTTAAAATATTGTTTCTTCGTATTTTTGCCATATTACTTTTTTTTACTTAAGAATACGTGCTGCTTAGCGATGAGTGATTTGTTGCATTTTAAGAAGGTTCTGTGATACATTTGGGCAACTTGGTTGTGCGATTTTTTTGTACGGTTTCGATAAAATGTATTATTTTTGATACTTATTTTGTAACTTGATAATTCTTCAGTACTTAATATTTTTGTTGTTAAACTAAATAGTGTCTATAAGGCAGTGCTTACTAATTTAGGAAGCATTTAGGTAGCTCGAAAAGTATTTAGGGAAGCACTGCCTTATCAACCTACTTTGGTTTAGGTCGCATTTAGATCAATTCGCACCCCCAATAAAAAAGAAGTACTTTTAGCGTACTTAGATACAAGAAGTACAGCGGGCAAAAAAGAAGTAATTATTGGATATTTGCATATTAAATTCGATGTTTTATCTCAAAAATGTCGCAAGAAAGTAGGCTGAAATGTAAGATTGAAACTTGTTTTGGCTAAAAAATATATTAGTTCTATAGTATACTGGAAAAGTAAAAACAATCACTACAAATCAGTACAAAATTTCAGAAATCAGTACAAATGCAAGATTGCGATCATTCGCATCATTCCAACAACAAACACTTTGGAAGCAATTTTGCAACTCTGATTGACGATTCATTGATTTTAATAACTTTTTGTGATTTTCAAATGATGTGGCAATATATTTTTAATGTTCATTCTACTGTGACACCAAAATTGCACTATTGATATTTACGCGTTAGTGCGAAAAATATCTTGCATTTTCACATATTTGCATTTAGCATCAACCCGTGAATACCCCTTATATTTTTCCAAAATTCTTGTTAAGCAGTATATTGAACTTGTTGTCTTTAAAAATCATTGCAAATACTGCCAAATGCAGATCGTCTGGCAACCCTATACACACAGCATACAAAAAAATAAGCTCTAAAACTTGTTACTTTCGATGTACAGGTTTTTTTTAGCTAAAATTGTTGCATACATTTTCATCCAATTTAGTAGATAATTTTGTGTTAATTTTTTCTTGTATTTCACATTCGTCATCATCTTTGTACAATGCTCAAGTGCATGAAGAAAAAAGGATATAATATCAAATATTTTGTTGCGTATTTTCATGCTATGCTTCATCCATCCATTCATTTATCCATCCTCCACCAGCCACAACCTCATCTTCTCAGTAGATGTAGCTTTGCAGGAGAAACTACTGTATCGCGACGAGTGGTTGTGCACTTAAGCAACTTTAGCTAGTTACCTTAGCTTTCGTGCATGTGGCATCACTGGCGGCGGTAGAAAATCTTGAAATGCAAAAGTCTAACATTTTTGAGAATTTCATATTCCACGTTTTATTATCGTTGTTTAGATTTATTCATGAAGTTTTTGTTATATTGCTTTAATTAATTTTTTATTTTTTTACTTTTCACAACTTTCACATACTCGTATTTATTGGGCTTTTGTACCTGTGCTCTTTCGAAATGACTTGGTGCAGGTACTGTGCATGTTTTGTGCATTTTTTGTTTTCTAATAAATTCTTTATCTTTTTCATTGAAGCACAAATTTGTAGATTGCTGGAAATTTGGTGAATTACTTATGTAGTTTTGCTCTAGCATTACTTTTATCTCTCTTCAACCTAACCCTACGTTATGTAACTTTGTCCATTCTACTAGCTTAAGAGCTAAGCTAAGCTTATGCAAAACTTGGCACATGCTCATGCAACTCCTTCAACCTCTTTCGCTTCATCTGTGGCTCACTTTGTGACTCAACTTTGGCTTTTTTCTTTTCTGCTTTTATTCTAGCTTTGGCCAGAGCAAATATTTTTTATTTGATTTAATTAAATAAGTTTTTCCTGTGTTTCAATTCCTTTACCTATCTTTATTTTGTTTATTTTCCTTTTTTCTGGATGTGTGTTTGTGGTTAGTTTAACCTAAACTGTTTTCCATTCTAACCAATTTTGCTGCAATGCCCTCAAGAGTTTGCATATTTATGCAACCAAATAAATACTCTTCACCTTTCAGCTATGTTTTTTTCTTACTTTCCTTGCTAGAAGTTCTATTCACACAACAATTTTTTTGCATTTACCATCAAAATATTTTTGTATGAAGTATGTTCGAAGAAATTTTACTCCTTCAAAACTCTGCACTTTAGGTATTTGCGGTTTGAAATCGAAAATTATATTTTTTTTTCCTTAACAAGAGCAAAACTAAGCTGTTCCAATCTTTATTTTCCCACTGCACTTGAAAAAGTTTGTTGAAGAGTTTAGTATAGCTTGGAATTGTTTTGTGTTTTGCACTGTTTTTAGAGATAGTCAAAAATATTAGTAATTAAAATAAAAAGCAAATACCTTGGAGCAGCTTGGACCAGAAATATAGTTTTAATAGCAAATACTTATTTGATGTCTCCCTTCTTTAATTTTAAACTCTATTCTTGTCAAAATAATGAACCAATTTAATAATTATTTTTTCTATTGCGCATTTCTTACAAGCTGTACTTCTATTTAAAAGCCTTTGTAGAGTTGTTTGAACCAAAACTGAACCGAAATTGAATTATTCATTAACATATCTCCAGATAATGAGTTCATTATAAGTAGCCCAAGCAAACTGGTTAAGAACGTGTCCCGTAAACCACGGAACTCAGGTTTAAATCAAATCAAACATGGAAAAATATCATCAATTAAAATTAATATTTTTGTTGGCCGTCATCAATCTGCGGTCAATTACGTACCTTAGATAGAACAAACTACAATGTATAGCTTCTTGACAGTGCTACCAACTGTTCAATTCCAAAAAATACATAAAGTCGAAAAACTGTGATTATTCCTTACAAATGCTCCAGATTCATAAGACTTTAAAAAATTTAAAACACTAAATTAACTAAAACTTCTAAGGAAATATCTTCGACTGGACTTAAGCAAAAATACACCACGGTCGTATTTAAGCTTAGTAGAAGTCGTGAATGTTGTATTATTTTGATGATGTCACTTTCATAAGGCGTAGTTTTAATCCAAATATTTCACATTTGAAACTTGGAGTCCTTTTTTATTTAGTAAATCTTATGTGCATAATATGAATTTTACACATTTTTTTAATTTATAAAGGTTGCACTATTATGATGACGTCACTTTGTATGGGGGGTGGGAGGAATTTTCAGTTGTCTTTACCAATTTCAAACATCAGGTTCAAACATATTTTCAAAGTTTGAAGCCTTTGTACTCAATTTTGTGGAATTTAAGAAGAATTACTGATTTCATAAAGTCGCTTGGAATTAAACGTGGTTTTCATTCGATTTTAACAAAATTTCAACCTGAAATTGAATATTAAGGGTTAAAGCTTATGTGCAAAAGGTAAAGTCATTAGATTATTTTTGTGGAACTTGAAGAGATTTTACCGTTTTGGTAAAGTAACTTTGTATTGGAGTGGTTTTCATCCGATTTTATTTTCGAACTTGATTATTGTTTTATGATAGTTTTAAAACTAAGCTGTTATCGTGATTACAGACTGACAGTCGAACATATCGACTAAGGAGGTGCTGCTGATCAAGAATATATAAACCCCTTTGCGAGAAATTATCGTATGTGTCAAAAACCAAATTTAACAGAAGAGGGTATTTTCTACTTTTCGCACAGAAAAGTATTGATCTTGCAATATCAAAACTAAATTTGACATGTGCTTAGATAGTTCACTTATTTACTATTAGGATTTCAGATACAATATTTTACCAGGCGATGCTTTGTGGGGTGTAGAACAAAAATTCAATTTCGAAAAAAGTGCACATTCGATAATTTCGCGCAAAGGTGTCGATATATACTTTTCTATACGTGCCACGCCTCCATTTCGTCGTTACTAACAAAGTTAATGCATCACTTATGTGTTTTTATATGCGCTGGGGTATAAAAATGAAATTTAGTCTGATTGCCAATTGTTCTAACTGTTAAAATATAGCTTGTTATTAAAGAGCTGCACGAATGTGTTTGTAAGATATTCGTTTGCTGTTCCAATGCTTAAAATGCTGCTTATGCTAAAAGGAATATATAGCATAAAACGAATACAAAGTAAATCGATTACAGATTAAAACGAAAACAAGTACAACGCGAACTTTGGTCAAACAAACAGGTGTAGCTATATTCGAAAGAGTTGAAATTATCGATACAATACTCAAGAGTATTTCGTATATATTTTTATTATTCAGTCATCTACGCATGAAACACGAAATTTAAATTCAAAATAACAGTCATTGCTCTCACTCAATTTATAAGTTTAGACTCGAGAGCAAGGTGCGTTTCAGAGCCTTTCACGAGAGTGTGATGCAAAACAAGAAGTCAAGAAAAACAAAAATAATTGCCGGTCTTTATTTGACTTTGTTGAAATTATAAATATTAAAGACGTGGTGTAATAATTCGAGGTGAGGCAATTGAAAAGCGTGGCTCTTCCAAACAACCATCGGCCAATGTATTTTAAAGTTGGGCTAATAATTTGTAAGATTTTCGATGCCTTATAATATATGCGCTATAGGTTTAACTTGAAGAATTTTGATATTGTTTTTATTTATTGCATAATAAGTTGCAATTGTGAAAAAAATAATTTTATTATTGTTAGTTGTATTAAAAATTGTTCAGCAGATGTTTTGTGTCACACAAAGAAAATAAATAAATTTAATTTAAATTGCAAATAATGTATGCAAATTAATAAATTCCATAATTAATCTTTTTCTTTCTTGATAGAAAGTGACACTCAACGATACGATGTCAGCAGAGGCGGTGGTACATTAAGAAATGTATTGAAAAAAAAACCGTTATTGAACTCTCGTTTTGTTTTCTTTTGTTTGACGTTCGTTTATCGCAACTCGTGAGAAAATAGAGAAAAGGTTACCTGCTAAATTTGTTTATAATGGTTTTAAAGAAACGATAGAAATAAAAAATTATTTGAATTTTTTTTCCATCAAATACTTGCTTGATCATTATTTGACGTAGAATTACGCCTTACAGCGCGGTTTGTATGGGGGTCATTTTAACAAATTTTTTTAAGCATATTTAAGGATCATAGTCTACACTTTGGGGTATACCTAAAGCCTTTAATGTTCATCGTACAAGAAACAAATATATGCCAAAATATCAGATAAAGTACGAATAAATCGAATATTTAACTTTGGATTTTATCACTTCTTTAATAAAGTCACAAAACAGCAAAACCTTAGGGAGCGTTTATAGTGCCGAATTGCGACCGAACCGAGCTCAAAAATGCATTGGGGCAAAAGAGATGCATGACTTGCGTTCTCTATTGAGCCCATGCGTTTTTGAGTTTCAGTTCTGCTCGGCAAAGCAGCAAGTCGCGACTATAAACGCGCCCTAAGAAGAAAAATTTCATATATTCGTATGAGAAATAAACAAGCTGCTTCAGTAGTTGCTTGTATAGCTGCTTATGCTGTTGTTATTGTTGGTATTCGTTTGGTTCGCAATAGTGTCGTTTGTTGTTGTGCTGCTTTTGTTGTTGTTGTTGTTCTTGTTGTTGTTGTTGCTATTAATATATATGTAAAATGTACATGGCATGCTCGCAGTGTAATGTGTTTCCAATTCTGCTATTATTTTGCAATAAAACCTGCTGAAAATAAGCGAATACTATAAAAAATTTTTGAACATTTCAAGGAACCTTAGCTTAAGTTGGTTTTAAAATGCATTTACTTCCTCATTATATTTTGAACTGTTTTAATCTTAAGATTAAGATAGCGTTCCGAGGCAAGGAAAACAATTAAAATTATACTCATCAAGTTAGCGGTTCTAATAAAGAAATTTTTGACTGAACGCTTTAATTGACTTGTTCATTGCATAAATTAAATTTTTTCACATTAAGGTCAAGTTTAAGGAAGAAGTTTTCTAGAATCTTAAATCGTAATATTATAAGTAATAGTATAATATTATGTTTGATAGAAGTAGTATTAATATATCGAATTAAAGTTATATCGTTTTATTCTCAAAAAATAGTGGCATGGTAACCCTGGTATGAGCGTCTGCATTGCAAAAATTATAAGCCCAAAATCAATGTTGCATTAAAGTACCTGCTTTCTAATGGTACCTGCGAGAAAAAGTTATACACTTTGGTCAATATTCGTCACATAATTGATATTTTGGCTTGTATTTTATCTTTGAACTTTGAATATCTAAAGCGGTACGTTTATCCCAAAGTTAAAAAAAAAACAAACAAATTTGAGAAAAACCGCGCTGTAAGACGTAATTAAACGTCAAAGAAATATCGCTTTTTGTAGCTATGTCAAATAATAAAAAACCCTTTAAGGGAAAAATTGTCTTAATATGCAGAATGGACAACACTGCTTTTTCATAACAGCATGCTCTCGCTCTCACGGGTTCTTTACATCTACGCTCTTCATCCGCTCAAAATTTTCCGCTTCACCCCCGAAATCATCTCACTTCAATCACTTTTGAAATGTTCTTCTTTTAGAAAATGGAAGAAAAAAATATTGCTTTTCCCCAAATTCTAACTAGTTGTGCCCCCTTAAAGCCAGCAATACATGACATTAAGGTTAAAAAAATAAACATTTCTCATTAGTAAATTACTGAAGCTATTATTTTGAAAGTAAAATGTACCCTCATTATTTTAAGAACACAAAAAAAATATAACTCAAAAAAGTGTATTTATGTATAGTTACTAGCTGGCCTTGTAGACGTTGTTCTCCCCTTTCCAGTAGTTGGCTTTACGACTGAAAGTCTCATTTCAATACTCAGTCTCGGCGGGTCTATATTTCAAAGATGTATTAATTATGAACTAACTTTCACGGTCAATATGTAATATGACATCCCAAACTGTTCCATGAGTTCTTACAGCTCCTTCTAATGTTCAGGATATAGCAAAATAGATAAAGCCAAAGCAATTCCTGAACTTGTAAACACTTTCTGTATCCGAAAACACCTCTTTGATGGTTGCAGCTCTTAATAAGCGATAATGACGGCGAAGTATCTCGCTACGCATTTGACTAAGTTCGACGACCTATGTTAGCTCGTCCTCTCTTAATAAACACATAAAAACGACACGGAATTGTTTTCACAAATCTGTCGAAGTTACCTAGATAATTTCACAGTTTTGAAATCTTAAAATCTTAAAACTACTTCACCGCGTAGCTGCCGCGGCCCCGTTGCCAAACGCCAATAAAATGCTATCAGTGAAACTGCATATGTAAATTGTGGTCGAATACTGAATTCCATGTCTGTGCGACCTATAACTAAAAAGCTGTGTCACGCCCCCTTGTCGAACACCATACAATATTATCGGTAAAGCTGTATGTGTAAAGTGAGTTCGAATACTGAATTTTGAGGCTGTTCCGCTTATAACTCAAAAACTATTCGATATTGGAAGTTTGGGTTGTATGGGAGGTGCCAGGCCCCTTTGTCTAAAGCCCATACAATGCTATCAGTAAAACTGCATGTGTAAATTGTGGTCGAATACTGAATTCAGAGGCTTTGCGGCCTATAACTCAAAATCAATTCGATATCGTATATTTGGGTTGTATGGGAAGTTCCACGGCCCCCTTTAAAACGCCCATAAAATGTTATCAGTAAAACTGCATGTGTAAAGTGTGGTCGAAAACTTAATTCCATGGCTGTGCGACCTGTAACTAAATAGCTATTCAATTTCTCAAATTTGAGTTGTATGCGAGGTGCCACGTCCCCTTTTCCAACTCCATATAATTTTGTCAGTGAAACGGAACGTGTAAATTGTGGTCGAATACCGAATTCCAAGGCTGTACGACCTACAACTCCAAAGCTATTCGATATCGCAAATTTAGGTTGTATGGGAGCTGCCACGCCCCCTTGTCAATATCCCATAAAATGTTATCGTACCAAATTGTGGTCGAATTTCGAGGCTGTGTGGCTTATAACTCCAAAGCTTTTCCAATATTTCCCATAAAAAATACAAAATTTTCATACAAAAAGCTTATTGATTTGTAGGCGGTAAAAGGGGGTGTAGCAAAATTTGATTTTTTTTCTAAACCTTCCCTGATATTAGGCGAACAAAACACAACAAAAATTATTTAAATCGGTTGAACCATTTTCGAACCTCAGCAAGACTAAGGCCGCATTCATAGTGGACGCTTTGGCTGAAGCTGATGCATAAAGCTGCTTTGTCGAGCTTTTTTTGTTCATAGTGAACGCTTATTCAAAGCTACACAAAGTGGCTTATTTAGCTTATTGGTGTTCATAGTGCGCGCCTTATGCTTGTGGCTGAGATGCTTTGTTTTCATTTGTTTCTTTAGAAAATAATGCCATCAATTGCGTTTTGCAAAGAAAATTAAAGATTTTTGTTTAATGTGTATGTAGATTCGCGATGATTATCAAAGAAAAATCGCCAATAACAAACAAAAGCTCAAAGGAACTTGAAAACGCAAAGCATAACAACGGTAGAAAGTTCAGCACAAAAAGTATGTAAGAACAACGAAAACAATGTTAATACACGAGATAGAGTGCACGAGTGCATAAAACTGAAAAGCACCACAAAACGAAACAACAACGCAACAACGGTTAAAACTTCAGCACAAAAAATATCCAACAAATAAAGCAAAATCAACGAAAATATTGTTAACAGGCAAAAAAGATAAAAAAGTGCCGAAATCCATTTAAAAATGCAGTACTACGCAATCAATAATAAAACTAAACAAACAAATTTAAACTATGTGGTGGTCAAACAAGAATAAAGCGCCGAATAGCATTTTAAAAATGCTCTCCAACAAAGCATAAAAAGTAAATTATTTTGCTGTGTGAGCAAGCGAGATGGAGATATAAGCGCTGAAAAGCATATGAAAAGAAGCTTTATTCTAGTTTTATGCTGGCACTATGAACACTTTGAGCTTTTTTCATATGATTATACACAAAGCGTTTTTCAGCTAAACCTCTCGGCTAAACTAAAAGCGTTTACTATGAACGCGGCCTAACGCACAGCAATTGATTTTTATATTTTTATAGATATATGGTGTAGAGCAGCGATGCCAAGCGCCTTACTCTTTCCACTCTTTAACAACAACTTCAATATTTTCATGATTGTTGTAATTCGCCGAATTCAGTTTGCAATTTCAGCCTCGCCTCTTAATGTTTTTTTTTTTGTTCTTTCGAACCATCGATAGCTGTTATGCGTTTGCATGTTGTTGTTTTTGTTCTTTGGTACCATCGATCGCCGCATTTTGCACTGTTTTTGGCATTCGAATTGTAAACGTTAATAGCATGCGTCGTATTCTTTATATTTTTCGTTGTGCGTATACACATTGAGAAAAAGTTATTGAATATTTGAAGGTTGGTACTTTTTATATTGCATCAGAATAAATTCTTTTTAAAGTGGTTGTTATACCCTTGAAAAAGGGCAAGAAAAGAATTAGATTGCATATTTTTTCATAGATAATAAAAGATTAAAAATATTTTAATCTTCATAATATAACAATTTAGTTAATAATAAAACAGTAAGATAATAAAAAATTAAGGTTAAAGCCAATCAAAATTATTATAAGATTAAAAAATAAAAATTTATAAAAAATTCACAAAAAAACATAAAAAACAAAAAAATTAAAAACTATTAAATAAAAAATAAAAAAGGATATCTTAGAAACCTCCACGCGGTTAAAGCTGGGTAAATTAGATTGTATTCTAACTAGCAAAAAACTAAAACATTTGGATCTGCTTGATTCATTCTTACGGTGTACATATCCATAAATTCGGTCTGGCGAGCTTATTGTTGCTTATTGTTGTTGTTTTTGCACTCTTCAAATAATTTTCGTGGGCATCGCTGGTGTAGAGTGTAAAGATAGATCTCAGAATTGGCGTGCATCCTAGCATCGACATTATTCATATGAAACAAAGCGAAGTTTTTCTTTTATATCTACGTTAAATTCTCTTGAATATGCCAGAGCCCGATTTCCGAAAAAAAATATTTATTCCAAAATGGCGGTAAAAACAAAGAAAATCGTAAAGTTTTTAAAAAGACAACTAAACGTTTTTTTTAATAAAAATTTTATTTTCAAAAATCACGCTCATTCATATTTTTGCTCTAAATATTGTAAAGTAGTATATGTGTGCAAAATTTCGAATTGATTCTTTGGAATTTTTTTTGAGTTATTATGCACGCCTTTTATAAAAATGCAGTTTTGAGATAAACACGTTCAAAGTTTGGGGATTGATGAAATCCGGCTGCAGCTTTCAATACTTCAAAGCTTTCAACTTTCAAACGGCTTCGAATTTCGCTTTAAAATTTTAACAGCATATTTTCAAGACGTTTCTGAAGTAATTTATTGAAGTAATCCAAGGTTAGCTATTTTGTAAAGTTTCATATTTGTATCGCAACGTTACGATTTTTTTTACTGGCAGAGTTAAGGTATATTATTGAAAACTGAGTTCTTTGGAACATCCCGCTTGTAAAAATTTGTCGGGATAACATTGTTATGCAGAATTGTAAACGGTATGTGACAAAATCTGATTTGAGTAAAGATGTGTAGTTTTTTTATTGTTAAGACAAATTTTTGACTTTATTCGTCTGTGTAGGACATCAATGTGAAACATGTACAACCTCGGAAAATTTTTCAGTGACGTGTATTTGTGAAAATTGTTTATCGTTATGTGTGAAATTTTTATTGTCCTTAGAGGTCTTCAGTAGTCTACTGTCGACTACTGGTTACATTATTTGCTTTTCATTGTTCAAACAACAGTTTGACTTTATTTGTCTTTGTAGCAACATCCTGCTTTCTAACAGGAAGTTTTGCAGTGAAGTGTGTTTGTGAAAATTATTAGTCTTTATTTTCAAACCAAAACAATGTTTTATGTACACAAATAACTAAGTGTTCGTACATACATATCAGAGATCTGCAACGGATAGCTTTTTTGCGACTCTGAGTATATCCGAAAAAAATAAGTACAAAAACCTACTCACCCTAAGCGCACACAACTCGACTCATATTCTCTTCTACGAAGCTAGAATGCGGCGGCTCAAATAAATATGAGTATCCTAAGTCATGAGTCGGATCAGGAAAGATCGGGTTTTTTCGGTTCATAAATACTTATGGTTGTTGTCGTCTTGCTGATACTTATCCTACTTGCCCAAATACTCATAATCGACACAAGTAGCCGAATCACTCGGCTCATCTGCCACGGATATGAGAGATATATAAAAGATATACGGATATGATATAAGAGAGCGCAGTAGAGCGCAGCAGTAAATAGTGAGCGAGTTTTTTGTATTTGTTTTGTGCTATTTTTTCCTACGCATATCTAAATGCTGAATAACAGATGTGTTATTCTTGTGTTGCTTTTTGTTTTTATCGTGCACAGTGAAAGCTGCGCATGAGGTAACGTTGTTAAAGCTTAAAAATAATACGCAGTTTCGATAGTATCGTAAGTCATTCATTTTCTGCAATCAGCAATTATTATTAAATTTGTAAAGTATTTTTTTATTTTTCTGTAGCCTTCAGTTACCAAATCACATGCGCATAATATAAATTACACTTCTATTGCACGTGTTTACGCACAAGAAGCAAACAGACACGTGCGCCGCACAGTGGTTGAGCCCCATACAAAAGTTGTCAATAAATAGAAGGACTCATCGTAAACCAATTAAATTTTGTGTATTATTTGGAATTTGCCTTATTAGAATACACACAAAAATATTTTTAAATCCGCCCTCAATCACGCCTGCCTCCCATACAACACAAATATTTAAAACGCCATATTTTTTTTGTCTTAAACCAATACAAGAACCATTCTGTCAGAAATCTTCGATATATGTCTATTATAAAAAAAGTATTTTCTGCCACGCCCACCTCCCATACGAAATTTTCCACTTCACGTGTTTTTCCGTATTCCAAGTTCAATGAAGCGCTGCATCTAAACTGTCTAAATTAAAGGTTTATAGTATTCAAAAATATTATTTGTTTGCTTTTTATAAAAACAAAAAAAAAAATCATTAAAAAAAAAGCTTATCGTTTCGTTTGAATTCCAAAAAAAGGAGTGAACCTCATGCTTTTTGCCACAAATTGGCACTGGTTGTAAATGTGATACTATCAACAGTTAAAAAAGATAATAGCATACTTTTTAGCATTGTGATAAAGTGAGCACAGGTCGTGTAGCATAAAAACATGGCTTGCATACACGGAGAAAACTGTTTGCAAAATTAGTATTGTGGTTAAGCAAAACTTGCGCTTGATTCTAAGCCACTTCAACATTATGCAAAATTTTAGCAAAAACTAATCAAAATATGCTTTTCTAATATATAACAACTAAGCAAATATTTGCTTGAATTAAGTAAGCATTTGCTCCTCCCATTTATAATAACTAAGCAAATGTTTGCTGAAATTAAGTAAAAATTTGAATGTAATCAAAATTTTACTTTTTCCTAAATAATCGAGGAGTGATTGCAATTTAGCAATCTTTTTCTTAAATCACATTGTGATTGAGCAAAGTTTTGCTGATTTGCTTTTAAGCAAAACATTTGCTTGATTCAAGCAAATTAATTTTCTCCGTGTACGTATTATAATTCTGTTGTTTAGAATCAAAGAATATATATTTCACTTTCAGCTAATTGAAGATGTTTGAAGAACATTTCTTGACAAGGGAATTTGAATGTTTGAATAGTTTTGAAAGCATTTTATTGCGAAACTCATTAAAATGTTTCATAGTAAGCTATAAGATAATGTGAATTAATTTAACTTTATACATAACACATTACTGTTTTACTAATTCAATTTAGTTGTAATTATTTAAAAAAATATTTAATATACATATATTAACATAGTAAATTAATAGACTGAGAAACACACTATAGAATATTTAAGTACTCTGCAAATATAAAGTATTGCAAAAGAAGAATAATAACATTTTTAAAGCATTTATCGTATTTAGTAAGTAAATGCTTTCACTATTTACATTAAAAATTTAACGATTTTAACTCGTAAGAAGTGATCGTTAAACAAAAAATGCCTCAAATAATACTAAAGAAAATGACTATAGCAATAAACCTTGAGACTAAACATATCTATATTTTCTTCTAAACGCATTTACCAAATGTTGTTCAAGGACTCAAAAATTTCTGTCAGTTTTTTTTAATCGCTCAACTTACAGTCCAATAAAAGCATTTCTTTATTTAAAATATCGTCGACATCCATAGATCATTATGTTTTATTCTGCAAAAAAATAAATTTACGTTTTTTTGTCATATCAACTTTGCATAAGAAATTTATTGCAAAAATAAAAAAAAAATATTTCAAGAATGCAAAAAACTTTTTCAATAATGTTTTGTGTACTTAAAAAAACCAGATTGCAATACGTTTTCTCAATTGTCTGTAATAACTCTTGAAAAATATCAATATTTTACGAAATTTTTTCAACATTTTTACATCAATCGTATATTAAGGCGTCTACACAGAAAACCTATATACATATATTTCTGATAAATATTTTGGAATCATGTGAGTTTGAATATTCTTAAGCAACGCAAAGAAAAAAAATCACAAAAAGAGATCATCAGTTTTGGTATTTATTTCCAACTTTTAACCACTGTGCGCCGGCCTTTTGGTTTTGTGTTATTTTTGTTTATGTCTAACAAACCAAAATCACAAGCGTTGTTATTGTTTCTTTCTCCATAGAGTGCAACAATAAAATACCAAAAACTCGTTTTCGAGAAAAAACAAACAAAAAATGAGAGCTCACATGGCCTGCAGACAAATACTTACGAAAAGTGCATACACAAAAAAAAAACTAATTAACGCTAAGAGACGTTGGCAGAGAAGGAGCAGTACTCAGAGTACACTCAAAATACATTCGGATCGAGCACTTTTGTAACAAACTGACTCAACGCACTCATTATAAACGGCTCGAAGTGAATCGGATCACGCCGCTCTCAGATATGAGAATGTACTTATAACCGAAAAAATGCTAATGAGCCGAATGCCTATAAGTATTTTACACATATTATTAAGTATGGATAGAGTTCAGAACAGCACGACACTCGGGTATGATTTGGGTATCCGAATTCTGTCGGATACTCATTGCAGTTCTCTGATACATATACTGAAATGCTCCATAAAAGGCAATAAATTCGTCCATGAAATTATAAAAATTATTATAAAAATAATTTGTTATGTTTTTGGCGTAAAAGACTTTTCGTTCCATTTTTGTTGTTCTCTTCAATTTTGTGCATTTTTGTCATTTTTATGTTCTCTTTTATATTGTGCATACCTACTCCAATCGTCGCTTACTGTATAAGGTAGACGTCATCAGTGGTTTAGCGTCCATGCCCGTATAAATGTAAACCAGAATTGTATACAGGATTTGCATGCCTCGCAGCTACATTGTATTTATGAAATAATTGGTTACCATCATATGTTAATTTACCGCTGAGAAGCAGCACACCTACTCCCATAGTCTCTAAGGCTGCCCGCTGAGTAAACGCCGAAGCAGGCAGGCAGGCAGGCCCTGCGAAGAAACGAGATAGAAATAACTTTTTTCTCTCTTGTTCACATAGTTTTCCTGTGCCTGTCTGCCTGCCTGTCTGCTTCGGCGCTTACTCTGCGGGCAACTTTACTGTGTAAGGTAGATATCATCAGTGTTTTAGCTGCCATGCCCGTACGAATGTTATTCAGAATTGTGTTCAGGCGTTGGAGGCCTCGCAGCTGCATTGTATTTAAGAAATAATTATGTCATGTGTTTATTTACCAGTGGGATTATTCAATATTTTAAAAGTCAAGAAAGAAAAGACTCTATCAACAGCCTTGTTTGTTAGCTTTTACCATTAACACACCCACTTCACGATACTCTGACTTTGCTTAATGGTTTTGTTAATAAAGTTATAAGACTTTGTTTTTGTTGATACTTTTGCAATAAGTTTTTAGCAAAGAGCTATTTTTTTTGTTCTCAACGTGATTGTATGTACATTAGGGTGGGTCAATTGTTTTTTTGTACAGGCGTATAGCAAAAACGTAATCTGCGAAGAATTCTTAGAAAACTTACCCAAGAAACTACGGATCTAAAATCAAAACGAAGCTCCCGCCGAGAGACATAAAAATTAGATTTTGAAAAAATTTAAAATTTTAGAAAGGTTTTTTTTAATTTACTCAAAATCTTAAATTAATTTACTTAAGTCATTGATTGAAATTAATTGTTTTTCACTGGTTTTTAAAAAATTCATGTTTTATTTTGTAAATTCAAACAACAGAACGTTTTAAATAAAAAATTAACTGAATTTATATGTTAAAGCATTGAAAAAGCTCTGTTTTGCAATTTTTTTTACAGTCCATTCGAGGTGTTCGGGTAAGACTTTCTAGAATCACTGTAATAACATCGACTCGATTTTTTGCAATTACGCGTTGTGAGACATGCGTTAGCAACTGCAAACATCGCTCGGTTCCCTGAATGTGAGATGAAATTCCTGGATCTGGAGGTGGCATTTCATCAGAATTTATGTACTCCAAGAAGTGAAGTGCTCGTGTGGGATGCTTGCAGTGAATGAAGGCTCAGATAATATCTTGTCATTATCAAAGCCCATGAAAGCTGTGCACTCGAAATTAATTGGATGCATTCTTATATGTTTGTGCTGAGCTTAGTTGCGTCCACAGTTGCCACCTTTGTAGCAAAAATGCCATTTGTGGTTATTTTTAATTGCCGTGGGAAATAGGAATTACCATGAGATTTTTTAATTGATTGTGGTTTTTTCAATTCACGTGGATTTTTTTTTTTTGTTTTGTGGGACTTTTTTGTTTTGAAAGATTTATTTTTATTTTTCAGTTAAAATATGTATAAGACATTATATACATAAAAGTGTATATAAAAGTTTCATAATTTTTTCATTGTCAAAATCGTCTCCACCCATCTGTATAATTTTCGCAACGAATTCGTTAAGATTTCGGTTACTTTGGTTTAGTGGGAAGTTCTTTCACTCTTGACATAATTACATGCATTGGGAAAATATGTTTCAGTGAATTTTTTTTTATCAATATACAAAATGGGTAAATCTTAAAATTGATTTCTGATTGGCCCTTATTACGAGTTGCTTTCGACGTAATCTACGCTGGTTATTGAACAACGAGTATCGAACGTCAAACCCTGTCGAAATGTTCGTTGTTCATCGAACTTTCAGTCAAATAGAATTTTGCTTTTGATGCGGTGCGTGCTGAGCTAAAATTGTTAAAATGGTAACAATTTTGTGATTGTGTTTTGCTTTTTAAAGACTAAAAACTAATTTGGAACCCTTTTTGTAAACTTTATACAGGTCCAAGGAGTATTAAACAAATATTTTTTATAGAATATTATTACTAAAAGACTAATTAAAACACTTACTTACTTACATAGTTGGCGCTACAACCGTATGTCGGTCTTGGCCTCATCTAAGAATTGAATTTTCGTGGTTATTAATTTTTGGTATTGTGGGAAAAAGGTTTTTTCGTGGGAATTTGAGGTGGCAACCGTGGTTGTGTCACGATAATAAATAATTTTTTTAATGGCCCTTTTGCGAGCAGGTTTCTTTTGAATGAATTGACATCGCTGACGTTTCCATAATTTAAAATTATTTATTTTAAAAAATTTTTGTGAAAAAGAAATGAACGCACGCTTACTTTTTAATGTTAACTGTAAAGTGCTCAAATTGAAATATTTGAAATTGAAAACCTCGGCGGGAACTAGGTTTTTATTTAAGACCCCTAGTTTCTTGGTAAAGTTTTCTTAGAATTTTGTGTAGATTTCGTTTTTGCTATACGCTTTTAGCTTTTTTTCTCATCCGAACAATTTGACCCAACCTAATGTACATGTTTTGTCTGCACTCTCTTAGCTTTTGTTTTTGTTTCTTTCTCTTTCAAATTGAATGCAATTTTGTTGCTTATGAAATCCGGTTAGCAGAGTAGCCGTTAGCTGTAGAGTTTTCTGTTGGCTTTTGACTTGGGAAAACTCTAGTTTATACACTTGATATGCTTGGGAGTTGCCTGTTTTTTTTACTAAGGAAAATATCATGTTCGATTTCGAGTTAAACCATGTTTAAACAATTTTTTGTTGTTTTTAGTATTAGTTTTGTTATTATTATTATTATTATTATTATTATTGCTGTTGGAGTTTCTTGGTTGTTAGTTTGCTCTTAAGAACAAGCAATGTTATTGTTGTAAAAGTTGTGCTTCCAGCCGTTGATGCATCGTAAAATTTGTGTTGTATTCATTATCTGTCGTCATCGTCGTCTTTTCACAAGTTAGTTTTACTGTGAAGTTTTCTTGTGCATAATGAAAATTAATTAAGCGTTGTTAAGCTTTTAGCACTTTGCTAAAGAGTATTGTTGACGCTTTTATAGAAAGAGTTTTCCCCTTTCTATTAATTATAAACACACTTCAACCGGCGTAAATGTGAGCAAACAAGATAAGTAACAGATGATATATTAAATATAAAATAACATTCACATAAAAACATATTTATTCATTTTTAAAAAAAGAAAATAACAATTTCTTAGTAACGAAAAACTTCGTTTGATGTTCGTCGAAAAACTGTGTCTGTATCTACCTTTTTTAGTCAGCTCCAATTAAAAATGATTTGAAAATTGTTTTTTGTAAGTCCATGCTTTCAAAAACCATTTTTTGAGACTTCACCAATGTTGTTACTGTGTGGTCAATAAGAGATTGAAGAAGTTTCTGCATTCCATTTATAACAGATGGATAGCAAAAGGGCTTAGGCTGCATGACTTCATAATAAAGTGAATACAAGTTATATCTCCGTGCCTTAGCTCCGCTGCGAATGGTCAGGTTTTGATCGGTTGATCAAGGTTTCCATCTATCATTAAAGCAAGAGTCTCATCGGCGGAGAATTTCGGTATTGTTTATATAATAGCTCACACGACTTCTTTATCAGTTTACTTTTCGGAGACGTATTTGACAATTCTGTCATTGCGGAGTCTTTTTTCCTTCATGTCTTAATGCTACTTGAGCAGCACACTTTAAATGTTCGGTACTATTTTCTTCAAGAAGTGTTTGTCCTTTTCTTGATTTAGTCTTAGAGCTACAGTCATTAAAAGCCTTTGGACTCCTTCCAGTTATACCTGGGTGAGATAAAACCACATTGAAAAGCTGAGGGCTTGCCTGAAGCCACATAATATTTTCACACATAAAGCGGTCTTTCAGAGTCCTGCACTGGTTCCATTTAGTGTTTATTTTATAAGAAAAACTTCTTACTTTAGCTTTGATGGTAGTCATATCACTTCAATTTAAAGTCTAGGCATCAATCAGTTTAAGAATTTCAAAATTATCAAAAATCGCATTTTCAATCCATATATCAAACAGTATTTGATACAGAATTTCAAGAGTAATTTTTTTTATCAGCCGTAAAAGAACCAATTTAGGCAAAAAAGAGCAAAACAACTTTGAAGTTCTTAAAAAGAAAGTAAAGTTATCATCAAATTTACGTGTAGTTGAAATGGAAATCATGCGGAATATTTAATTTTGCTCATCTACCTTTCAAAGTAAAAAAAGTGCACTATTAAAATTTTGTTCTGTGCAATGGAGAAAATTTACTGTTTTACTTGGAATGTAGTCGATTTTGTGTTACTTTTTGTTAAGGGTTTTGATCCACAGGCTATAAAAATAAACTTCGATATCAGTAAAATTTTAATACTAGTTTCAACATTTTACTAACTACTAATTATAACAATAACAAAAGTATCAAAATTATTTTCTTATTAGACAATCAAGGGAACTTGTGTGTGAATTAAAAAACAATAGCCATATTTTCTGGTTAAATGCTATCACTTGTTTAGCACGTTGTCTCTAAGATTTCGCCTCCTTCCCTGCTGACAATTTGTTTCATCGTTTCGACATTCAATTAGTTATTTGTGTTAACTGACTATAGAATCAACACATTAGCATCAATATTATTTATTAGCACAAACAAATGCATCAAAATGATGATAATCATGAGTATGATAAAGATGATTACAAACGATGATTGCATTGATGACGACAGCAACAAACAACTAAAGTGTTCTATCCACGTTTTGCACTTAAAGATTGCACACAATCAAAGTAACAGCAAAAAAAAAAATATTAATAAAAATGCATCAACGTTTTTGCTAAAAAACTTTCTGAAACTAACGTGACGCTAGCTGATGACGCAAATGGCGAGAAAAACTTAATTTACACATTCACTCAGCTCTTGTTAAATAAATTGTTTGATCATTAATATCAATTGTTGTTAGAAATGTTATAACTCTATTGTTTATAAGCACTTATTCTTGAAATTTATTTTAGTTTTAGTCGTGTAAAAAGAAATAAACTAAAATGTTTGGAAATATTTCAAAAACTGTCGTCACATGCCTCGATTTTGACACGTTCCTCCCATGCCTATTTTTCAAAAATAACACCAAAACAACGAGTTGCACGTGATAAAAACGTCAACTTTTCCAGTTAGCTCATGATTTTTGGTATGAGCTAAGCATAAATTTGTTTTTATTTTTTTATGCCTGCACGTTCTGCTGCGTTTTTTCATTGATTTGTTGTTTTAAAACTTTGACTATGTATGCAAATTATGCTTGTTGCGAATTGCGGCACTCGGCAGCAACGTTCAGTTATTTTGTTGCACACATTTTATGCAATTTTTTTAATTAATCTTAAAACCTAAAAAGTCACACAATTTCTTAACGATTGGCTTAAAACTTTTCCTCGAGTCAGAATTCTGAAAAATGTAAGTCAACTTTTTATAATTCATGAGAACCTTGTAACATTGCTCAAAAACTAAACCAGGTTTAGACTCATATCTTTAATTCAAAAGGTAATTGTTTAAAAACTCTTGACTATAAAAGAGTCACAATGAATGAGGCAGAAAAATTTATTTGATAAAAACTATTTTGTGCCGTAAATTACGAAGAGGCTGTGATGCAATAAGCAGAGCTAAAAAAATGTAGAACATATTTGGAGCAAGCCAACCAACTCCAGTAACAAAACCATGGATGCTGAAATTTAAATTTTCGAGAACCACTCGACGGAATATTAAAATCAGTTGTTGGCTGAAGTATACTTTAAAATCTTTCTAGGCGAATCGAATTAGAAAGGCTTTTTCAGAATACATGATTATGTCATTCTTGTTGGCTTCACTGTTATCATAACTACCATCATCTACAACTGCCGATGTCAAGGATAGTAAAATCAAGTGTAGTGATCCGATAAATCACGATGCATGGTTTTCACTATTATTGTTTAAACGAATCATCTCATAACAAAGATTTTTACACGTGTACACGACTTCAGTATACAATTTTTTAAGTTTTTTTAGAACATATTAAAGTGATTCAATGAAATAATTATTTAAATGCATTAATTTTTATTAAAATTTCGAACCTCTGTGGAGGGTTTGAACCCCGAAATCTCCCTGTTTCGGCCAAAATGTATTGCCTTTAAGTATTTTATTTATTGCATCATTATTACAGATCTTACGATTTGAATTAGTACTGTATTGAAATATTAATTAGTCAACCCTGAACAAATTGTTTTCTTTTTTTTATTATTCGTTAATTTAACTCACTAAATTTTTGCTCTCTTTAAATTCCGCATACCAAGCGGTAATCTTATTATTTTTTGCTTTGTATTGAATTGAAATGTTAATTAGTCAACTCTGAACAAAATGTTTTCTTTTTTTTATTATCCGTTAATTTAACTCACTAAATTTTGGCTCTCTTTAAATTCCGCATACAAGCGGTAATCTTATTCCGTTTTGCTTTGTATTCTATCTAGCATAAGAAAATTATGTAAACTACAATAAATCATTATACAAGTTGAAGTGAACCTTTTCGGTTGTTTCATTTTCAATCACAAAAAAAGCTTGTGATTTATCATTGGCGCCCGAGCAGGGACTTGTACGGTATTTTAGTACAAGTTTCTAGTTGGCATTTAATTATAGCTTTTAGTAATTTTTATTAATAAAATTATTAGAAGTTAAAGTTCAATAACTAATATCAATTTTTTTTTATATTACTACGTATATTAATTTACGAAATTTTTTATCGTGACTATTCTTGCACGACGAAGTCGGACCACGAGGACTAATTGGAGACGGGAGTTAACTTGGTTAAGTATTTTACAAGATAAGGGCTAAATCGTTATAGGCTTTTATTAGTTAACCGCTTTATTCTCATTGTTCTTATTTGTGGCTTCGCGATTCAACATAAGTGTATACCTAAAATATATAACATATTTGATTACGTCATCTCCACGTGTGCATTACATAACATACGATGCCACCAAAAAAGAAAGGTTCAGATTTGTACCCAACTCGGGAAAGTTTGATTAATTCACTCGAACGAATAAAAAGTATAATATTTAAAAACCATTTGTCAATGACGATTTCAGAATTAGAAACACGCTTGAGTTTAGTTGAAGTTAATTTTGCTCAACTACTATCCCATCAGGCGGAGATCGAACAAGTTGGAGACGAGCATGATTTAAAAAAACGACAAGTTTTTGAAGAGCTCTACTGTGAAATAAAATCAAAAATTACAAGCGCTATTGCGCAACACAATCGCCAAAGCTCCAATTCGTTCAATAGTACACATCAGTTGACCTTCAATGCAAGTTCAAGTGGGTGCAATTCGAGATCAACTAAACTACCAAAGTTGCAAATTCCGACATTTTCCGGGATGTATACCGAATGGACAGAGTGGCACAGTACATTTGTTGCCGTAGTTGATTCCGATTTAGACTTAGATGATTTATCTAAATTTATTTATTTGCGTTCATGCTTAGGGCCTATTCCGTTACGCACGATTGACTCATTAGAGTTAACGGCTCAAAACTATTCACATGCTTTAGAATTGCTCCGAAGCCGCTTCGATAATAGAGCAATAATATTCCAAGCACATATAAAAGAACTCTTCGGAATACCACGCAGTCTTCGACCTTGCTCTTCTAGCCTTCGGGAAATGGTTGACACAGTTAATTCGCATCTTCGGTCGCTCAAGTCTTTAGGAAGTACCGAGCAAATAACAAACGTAATGCTCTTTTATCTTATTCGTTCCAAGGTAGATGAAGAAACATTAATAAAGTGGGAAGATGATTTTGACAATCAATCGCTTCCAACATGGGATATTTTTTCGAAGTTTTTAGCAAATCGATGCTTAGCATTAGAGAGCCGGGAAATTAATTGTAAGTCAACATCAGTGCGCACCGATATTACACGGTACAACAACAACAAGGAAGCTAATAAGCAATCATCGTTCAAGAAGTCTAGTTCATTGTCCGCCATAACCAAAACCGATAAGAGTCAGTGCGTAAGTTGCGGAGGTTCTCATGTATTAAGTCTTTGCGAAACTTTTTTAAGTCTAACACCGATTCAACGATATTTTGAAGCAAAAAAGCTTTCCGTTTGCATACTGTGTCTTCAAAAAAGTCACCCTGTAAGAGATTGTAAGGCAAACCGTTGTGAGAGCTGTCAGGGGCTGCATCATGATCTCTTACACAGAGAATTAAAGAAAGAAGCAACGAATGAAGCTATAATAGAGCCTTACTCTTCAACTTCGACAATGTCGTCTCTTAATGCTGCTCTGCTCCCTTCATATGCTATAAACTTCTTATCGACAGTAGTACTTTTTGTGGAAAATAAACAGGGACATCTTTTAAAATGCCGTGCTCTCTTAGATTCAGGAAGCCAGCTTAACTTCATCACAGAAGAGCTAGCGTCAAATTTAAAGTTAAGAGTTAAACCTGCAAATGTTGTGGTTACTGGTATTGGCGATTCTAAAACCAATATAAAAGGCAAGGCCTCGACTCGTATTCGGTCGAGATTGACCAGTTTCTCTGACAAATTAGATTTCATGGTAATGCCAGAGATAACACAATACTCCCTTGATAAATGTGTTAAAATTGAACACTGGAAAATTCCTAGTAATATTCAACTGGCTGACCCAGAGTTTAGTAAGGTAAAAAAAATCGATATGCTCTTAGGTGTTTCCGTATTTTACAAAGTTTTGTCTGTTGGCCAAATAAGTCTAGGCGAAAACTTTCCCGTGCTGCAAAAATCTTTGTTAGGTTGGACTGTTGCAGGCGAGTATAAGCACTATTCCGTAAATACGGCAAATTTGAACTCAGCTATGATAAGTAGTTTAGAAGAAGATGAAGCTAAGCTAACGGAATAAGTGGAGAAATTTTGGAAGAGCGAAGATGGCTTAGATGTAGTTGTGGGTTTAACTCTAGATGAGCAATTGTGTGAAGATTATTTCATTAAAACTGTAAGACGCACAGAGTCAGGACGATTTATCGTACGGCTACCATTTAAGGACTTCAGAAACTATGTTGGAGACTCGTATCAGATAGCATTTAAACGATTTTTAAATCTTGAGCAAAGGCTAAATAAAAATGGGAACCTAAAATCCGAGTATACAGCATTTATAGAAGAATACCAATCTTTAGGCCATCTTGAAGAATTGAATGATACTGAAACCATTTCGCAAATAAAATACTTCATGCCGCATCACCCTGTTTTAAGACCTAATAGCATTTCGACCAAACTGCGTGTTGTCTTTGACGCATCATGTAAATCAAGCTCCGGTTATTCATTGAATGACAATTTAAGAGTCGGTCCGAAAATCCAACCTGATCTGTTTGACATATTAATTAGGTTTAGATGCCACAAGTACGCCATAACAGCAGATGTTTCCAAAATGTATAGGCAGATTCTAATAGACAAAGACGATAGTAACTGGCCATGCATATTATGGCGCGACCAAATTAATCAAGATATAAGGTTCTTGCGCCTAAAAACAGTTACTTATGGAACGAGCTCTGCACCCTTTTTAGCTGTTCGTTGTCTTAAATACTTAGCGGAAAAATATAGTTCGGATTATAAACTTGGGAGTCGAGTTCTAACAGAAAATTTTTATATGGACGATATGTTAGCTGGCGCTGACACTTTAGCAGGTCTAATAACTTTAAAAAATGAAGTAACAGCCCTCTTATCTCTTGGAAAATTTGAGTTACATAAATGGCGATCAAATCACCCTGACTTATTAAGCGAGGACTTAAGTCAAAATCGCGAAATTGTTCAAATTAAAACGCAAGACTCTTCTAAAACTTTAGGAATATTGTGGGATTCCGCTCGAGATTTTTTCACTTTTTATCATTCTGTGGAACCCTCCGATAAAATTAGCAAACGGATAGTATTATCCGAGCTGGCTCAGCTTTTTGATCCTTTAGGACTAATAAACCCTGTTATAGTATTGGGAAAAATATTTATGCAAATTCTGTGGTCTCTAAAGTTGGACTGGGACGAATCACTTCCTCAAGATTTACACTGCCAATGGAAAAAATATAGAAGCCAACTAGGTGCTGTTTCTAACATAGAGTTCCCTCGGTCAATTATACGCTGTCTGAATGTAAGTTTAGTAGAGCTGCATGGATTTTCAGATGCTTCTAACCGAGCTTTCGGGTGTGTAGTGTATGCAAGAGCTGTTGATCCATTTGGCAATATTTCCGTTGAACTCATAAGCTCAAAATCTCGCATTGCACCGCTTAAATCATACTCTTTGCCCCGCTTAGAGCTTCAAGCAGCACTGCTATTAGCTCAATTTGTAAATAGAATCAAACCATGTCTCTCCACCTGCGTTAAAAACGTGTATTTTTGGTCTGATTCAACAATAGTCTTAAATTGGATAACATCGCCTGCAGCACGGTGGTCTACATTTGTGGCCAATCGAGTGGCTAAAATTCAAGATCTTTCGAAAAACTGTTTGTGGTTTAAAATTGACACCAAAAATAATCCAGCAGACATAGTTTCACGTGGTATGATGCCTGAAGAGCTGGCCGCTTCGCAGCTGTGGAAAAAGGGGCCTGATTTTTTAAGCACTCCAATAGAGGAATGGCCTTCTCAAAGATCACTTGTGACATCCATTGACCACCCCTTAGAAGAACGGAAAGTAACTTTTAGCCTTACCGCTACAAGTCTTACTCCGTACGAGGACTTAGTTGTAAAGTGTAAATTTATTAATGATTACCGGAAGCTGCAAAGAGTGTTTGCATTTATGTATCGTTGGCTTCACGTTACACGCGCTCATAAGCTCCAAGTTGGTAGCCTAACCGTATCAGAACTAAGAGAAGGCCTGAACCATATTGTTTTCAACCTTCAACATGTTTATTTTCCATCAGAAATAAAAAATATTTTAAATAATACTCATATAAAATCAGCAAAAATCCAGAAACTAGCTCCTTTTATGGATAACCGTTATCCCCTACCCATATTAAGAGTTGGTGGACGAATTTCTAAGTCTGATTTGCCATTTGATTCAAAGCACCCAATATTATTACCCGGGGACCACGCGTTTACGTACGGATTAGTAAGCTATTACCATCGAATCCATTCTCACGCTGGTCCACAAGCCCTGACTGCTTTTCTACGGCAAAGATTTTGGATTATTAATGCTAGAAAAGTAGCGCGAAAGGTAGTTCGATTATGTATTCCTTGCTTTCGACAAAAACCAAAAGAAATGTCACAAATCATGGGTGATCTACCCGCCTCCAGGGTATCAGGAAACGTTCGACCTTTTGAGAGAGCTGGACTTGACTTTGCAGGTCCAATATCAATTCATTATAAATTAAGGGGTAAAAGGCCCACCAAAGCCTATATTGCAATTTTTATTTGTTTTTTATGTAAGGCCTGTCATATCGAAGTTGTTTCAGACTTAAGTACTTCTGCTTTTCTTTCAGCGCTAAAACGGTTCTTCGCGAGGCGTGGATTAAGCTCTGATTTATACTGTGATAACGCTACTAACTTTACTGGTGCCTCAAGAGAGTTGAAGCAGTTAGAAGATATTTTGGTGGATTCCGCGTCACAGGCCATAATACTCGACGAGTGTTCCTCCAAAGGAGTTAACTTTCACTTCATTCCTCCTCGCTCTCCAAATTTTGGTGGGCTCTGGGAAAGTGCGGTAAAAGTGGCAAAAGGACTGCTCGTTCATCAAATTAACAATTCATCACTTACATTCGAGGAACTTATCACTGCGACCGCACAAGTCGAGGCTATTTTGAATTCGCGACCGCTTTGCCCCCTCTCCTCTGATCCAAATGACTTGGAAGTATTAACACCGGGGCATTTCTTGATTGGGCGTCCGCTTAATACGTTTCCTGAACCGCTACTTGACCACGACTTGAAATTATCCCACGTTAACCGGTGGAAGCGTGTTCACGCCGTCCAGCAAACCTTCTGGCAAAGATGGGCTCGAGAGTATTTATCTCTGCTTCAAGAGCGTCAAAAATGGATCACACCGCATGACAATATAATGCCTGGTATGTTAGTCCTTATCGCTGAAGACAATCGTCCCCCATGCCAATGGTTGCTTGGACGAGTTAAGGAAACGTATCCTGGTGACGATGGTCTAGTTCGAGTAGTCTTATTACAAACTAAGACAGGCGTATTAAAGCGGAACGTTCGCAAGATTTGTCCCCTGCCAACAGAGTAACAGGTTCATACTTGGAAATGGAGCTTCCAAGGGGGGGAGGATGTTTCGGCCAAAATGTATTGCCTTTAAGTATTTTATTTATTGCATCATTATTACAGATCTTACGATTTGAATTAGTACTGTATTGAAATATTAATTAGTCAACCCTGAACAAATTGTTTTCTTTTTTTTATTATTCGTTAATTTAACTCACTAAATTTTTGCTCTCTTTAAATTCCGCATACCAAGCGGTAATCTTATTATTTTTTGCTTTGTATTGAATTGAAATGTTAATTAGTCAACTCTGAACAAAATGTTTTCTTTTTTTTATTATCCGTTAATTTAACTCACTAAATTTTGGCTCTCTTTAAATTCCGCATACAAGCGGTAATCTTATTCCGTTTTGCTTTGTATTCTATCTAGCATAAGAAAATTATGTAAACTACAATAAATCATTATACAAGTTGAAGTGAACCTTTTCGGTTGTTTCATTTTCAATCACAAAAAAAGCTTGTGATTTATCACTCCCCTTGGCAACGACCATGCATAGAAGTAAAAATCTTAGTTAAGACAAATTTTTTACACCTTAAAAACAAATATAAAGAATAGAAAATTAAAAGATCGCATCCTAAATTTTTGATCGATAACACTGTGCAACACATTTTTCTAACGGAAAAGCGGACAACACAGAATGATAGTACTGGTTTATAGTAAGAAAAACCTAAAAGGGTTTTGAAAAGTTAGCTCGCTTTTAAAAGATATTTTTTTAAAAATGTAGTGCTCATTAGGGCGTATCAAATTACAATTTTTTTCTATATTCAAATTCTAAGAGGTCTCAAAAGTTGCATTGGGAAAAAATTTAAAGAAAAAAAGGATGCTTCCTCTCCTGCAAGGACAAAGTTGCTTTTTGAGAAAAACAGTTAAAAATAACGACCTAAGCTTTGATTTTTGTAAAAAAAATTACATATGCTTAAAGCAAAAGTAAATATAGGCTTAAACTAACAATATCTCGCCAAACAAGATGCCACTTCCGATTTCTACCATCAGTGTCCTGTATGAAGGATGTGCAAATCTAAAGGTACACTCGAAATAACACAGAACTTTTTATTGTTATCTGATTGTCCAAATTTTGGTGGTATGGAAGTGTTAACGTTTTCCTTAAATTTGGCCATTAAAAATTTGCATAATTTTCGCCAACGAATTTTCTTGTTTTTGAGAAATGTATACGTAATTGCAATTTTATAACTTTTACAAATTAATTAAAATAAGATATTTTATCTCGGGCATCAGAAGTGGTACCGAAGATAATTTTCTGAATTTGGATTCTTCAAATATTTCTGAAGTATATTTTTAAAACATCAGGTTAATACCACGATTCCTTTTCGTATTTCGATTTTTAAAACAAGTTGTTCTTCGTGTATGAAATTTACATATTATTTCGTCAAAACAACTTACCTCAGCATTAACAAAAATGTTTAACTAAAATTTTGCGTTTTTGAGCTTCCCGTTCGATTGGTCCTAATTGATTTAACAATTGTTGTTTAGATGTGTTGTAAAGAAATAATAACCATAAAGGAGATATGAACAAAATTGTAAAATTTCATGATATCAAGTATTTCTTTGAAATATTATTATAGGAAAAAAAAATCTCGGTCTTTACCTATTGTTTTAAATAGATATTTTTAGATATAGTTTTATTCAAAAATAAATCAAGAATCAGAGTACTAGCGAAAATTATCTTCGTTATGTAGTAAAAAACAACAAAAACAAAAAGTATCTTTTCAATTATAAACAAAACATTTAATAAAAAATATGCTTAATTAGGTCATCTTTCAAAGGCTATAACATTAAAAAGCGAGCTAACTTTGCAAAATCTTCTTAGAGTTTTGTTGGTCTAGATCAATACTATCGACCTGTGTTGGTCTCTTTTTCGTTAGATTCCATGACCCTTAAATTGTGGCACAGTGTAATTTATGTTAATGCGGAGAATCGACTTGCACTATTCTCGAGTACTCGGTGTTTTGCCCGTGGAACAGTGAGGTATAGAACCCAAGAAATGAGCATCAATTCACGTAGAGACGTAGGGAACTTATGGCTTCTTTTTTAGTTGGAATAGATACAAATATGAAAATATTGTCTGATCGTCAGTCCGCCTGTCTGTCTTTCGACACGATTACAGACGCAATTTTGAAACTATCGTAAAGAAATTTTGTATTTTAACTTGTACCTAAAAAGTAAAGACCACGCTCGAAAATGAACCAAACCGGCGCCTACTTCCCATTATACATATTTGAAATTTTGCATATGAGCTTTGATATTTAATATACACTCTGAGTATGAAATTCAACCAAATTGCATCAAAATCCTCCCATACAAAGTTATTTTATCAAAACTATAAAATCCCTTTAAATTCCACAAAAATAAATATGTTGATTTGAAATTCTGTTCATAAGTTTTAATTTTTTAAATTTTTTGAGTTTGATATTTGATACAGTCAAATAAAAACTCCGTCCACCTCCCATACAAAATGACGTTAAGACTTCGATGAGTAAAAAGTATACATTTGATTTCGTTTCTATAAAAGAGACACAATTTTTGATAAGTTTAAAAATGTCATTCATTAACTGCGGAACCTCTACCCAACTACATATTTAAATGTACATCACTTGTGTTATAACTACAAATTGCACAAAACAAGCATTGAACGACACTATATACAAAAACAAAGGATTGCAATTACAATAGTTTATAAACATGAAGAAAGTTGTTGATTTAACATGTACCAGTTACACCAGACCAGTTATACCTTACTATTATCCAATTGAAATAATCCAAATTTCTGTTAAAATCTAACAAATCTTATTTAATTGTATAGCTTTACGTATTCATCTGCTTCATTTAACAGAAAAAGCGGTTGTTTGAAAGAAATAGCAATTATTTACTTTAATTGTTTTCCCATAATGTTGGGTGAAAAAAAATGTGCGGGTGGCGAATAAAAGTGAAGAAGTGAAAAAAAAACACAACAAAAAAATCTGTTTATTCTTTTCATTTATTTTGTGCTTCTTATTTGTTTTTATTTTTCTCTAGAAAAACATATATTTGTCTCATTTAAGCAATTGTAAAAAAAAATTGATATACCGTAAAAGTGAACAGCAATGATGCAATCTCTTGTTCAGAATGTAATTAAAATTTTAATAGTTTAGAATAATCAAAACAGTGTACCTCAACTCTACTCAACTCACAACTAACTATATCTCTATTAACATAGTAAAAACATTTAAAATTTTTTTTTTTATTGTTGCTTAAATACCTGAAGAAGAAAATTTTATCATTGTTTTATGCAATTATTTAAAAATAATGCAAAAAAACACATTTAAAATTGTGGCTAAATACGTTTCTCACTCCGCGCACTCAAATTGAAAAAAATTATGACTTTCAAAGTACATATTAAAAACATTTTAATAGTAAAAGGTAATATTTTTTCTACAATTCTTTCACCAAGCTATTCAGAATTTTATCTTCTTTTATATGGTACAAAGAATCACTATGTACCTTAAATATTTTTTTTTTAATAAATATTCACTTTTAGGAAAACAAAAATTACTTCCTGAATGGTTCGTTTTAATTTTAGATCATTTTACGGCATGAAGCACTATAGATTGCAGTTTTTAGAATACATCAACAACCACATATCAAAATGCAGGATGAGACTTTATGTTTTGGGACAAGTTTTTGAATGTGTAATTCCACACTTTCATACAAAAACCAAAATTGGTTTTTTTTTTAACCAACACGGCCGAAAATTTGGGTTTAAATTTAAAACCTTTTTGGATTTGGATAAATATAAATATGGATTTGCGGTAACCGCAAATATCGTTTGAATTTACCGACGAGATTTTTTGTGTGTACTTTACACGGTCGAAAATTTGGGTTTAAATTTAAAACCTTGAGGGTTTTTCAATTCGTGCTTAAATTCAGAAACTTTTTGGGCTTGGATAAATATAGAAACCTTTTAGGTTTCAAATTAAAACGCAAATTTTCGACCGTAAAGGAAGATATACAGGTATATCCGCATAGTGTCAATTAGGGCCGTATCCAGGATTTTTTTTTTCGAAGAGCTTGCTAATAAAATTCATCTGGCAACCAATAAAAATAAAAATAATTTATTTTCATTTAATTTTTTTAATATTTTTTATTTATTTCATTCATTTAATTTAAATAAAAATTTATTTTTAAATAAAAAATTTATTATTACTATTTCTAAAAAAAAATATAAATACGGTTTATTTTAAATGCTTAATTCTCAAAAATAATTCATATATATAAAACGTTAAAAGTCGAAATGGAAAAAAGATCGTCAAAATGAATTGAAAAAAAAAATAAATTTTAAAAACAATATGTTAGATCATAAAAACATAAAAACATAATAAAAGTAAAAAGCAGAAATATCAAAAACTAAATAGGCACTTAACAAAAGCAAAAATAACATGGAAAATGAAAGAAGTTAGGCATGGAAGAAATAAATTTGAAACTCATTTTTTGCTGAAAAAGGGTTGATAACTTCTTCATTATCAATATCAAATCTTCGATGTACACTCATCAACATGAGTTCCGCGAGTAAGTTTTAAGCCTTTTTAATATTGAAAAGGATCGCTCTGCAGTACTAGTTGTAACTGATATAGTGGTGGCATATATTTTTAAAAGAGAAAAAATTGACGGAAAAAACTGTTTGTTGCAATCCGACTCTTAAGTATGTTTTCCAGATCGTTGAGTATATGTTGACTCTTGGGCAGATATTACACGATGATCGTTGATCGGCGTTCAAAATATTTTTGTTGTTGCTTTCAATGCGAAACTGTCAAAAAACACTGAGAGCCAGAGCGGATGAACAATTGTTAGGGCGATCAAGATATGTTCATTTTTGAACGCTGTACATGACAGCAATCACAATCGAAACAGTGTTGCTGGGTGGCAAAATTTAAGATGTGTTCACTTTTAGCAGCTAAAAAGTACTAGAAGTACTGCTTTTCGACTGAAAGGTATTAAAAGAAAAATTGCATGAAACCCTTATTTTTAACAAGAATTCTTACTGGAATAAAGAAAAAAACAAGACGAAACGGCGATCATCATGTGACCTACCAACGATCAAAATGTAAAAGAGCGTAAAAAAGTGTTCATTGAACGCCGATCAACGATCATCGTGTAATATGTGCCTTGTTGTTGAGCTTGATAACAAGCTACACGTGGAACTTTCCCAAAAGCATACTTGCTGCATTCGTTACAAAGAATTGCACATAAGCACACATAATAAAGGAAAAAATAAAAAAGGATAGCAATAAATCAATTCTCATGCGTTCATAGGACTACGAATTAAATATTGTTTAAACTGCGTAAATATATGCAGAAAATATTTTTAATATTTCAAATTATTTTTAGTCCCGCTTTGCCTTTTCAAAATTCACCAAGTAAAGTAAAGCCAAATGAGCAGCATATCCTTGTTTTGAAAAACCTCGGCAACTCGACGCACACTGGTCAAAAATTAAAAAAGCTGGCCAAAATTCATAAATAAAATTGAAATGGTGTTCGTTGGTAGCTTCATCACTCATGAACGACTCAACGGATTAGGCTGAAATTTTAGCAGTAGATAATTTACGAGTACTAAATGGTTTTCGGAAAAAAATTTGCCACACCCCTTTCACCGCCCACAAATCAATAAAAATTGCATATTTCATACGGTTTTGGTCGTATAAGACTAATACTTGATAATTAAGTTTGTATGCTTACTGTCGGCAATTGCACTAAAAATAGGCATTATCGCACTATACCTACGCCCACTTTTAAGAAATCATTAAGACTCTAAAACTAATTAGCTGATTGAGCTGAAATTTTGGTAGTAGATTGTTTCTGAGTATGAGATGGTTTAAGGAAAATTTTTTTGCCACCCTTACTTTAACCGCCCATGAGCCAATAAAAACGCTATACTTCAGACGATTTTGGTCGCATTAGGCTTAAGTATTGTTATTTAGTGCTTACAGTTCGGAAACTGTTCTAAAAATCGATGTGGTGAAACTATATCTACGCCCACTTTTCATAAATTATTAACATTGACTGCTGGGAATAAGAAAAATGTTTTCACACCTCCTTTAACCTCCAAAAAAATCAATAAAAATGCCATATTTCAGACAGTATTGAATGTGTGTTTTCTCTGGACTCCGAAACTAACCGTCCGATGGAATTCCAACTTTAAAAATATGTTTGCTTATGTTTAAATTTGACTACTGAGGCGATTGTAGATTTTTTTTGAAGACGAAATAGATTAGAAGGAAAATGTTGCCATTCCTCCTTTTACCGCCCATAAATCAGAAAAACCCAAAGAAGCTTTATTGTATGTACTTTTTTTTTTCTTTTTTATGGGAAACGCCGCAAATCTCTGAAAGTTCTTTACCGAAAACTTTGAAATTTGGCAGAGAGGTATACTACTACTAAGGTCAGGTTTTAGATCTATTTGATTTTCCACGTTAATTTACATTGCCTACTAAAGGCATGACAACAGTCTTAGATAACTTGGGCCTAAATACAAATGTAAACGACTCGACGAATTTCGCTCAAATTTGGTATACGTATTGTGTGCTTCCTAGATTAATACATTCTTTACTCCACCCTTTTAAAACAAACGTACATTTTGGAACTGAAATATATTTTAGTAAAGGAGTTTTGTGCCAAGTCAAAAACTGTCTCAAAAGTTATTTTTGTTGTAAAATAAAAACAAATAAAAATTTGCATTTTTTTTTTCATTTTATTTCATTTATTTTAATCTATGGACAAATTACCTTACAGATTAACAGAATGTAAATAAAAATAAAATACAAAAAAGTATTTACTGTTATTAATTAAAAGGAAATAATTCACTTAATTAAACTTATATAATATATAATTAATTTGATTCAGTTTAATTTAGATTATGAGGAAATAAGACTAAAATATAAGACTTAATACAACTAATATTATATTCAAAAGATAGAGTTTAAAAAGATTTCATTTGGTATTTAGAAATAGATAAATCTAAATTATAATTAGAATTTATGGAATTAAATAAATGCAAAGCTCGATATATAGGGGCATTAACTGCATAATTGGATCGACAAATTTCCAAGTAAAACGGATAATAATTTCTGAGAGCCCTCGTAGGAGCATTGAAATCAATCATTTCCAATAGCGCAGGGCAATCAACGAAATCAGTAATGATATCAAATACAAAAGCAATGACAAAATACTACTTCTTTTCTCCAGAGGTTTTAAACCTATTAAGAGGCATCGGGTTTTATATGAGGGAGGTACACCGTCTGTATTAAAAGAACGCAAGGCAAACCTTGTAAAAGCTTTCTGAATTTTTTCAAGCCGTAAACTATGAGCCTCGTAAAATGGGTTCCAAATAATCGCTGCGTATTCTAGCCTCGAGCGCACAAGAGAATTAAACAGAGCTTTTAAAATATACGGATCCAGAAAACATGCACTATTGCGACGAATGAACGCCAGCATAGCATAAGCTTTTGGAATAATGAAGTCAAGATGAGAAGTAAAAGTAAATTTACTATCAAAAACTACACCTAAGTCTTTGAATTGAAAAACGGAAGTTAATAAGGAATTGGCAATATAATTAGCATATGGACTGATTGCATCAGATTTAGTAAAAGTCATAGAAACACATTTACTAAGGTTTAACAAAAGTCCATTGTTACAGGACCAAATATAAAGTTTATCTATTTCATTCTGTAAGAGTAAAGTGTCATAAATATTACTTATTTTAAAGAAAATCTTAAGATCATCTGCGTAGAGTAGATATCTACAATGAGAAAGAATTGAGGTAATGTCATTTATAAATAACAAAAAAAGTAATGGCCCTAAGATACTTCCTTGCGGAACACCAGAGGTTGCATAAAAAGAGTCAAACGTCACTACGCATTGTCTATCTGCTAAATAGGATTCCAGCCACTCAAGAAAAATTGAGTGAAACCCCAATCTTTCTAGCTTTTTAATTAAAAGAGCATGAGAAATTTTATCGAATGCTTTAGAAAAATCCATATAAATAGTGTCAACTTGACACCCTTGACTAAATGCTGAAATACAATATTCCGAAAACAGCACTAAGTTTGTCGTTGTAGAACGACCAGGTACAAAACCATGTTGGTAAGGAGAAATAATATTTTTTACTATAAAGAACATTTTGTCTTTCATTATCGACTCAAAGAGCTTAGAAGTAGTTGTAAGTTAAGAAATTGGTCTGTAGTTCACTATATTATTTTTACAACCAGTCTTATGGATTGGAGTAATGAACGACTTTTTCCAACAATCAATAAAACAACCTGAGGATAAAGACCTATTAAATATTAAAGTTAACGGGTAGGTTAAATTGGCAGCACAATTTTTCAAAAAGATGGAACACAAACCATCAGCATCCATTGGGTTGAGGGTTTTAGATTAAAAATTCCTTTTAAAACATCGTCCGTAGTTAGGAATAAAGCTCCCACATCAATTACAGACTGAAAATCATCTAAACAGGCAAAGTTATTAATATGATTAGGCGTTTCATAATTCGACTGAAAAAAATCAGCAAAGAGATTTGCAATACCCAATGCATTGTTAGATGTTATGTCATTAAAAAACATGGTAGATGGAATACTAGACGAACCCCTTTTAGATTTTATAAAATGCCAAAAGGCTTTAGGGTTAGATTTAATATATGTTTCTAATTTAGCAATATATTGTCTATATAAGAATTTGTCTAAAAAATTAAACTCCCTCATATAATGCCTATACTTCAGAAAAAATGGATTTAGGTTTGTTAATAAAAAATTTTTATAAAATTTTTATAAAATTTATTACGAAGATTTTTTAATTTTTTTAAACCGGGAGTGTACCAGGGTACTTTACTAACTCGCTTCTTCATCCTATGGTATATGGCAGCGGTCGTCAGCGACTAATGCGCACCTTACACGGTCAATCATTTGACGTCCAGCATGTGTACGTGTGGATTGATGCTAGCCCTTACACACATCAATCATATCGTCATATCGTTTTCATTCTGCATTATTTTTTATGAAACACACGTGCGATGAGTTAAACGGACGATTGTATCGAGCATATTGCATTACTTGCTAATCAAGTAATTATTAGCTACGCATTAAAAAGCATAAAAATAAAAGGAAAAGTGTCAATAAACTATGCCAGAAAGTGTTTGTCCTTTTAAATTTATTTTTTACAGCTCTTTGTTTTCCTGCAGTCATGTTTACTGCACAACAAAAGTAAACGAAATGACGAAAGATTGATCAATCCAGCCCTAACACACATTCAGCCGCTTGACAAGCATTGCAAAATATCTAAAAATTTAGATTTCGATCAATCAAGCCATCAACGTGTCTGTGTAACGGATACAAACAAATATTTACTAACACATATACCTGATTGACGTCAAATGATTGACCGTGTTAGGTTCGCGTAACTCCCCAGTAGTCCAAGTTTCAGGCTTCTTCAGAAATCTTGAATGAATCATGTACGATTTTTCTTCCTCTTTGACGAAACATGCTGATTTTTTATACATTTCATTGACGAAAATCTCATACAAAAATTCCAAATTCGTGCACTGCTTGAAAGCTTTCTGTTTTTGATCAACGAAAACAAGACAAATTTGTTAAAGAATTATCGACAAATATAACTTATGCAGTAAGTTTCTTAAAGAAATCATCATAACATATTCGTGCACGATGCCTTGGACTCCAGATCTTTCCACTCTTTTATAACAACTTCAAGATTTTCATGATTGTTGTAATTCGCCGAATCGTTCAGTCTTGTTGGTAATTTTGCGTAGTGTTTCATCGCTACCGGCATGCGTGTTGTTTCTTTATCTGTTTTTATGTTAATATTTAATTCCTTATTGCACCACGCAGCCAACGATTTGTTTTTTTTGTTGTAATTGTTGTTGCACTCTTAAAAAAAATTGTTTGGCGATCCTTGGTATATGGTATAGCATTCATTTAGAAAAACTTTTTCAGACTTTTTAAACTTAAAATTTAAATCAACGTTGCTATCAAAATTAATTCCCACAAATAATCCGGCACCTCCTATACAACTTCAACACCTTAAACAGGATATCTTGAGTTTTGGGAAGAACGACGAATTTTATAGAAACTAATCACCACAGAAGATGTATGAAAGATTGGAAATATACAACTTGGCACCAACCATACCTACATCTCCAAACCCAAAAAATCGAGTACTCTGAAACTAATCGTCGGATTGAGTTCAAACTTTCGAAAAATATTTACCTCGGTGTCCGATTATTTCGATACATACACACAACATAAGCTGCAAAATTATAAATACAGTGGAATTCACTTATACCGATCTAGGTTATAACAACATTTCTGCTATAACGTCGTATTCTTGAAGTCCGCATTTTCTAATTTCTCATTCCTTAGGAACTGCGTTCGCTTTTAAAGTCGGTGGATATAACGACGAGTTCGCTTATAAGGACGCAGTTTTCATAAAATATAATAAATATTTTCACATATAGCGACGACGAAAGCAAGTTAAGACTTGATTTGCTTACTTATGAATTTTTTTTTTTATTTATATATGTGTGGATTAACAATATTCACTGAACATTTTTGCAATTTTTGCTTTGTTGAAAGGGAAATAACCGTATAAAATTCATTGGCAACTAAACTGCATAGCTTCATTTGCGCATGTGATTTTGCTCAGTATACATTTGTGCCTTCAAATGCATGATTGATTTTTTACTGTGTTCAAAATGCCTCCACAAACTAAACGTAACGCGTTCATCATAGAAGAAAAATCTGCAATAATCTGGCGGCTTGAAAAAGCCGAGGAATTTCTTGAGTCATATTCTTCAATATCCATCATATGTCCATCATATGGAAATATAGAAAAAATATAAGGATCACACCTCCTCAAAATGTAGAAAATCCAAAAATGGCGATAAATACCTCTAACCGATCATATTTTACAAGAAAAAGCCAATGATTTAGTTAAAACTTTAGGTAAAACGCATTTTTCTTGTTCGGAAAGTTAGATTTACCATTTTCGATAGCGACACTGCATTGCTAACTGCAAGGTTTCAGGTGAAGCAGGTGATGTATCCCAAGATGACTACAGAATTTTTTCCCAAAACTTCGAGATGGCTATTAGGACTCAGAAAAAATGTATAATGCTGATGAAACAAGGTTCTTCTTTAAACTCATGCCCGATAGAATTTTAAAATTTTAGGGTAAAAAGTGTATAGGATTAAAAGTTTTGACGGTTCGTGTTACAGTTTTGGTTGCTGCAAACATGGATGGAAGTTTGAAAAGGAAAATATTTCTTATCAGAAAGTCAAAGAAACAAAAAAACTTATTGGTCCATTATCATAGTCAAAATAAAGTCGACTTAAAATGTAGTGTAAGCTTTTTGACAAGATTTTATATTAAAAAACTGTCAAAAATGCTTATACTAAATTTAGAGTAGACTTTTATTTTGACTATGATAATGGGCCATTGTACTTATTTACCCTAAGTTTTATGTTTTTATTTTTAGTATTGATAATAAATTTTGTTTCTTTATAATATATGAATTAAGTTAATAATGAACAAAAAAAATGATGTGTGCATATAACGACATTCGGTTGTAACGACGAAATATACCGGTCCCTTCAGGATCGTTATAACCGAATTCCACTGTATATAGATAGGTAAGGCGAAGCAAAGCTCGCTGAGAAATAGCTAGTATTACAATGAAAACTAGAAGGATATTCAGATTAGATAGAATACTGATTACCTGGGCTCGTAAATTGATAACCTAAAAAACTGAAAAAAATGACAAAAATTACCTAAAAATTGCAGTAAATGACCTAAAAACTGACAAAAATTACCTAAAAAACGCAAACAACTGCATAAAAAATAAACAAAAAATTTAGCCTTTAAAATAAAACATTACTAATTAGAATTTATTTTATACTAGCATATCCTGAGTTTTTATCTAAAACTTGTTTCATTTTTCTCATACCCTTTCGTCAGTTTCATCACGCGCAGAGCTTTTTTCCAGCGAAGTCTATAAACAAAGCTACTCCTTTGTCGAGAGGTAATATTTTTGATTGAAGGGGCTCTAATGTTAAAGGAATATGTTTAAAAATTTGCATTTTGACATTTTTTAGTACGAAAAAAAATATATAAAAATTACACTAAAATGACCGTAAAAACCGAAATATGCTCTAAAAATTAAAAACGTCCAAAAATGACTATAAAATAACTTAAAAATCTCTAAAATTTACCTAACCATGCCCTAAATCAAGTAAAAATGAGCTGAAAACTAAAAACGATAAAAAATGACGAAAAAATGTCCTAAAAACTTTTCATATTTGGAATTTAGGAAACAGGAAATGTCTTAGAAGTAGCAGAAAAAAGATGACATGTCATCGAAATCCTAGCCCTGCTGATCAATTCCAAAAATTGGTGGTAATTATCCATAGTCACTCCTAACACCTTTCGAAAAAATAATAATAATAATATGGCATGTGTTTTTCACCTAATTTATGGTAGCAGAGCTCGAATATGGGGTAAGTTTTTTCATAAACGTAAAACATTTTTTTATTTAAGCCCCGTTTTTAAGAAAATAGGACCTGAAAAATATTATAATGAAAAAATTTTTAAATATATTTTATATTGTATATAATTTAATTAATTTTTTCATAGTTCCTTTTTTAACTAAATTTTTTTTTCTGATGCCAACTGGTGCAGAGTAAAAACGCCATACTTTAGTATAAGTAACACTATAATAAGCATTATTTCAGGTCGTTCGGTGATGCATTTGAGAAATTGATAATTATACAATACATTTAAAAAAACATTTTTTAATAATTAATATCTTTAGCTTTATCTAGGATAACAAAATTTTTTGCACGTTAAATTTTTATGAACTATGGCCCAAAAGAAACTGCAGTGCTCAGTCTGCGTGAAACCGGGCTTCTTAGGCAAGGGAGGTGAGGGAGGCGACGTGAAGTGCGCGAAATTTCACTCACCTAAAAAGCTGTAGTGACGATGAACTGACACGCACACGTAAACGAAGTCATCATATTTTATTTAGGGGATGCCTACATCGATACAATCAAACACAGTTCATGTACACAAAAGAAAACTGGTTTCACGCAGACTGACCAGTACAGTGTGTTTTTGAATAACTGACTGCTCACGCAGACTGAGCACTACAGTGTATTTAAGGCCTATGACATTAACATTTCTGGCAAAAATTTTGGTTTTAGTAAAGGTTTTGTTATAAAAACATAAAACTAGAAAAATACTAGATTTTTGACTCTTTGCCTTCTTTTACGATATATTGCAATTTTAAAATAAGGATTAAAATTATCCCATTGACAAGAGCTTTCACTTTTCAAAAAAAAAAAAAAAAAGTCTTATTGTTTTGGGGCAAGTTTTTGGGGTCTGAATTTCATACAAAAATTTCAACTTTTTGCTCTTCAGTCCAAATTTCGATACCAAGGACGAAAGACTGAAATTTGAAAATAACTAGTGCTAATCAATTTTTCACATTAAAAAACATTTTCGAGCATAAAATTGTTTTTGAAAAAATTCAGTTTTTATAACACATTTAATTAGTTTAATTTTCGAAATAAATGTATATGTAAAATCGTTCTACAGTTTAAAGATAACTAATTTTAACTCGTTGAAGAATAACGAAATTGTTACGAAAAAAATCACTCCAACTAAGCTCATTAAATTCAGCGATGAACATTTGTGGTCACATGTACATCAAATCTTAAGCAGTTTTAGATAATCTTATTATTATGCTTCGTTTAAAGGCTGCGATTAAAAAATTAATTGCTCTGTAAATATTCAGCTATCCGCTCCCAAATTTGACCAATAATATTATTGCTTTTATAGCTTTCGAAAAAATTTAAACTCTTTGATTCTCGCACTCATCCTCTTACTTGTAGGGTATTTTAAAGTAAATCGAAAGACGATCTATCCCAATTGTTTAGATATTTTAAACCTTGTTTGGAGAAAACAAGAACATAAATTTTTTTTTTACTTGATCTTCGTATGAGCTAATCGTTTATGTGTTTGTGTGCTTATTTTAGGTATGCGTTCGATTTTTATTTGAAAAATTTTTAAACATAATATCATCGGTTGACAGGTAAAACTCACTAAGTGCAGATTTGAGCCAAAATGACTTAATATCACAAAATATTTTTTTTTGTTGTATTGTATTGGTTACAAAAATCATTATGTTCATTGAGCGATCCTATGCCCCAATTTTCGATTTTTTGTTTTCATTAATTACAATTTCGTATATCCTTACGGCAGGAAAAATTCACAAACGTACTAAATGATTTTTACTTGTCAATGTTTTATACCTAAGACGCAGTTAATGAACTTAAGTTTAAAAAAAAAGATATTATTTGAAATCAAAGTAGGCTTTGATTTGAATTTCAACGGTATGACAAAAAGAAATTGATCATTTCTCTCGGTGTCTTAAAGTGAGTTGAATTTTTGTGTAATTATAAATTAATAAAAACTATTAATTATGAATAGATCAAGTAGAGGTAGATACTTAGCAGAATTGGTAATGAACAAACAAAGGTGTGATAAAACCCCTGATAACAACGTAAGTACATAATGTATCTTTATAATGTAGGTGTTGTCGTGAAACAAAATTGAGGGTGGTATTCTTATAATTAAATTCATTTACTACATAGATACATAAATTCTTGGTCAACAGGATTTGTTTGATAATAAACCTGATAGCGTGTCTGAAGCTACAAAGTTTGTTAATGCTTTAACTCAACAAGAAATATCTCCTACTGATGATAAATCCGCATAAATCTTAAAACAGAAAATCCCTAAATCAGTGTGATTATTTGCAGATTCAAAACAACTCTTTTCGGCTTGTCGACTACGACTGCAGTTCTGATGGAGATTTCAGTGAAGATTCAAACGAAGATCAAACTTTCAAGCCAAACTTCCAAGAAGATTCTGATATATCAGATTTTTCGGATTACATTGTCGAAACCAATAAGAAGGTTTTGAGGAGACGAAAAAAAATTACCCAGAAGCCTGGAAGGTTAATGTAGCTTAATTTCGTCGAGGTAAATGCCTTCCATATTCAACAAAAAAAAAGAACCATCCTGCTAAAGCTCCAAAGCATATTGACTGCTCTGAATGTAAGTTTAAATGTACAAATTATGTCTCTGAGGTGGAAAGGCAAGAAATTTGCAAATTGTTCTGGGGATTTTCTGACTATAACAGGCAAAAAGACTTTATAATAAAACATGTCGAAAGTCACCAACCAAAAAGAAGAAGAATTGATGTGAACAGTGTAAAATCGCGTAATGTGTCCAAAACATATTTTTTAGAAAATAGCACTGGCAGACAAAGAGTATGCACAAAATTTTTTGAAAAGACCCTTTGCATCTCAAACGGACCTATAAATACTGCAATTTCAGGTTCAAAATTTGGGTCATTTACTGGCAATGATAAAAGAGGTCGAAAAGTACCCGGAAATAAAACAAGTGAAACAGGAATTTCTTTGGTAAAAAGCCACATAGATAGCTTTCCAGTAATGGAATCCCATTACGTACGAAAGTCCACCAAGAAATTGTACCTAGATAGCAATTTGTCTATTTGGAAAATGTACGATTTTTATCGTAATGATTTTTGCCCGAAACGCAACATTACAGAAATTGTCAGCGAAAAAACTTATAGAAGAATATTCTGTAATGATTACAACTATTCGTTTTTTAAACCAAAAAAATACCTTTGCGCAACATGTGCAAAATATGACCAAGCTTCTAATGCAGACAAAAAAGAACTGGAAGAAGAATATACAATGCATCTTATGACAAAAAATCAGTGTAATGAAGCCAAAGAAAATGATAAGGTCAGATGCAAAACTGATCCCTCATTCATAACATGCACTTTTGATTTGCAAAGTGTCCTTCAATTGGCCTATTCCAGTGTGTCATTGTTTTATTACTCCAGAAAAATATGCGTTTACAATTTGACTATCTATGTAGGAAGCGGAGAAATAGCCCACTGTTACACTTGGAACGAATTGAATGGAAAGCGGGGGAGCAATGAAATAGGATCAATTTTATTGAAATTTCTCGAAACTTTACCGTTAACCGTGACAGATGTTTCACTATTCTGTGACACTTTTGGTGGTCAGAATAGAAACCAACAAGTAGCAGCTGTTTTAATGTACGCTGTACAAAATTTAAGCCACTTGAACAGAGTTGAACTTAAATTTTTAGAGTCAGGACATTCACACATGGAGTGTGACTCGATGCATTCCGCAATAGAGTCGGCTAAGAAAAATAAGAGTGCCTACACAATGACTGATTGGATTCGAATCTTTCAATCGGCTAGATCGATTAAAAAACATAAAATCCAAAGCGAATACCAAGTTCATCTTCTAAAATTCTCCGACTTCTACAATTTACAGGAACTAGCAAACAGCACAATAAAAAATCGAAATCGAGACGAATTTGGCGACAAAGTATCATGGCTTAAAATAAAATGTCTAAAATTCGAAAAACAATTCCAGGCAATCTTTTTTTATAGATACGATCATACATCTGATTATAAGAAAGTAAATGTTGCTGGAAGAGGTCGTCCAAAGAAAAGCGCCACACTGAAGTCAGCTTACAATAATTTACTACCAATTTCATCGGCAAAAAAGGCTGATCTTGTTAAGCTTTGCGATTCAAGACTGATTCCAGAAGAAATGATTCCATGGTACAAGCAATTGCCAGTAGTTAACATGGGAAAGCATGAGCGCTTACCAGAACCTTCCAATGATGAAAGTGATTTAGAAGATGAATAACTTTTTTTTCCTTTTTCTTAATATATTATATTTGTTTTTATAAATGAAGTTATCAGAATAAAAAGTTATAATTTTTTCGTTCTTCATTATCTCTCAATTTTTTTTTCGATTCCGGCAGGTAAAAATCATTAAGGGTTTTAGTTTGTATTGTCTTGTAAACTTTTGTAGTTAGACCGAAAATTTAAAAGCAATTATAATAAAGAAACTATTTTTTAACTTACTCTGCAAAATCGCATCGATCTTATGTATAATAGATTTTTTATTCAAAATTTAACATTAAAACCTCAATATCTCTAAAGAGGTCTGACTACACTTAGTGAGTTTTACTTGTCAACCGACGATATGTTGGCTTTGTAGATAAAAATAAATAGAAAAAACATCAATTTATCAAATCTAAAAATCTAGATAGACTTCTTTGAAAAAAGCAGCTGACACAAAATTTATCAAACCGCCAAAAAGTTCATTTGAAAAATAGACGCTTGCGTTACAGTAAAGCAATTCTATAAATACATTACTTGATAAAAAAAATTTTCAACATTGTTATTTTTTAATAGCAATTTTAATTTGAATTGGGTCCGAAAAACTTTCATGACCTGTTGCGAGTTGACTACCGCCTTTTGAAAAAATATATTTTTCTGGTTAGCTACTGGCATTAGGAGCATAACCACAAATTGTTTCATAGTTTAATCTAGTTTATGGAAACATAAACTTTATTTGTGCACACAGAATAAAAAAGACGACCATTTCAGACCTTAAAAAGACTTTGACCTAGCTTTAAATAATGAATTGTATTGTGCGTGTTATTAAATGTTTGAACAGAAATGATCGAGACCTGGAACACTTTTGCACTCTCTGAGGTTTGACATTGCCTGCAAAGAGCTGGCGGCGAAGCAGAAATAAAAATTCAATTCAAAAAAGGGTCATTGTTTTGGGCAATCATCTTAATATAAACATAGATTTTAAAACTTTGATTTCCAAAGATCTAAAATTATTTATAATTCTCAATATCTACAAGCCGTGATGTGCAAAGAAATAGGGATACATTTTTTTTATATTTAAAGCTGCATGGTTTATAAGCAAGGTGTCCCAGATTTTGCAATAATTCCCTTGGGTGGTGATTCTCTTTAGACCAAAAGTCGATCAAAACTTTATGAATGAGAATCACCCCCCCCCCTACTCGGAGCTAGAAAGTGAAAACTTGAAAATATGTGTCATTACGTCTTACTCTATATATTATTTATCTCTTAACCGATCCCCAAAGTCAACAGTATCTCAGTATGTCAAAGAGACGACATGACCTTTAAACTAATGATACAAAAAACGTTTTCTAATTGTACCTCACTAAAAGCTAACTGCTGAACGTGTGGTAATTTAAAATGAAAAAGTAGTTGTGTTAGCATTGATGAGTACCCAAGTACTATGGCAAGACCAAAAATTAAGTCAATAGAAAACTTTATTATTAAAAAAAATTTTTTGATAAAAATATTCAAAAAATTGATTTAACATTCGAGATATTTATTATCATAGTTGAATTCAAAATGTTTTTCTTATATGTGACTTTATGCAAAATGTTTTATAAACAACTTAATGTTAATTTGATTAAATTCTCAATTACGAGGGCAATTTGAGTAGTTAGTTATTTTTTAATTTCTCGCCTTGTAACTTTAAATGCAACACTGATCCTGCGAACTACGATCTATTAATAAACTACTGCCAAAATTTCAGCTCGCTGCGATGCTTAGTTTGCGTTTGTCAGCCATTGACAGCAGACGATATTGTGAATTTTGGAGAAAATGGAAAAAAAGTGGATTTTGTGTGCTCATCAAACATTATTTTTCCGCATAAAACCATATGCCAAATCAAGGAAAGGCTTGATAAATACTATAGTAACTCTGCACCATCGATTATATTATTCACAAGTGGTTTACTGAATTCCGATGTGGTTGTACAAGCACAAGTGACGCCGAACGTTCTGGATGTCCAAATGAGGTCACCACACCAGAAATGGTCACTTAAATTCACGATATCGTGTTGGCAGATCGCAGAGTTAAAGTGCGCGAGATTGTTGAGGACGTAGGAATCTCAAACAAAGGGGTGTGGAACATTTTGCGACATCCTTTGGATATAAAAAAATTATCCGCAAGATGGGTGCCGCGTTTGCTCACTCTCGACCATAAACGCAATCGTGTGACTGATTCAAAGACGTGTTTGGCGATGTTGAACAAAGATAAGAAGAATTTTTTCCTTCGATTAGTAACCGTGGACGAAACATGGATCCATCACTACACACCAGAGACAAGGGAACAGTCGAAACAGTAGACTTCACCGACCGAACGTGCTCCGAAGAAGGCGAATACGGTGCTATCGGCCAGAAAGGTTATGGCGACAGTATTTTGGGATAAACGCGGTATAATCTATATCGATTACCTTTCACCGAAAATAAAGATCAATATCGAATACTATGCACCCGAATGCGACCGTTTCAACCACACTTTGAAAGAGAACGTCCCCATTCTTTTTGTGTGTTCTTTTTTCAAAACAATGGATCGTTATTTGTTCGGATGTTAAAAACTTGGAAACGAATGGATCAAATTTGATACTTCCTTCTACGGGTTTTTTCTTAATTGTTACGCGAAGGTTTAGGATAAAATAAAATGTTGCCACACCCCTTCAATCGCTCACAAATCAATAAAAATTCTATATTTAAGACGGTTGTGGTCGTATTAAACTGAATTTTGGTAAATAAGTTTGCATGATAACTGTCGGTAACTATACTAAAAGTGGGCGTGGTCACAATATAGCTCCGCCTACTTTTAAGAAAAGATCAAAAGACTTGGAAACTACTGGTCCCATTGAGCTCAAACTATGGCAATGGATTTGTTTCGAGTACGAGATGTTTTCAGAAAAAAATTGCCACTTTTTTTAACGCACAAAACGTTTAAATTTTGCCACATCGAATAGCTTTGGAGTTATGGGCCGCATAGCCTCGAAATCGGGTATTCGACCTAAATTTTCAAATGAAGTTGCATTGGTAACATTTTGTAAGCGTTGGACAAGGAGGCGTTGCACATACCATACAACCAAAATTTGCGATATTGAATAGCTTTGGAGTTATAGGTCGCACAGCTTCAGAATTCAGCACTCGATCGCAATTTACACATGCAGTTTTACTGATAATATTTTATAGCGTTTGTAAAGGGGCGTAGCACCTCCCATATAACCCAAATCTGTCCGTATCTTTGGAGTTATAGGTCGCACAGCGTCGGAATTCAGTATTCGACTGAAAAGGGGTCGTGGCACATACCATACAGCCCAAATTTGCTATATCGAATAGATTTGGAGTTATAGATTGCACAATTTTGGAATTCAGTGTTCGACCTCAATGTAGACATGAAGTTTCAATGATTACATTTTATGGGCTCCAAAAAGGGGATGTGGCACCTCCCATATAACCCAAATTTGCGATATCGAATAGCTTTGGGGTTATATGTCGTACAGCTTCGGCATTCAGTATTCGACCTCAATTTACACATGCAGTTTCACTGATAACATGTTATGGCTTCTGTTAAGGGGGCGTTGCACTTACCTTACAGCCCAAATTTTTTCTATCGTAAAGTTTTGGAGTTATAGGTCGCACAGCTTCGGTCGCACAGCGCCTAGCATAAACGCACCGGGTTTCAGCTGCTTATACTATATATACGGAGATATGGACCGTTACCTCAATGCAGACAAGTTCCTTAGGGTATGAAAGCATGCTTTGGATACAGCTTTGAGAACCAGATAATGGGAAGGCGTGGTGCACTTGACCTTAATTTGCTCAATGCGATTTTTTATAAAGAAACCAATAACTTTCTTTTTAATGTTAGTTTTTAAAAAATTAGTAAGCACTTCGTGCTTATCCTCCAAAAAAATCCAATTATAAAAGTATACCAATGAAAAGTGATCGAAATTGTTTCTGAAACTATGACCAATATAGACACAAGCACTGGTGCGACTACGTTGAAAAACGTGGCCATTATAAAATTTGTATGCTAGATGTTGAACTTTCGGAGAGGTTAAGGAATAAGGGTTTAGGGTATTCTTACGAAAAAATCTACTAAAATAAAAATAGAAATACAAACTTTAAAAACAACAATTTTAAACTATAGGTTTAAGCTATTTTGTGCAAAAAAAAAATTCGGGCACTGAAGCATAAAATAATTTTTTTTTTGAATTAGGATAGAAGTCTGATACAATTGACATTGTTAAATGTATTTTTTTTTATATCGCGACAGAAATAGATATATTAAAATCCTAATGATTTTTAATCTTATTTTTGTGGTTTTTTTGTTATTTCTCATCCTAAAGCAAAGATTTTTATTTTGTCAACCCTGGAACTACCATAAAGATAACTGTCCTTAACACAATAAACTGAAATCGACCCTAAGTATTACATTCATAACTACTTATATTATTTTTTTTTACCCTTAAATAAGTTATTAATTTTTTATTACTCATTTTTGTGTTATGTTTTTTTTTTAATTATAATCAAGGACCGAAAATAGCAGTTATTTTTAAAATTTTAAAGAAAAAAATCATTATTTAAAAATCACTGCACAAAAGAAGTTAATACACCAAAATATTTGTTTATCTCTTCACTATTCAAAAATATGAATATGAAGAGTTTAATAATTATAGGTTTTGTTATTATTTCATCACAAAATAAAACTTATTTTTGAGTTTTATTTTTTCCCTCACAAATAATAGTTATCTTTTAAATTTTATTTTTTCCTCACAAAATAAAACTTTATTTCGAGTTTTACTTTTTCCCTCACAAATAACAGCTATTTTTTGAGTTTTCAAATCGCGACTATTTTGCTACTATTTGACGATTGTTTATAGAGTGACAGCAACAAAATACGCTGGAATCTTAACTGATGCTTCTTTGCATAAAACGAAGATTTTTGAAAAAAGCAAAGGAATGAATAAGCAATTTATTTTTTCGTTTGCGTCATCAATTTTAATTTAACATTACAATAATTAGAAATGTTTATTAGTTCTATGATCTATGAAATTATTACATGAATTAAATTGCGAGCTTTAGATCAAGCAAGTTTTTAAGAAGGCAACAACAACAACAACTCTGTATAGAGTTGACTTGACAGTCTGTTTCGGAAATTGCTACATTTTCCTCTTCAGTAGTCTTTGAGTTATTAAGCTGCGATCAACTCACTGTTTAAATTAGTTTATGACTTCGCATATTTAGGAATTCATTCTTTCGAATTGTATGGCTGCTAATCATATGACATTTCAAAGCAGTAGGCTATTTATAGATCACCGCCATCAACTCTACCAAGGTTGCCATCTGTTCTAGTTGCTTCTTTTATTTATTTCAAAATTCATTGGTGTTCGACAGGTGGACTTGATCTAAAGCTCGCAATTTAATTTATGTAATAATTAGAAATGTTTTCGTCGAAAGCGTTGAGAATTAAAAGCAATCGGAGAGCTTCAAAAATTATAATCTCTATTTTTAGTGAAAGCAAAAACAAATAAAATATTTTAAAAATCGAAAAAACCGAAGAAACCGAATGTCTATATGATAAATAGTACAAATATAGAAAAGAAAACATATTAGGGCAGTTCGCGATTAGTTTGCACTAGATTGAAAATTATGCAATTGCAAGCATTTGCTATCAATTGTGAACAGATTTTTTTGGGTTACTCTGCAACACTTGTTGCAGAACTAAATACAGCTGTTGCTTAAATGCTTTTTTCCTTTTAAATTTTATTTTTTTTTATTTTAAGGCACTCCACCGCAATAAAAATAAACTGATTTTTTCGTAAATTGTTGGCACTTTTTGTCTCCAGCTGCAATACGTATAGCGTATGCGTAGCATTAAAAGCTACTGGTTTTCAGTGATGCATTTTTGCAAGAACGTAGCAAATGCAATGTATTTTGTTAAGACTGATGAAGAAGTTTTCTGATGGAGAAGTCTATAGTAATTTCAATGACGAAGAAATTAAAAATGTATTATTATGTTTACGTTAGATCAATTCCAATTTTCAAAATATTTTTAATATTATTTTATAGGCTTTTTGATCGTAGGTCTATATGCAATTAAAAACACAGTTTCAATTCATTTTTTTCTCGACGTTTCGTTGGCTATTTTTCAACATTTTCAAGGTATTTTTATTGAATGTGTTCTAAAACAAAAACAAAAAACACTGAATTAATATATATAAGAATTTAAATAAAGTGACGTTAAGCATAATATTGTAAAATTTGAATATTTTTTTTTTAATTTTTTAAAGACACGAACTTACAAAATTATGTGTGTGACATACAGTGGCTCACAGCTTATTTTATGCAGTGCATACTTTAAACTTTAAGGCTGTATAAAAACAAAACTAACAGGAATACAAAAGATAATATGGTGTCATTTAAAATAGCAAAAAGTCTTGTTAAATAAAGGTTTTTCATTAATTGTGAATACATAAATTTAGTTGTTATAAACTATTTTAAAAACAGCAGCTCGCAACGAAAAATGTCTAAAATGGTTAATATCAATTCCTCTACAGTGCAAAATATCATCGAGCGCTTGGTCCATAAGAATCGATTGCACAATAAGAGCATAGAAGCACCAAACAAAATTTTTAATGCAACCGACGAGCGGCATATTGTACGGAAGATAAGGGCTAATCCGAGACTCTCAGCTCCGAAAATGGCTTTTGAAGTTCAAACTGACCTGAGCAAACAGTGTAGTGTTGAAACTATTCGACGTGTCTTGCGCAAAAATAACTTTCAATGGCCGAGTAACACGAAACAAGCCGTTTATTAGCCCCAAAAACAGATTATGCAGACTCAACTACGACAAAGAACATATGTCCAAGGCCACAGAGTACTGGAATTCGGTTGTTTTTTTTTTTGCAGATAAATCGAAGATCAATTTATTCGGTTCAGATGGAATGTGCTGTATGTGGCAAAAACCGAATACCGAGGTCAACAAAAAAAACTTAAAACAAGCCGTGAAACATGGCGGTGGCAGCGTCATGGTTTGGGCCTGCATGTCATCTGCTGGTACTGGGAAGTTGCCGTTTATTGAAACAACAATTTACAAGTTTAAGTACCTACAGATCCTAAAGAACAATTTGTTGCAGAGTGCAAAGGTTCTGGATATAAAATTGAATTTCCGATTTTACCAGGATAACGATCAAAAGCGCAAAGCGGGTATTGTGCAAACCAGGCTAATATACAACTGCCCACAATTGATGACGCCGCCAGCACAGTCGCCAGACCTTAATGTTATTGAAAATGTGTGGTCTTTATTGGAAAATAACATCCGGAACCATCAAATTTCAAACAAAAACCACCTGAAAGAGATATTGAAAACGAAGTGGGCGAATATTTCGCCAACTATCACTCAAAAACTGGTCGCATCAATGCCAAACCACCTTAGATCTATTGTGGACAACAAGGGCTATCATACCAAGTAATAAAAATATCAAATATCATTAACTAATACGAAAAATTTATAAATAACAAGTGACTGCATAAAATAAGCTGCGATATGAAATTAAGCAGTATTTTCTGGTTTCTTAATTTTAAGCCAACTTAAATTATATTTTAACAATAAATTAAGTCAATTTATTAAACTAAGCATCTTGTTCTTTTAAATGATACTATATTATTTTTTCTACTCCTGTTAGTTTCGTTGTTATAAAGCCCCAAAGTTGAAAGTATGCGCTGCATAAAATAAGCTGTGAGCCACTGTATATTGTTATTGGTATATGTAAAAATCTATCTTTCCTAATCGAGAGCGTCAGTGGTCGAGTGCGTTTTTAATTACTTTGGCTACAGTACGAATTTGAAATTTTGATACGAATTTAAACTTGTCAAATGCTTATTCCATATGGATGCTATGCCTATCACTGGACAGGTAATTAAAGTTCCTTTCCAACGATATATCATATAATTCATCATAAGTTATAATATAATTACTTACCTATTACAGTAGACTTTTTCATTGAAACATAATAACTTGAATTTAAATTTCACTAGTTTGTATAAAAATTTTAATGTGTACCAAAAGCTAATATTCGTACATTTCAATAAGTACGAATGAAGTTTTTATACTTTTTTTTCTATTTGATGACTATCGTTAACACCTAAATATAAAACAAAGCTCAATAGTATTGTAAAAAAAATACAAACAACATATTTAATTCAAAGCAATCCTATTTATTTGGAATTGACCCTCTTGAACCTATTTTCTGGCTTACATTTTGCCGTTAGACAACAGAACACTTATTGTTTCCAGCACTTTAAAACTTCATATGTTTACAAGCTAAACGAAACTCTAAAGACTCCTCTCACTTCACTTCATACATACACTGTGTCCACATCAATCATTGTCAGTTTCAGCCTCGATATCTGAATAGCTTTTGACTCACCCAAACCAAATCTACAATACAATTTTCACAGGTTGGCAAGATGGTTGGAGGTAGTACTTTTTTTAAATTCTGCCAGTGAAAAGAAAACAATCGAGGGTGTTTTTCTATTGTTTGCCATCGAATGCTACAAAGAATGACTTAAAAAATAATTAAATAAAGATAAATTCTATAAAAGTTTTCAATTTCACTTCAAGTTAAAATTGGGGCTAAGAAGAATTGAAGAACAATTTTCAATTATGGTAAAAAAACCAACTTTAATGCAACTTTATGCCTACACACCATTCACTGTTTTTAAGTGTTGACGTTCACGCTGTGCGTTTTTCAATTTCCGTTTCCTGTCTGACTGAAAAACCTACAGTTATACGCAGTGTGTACATCATAAAAATGCGATTTGTTGCAAAAAGCTTTCACTTTTGCAGGAAACCATAATTTACATCTTTGAATTTTAATGTTTATTTTGTACTAAATGTGATTTGCTCACACACACAACTACACTCCCAAATAAAACACATTACTAGTTATATTCGTATCCTTTTCACATAACCTTTTTCAAATCAATTCGACCCTTTGCACTTTTTTTGTCTGATAATACGATTTGGTGGCTGTTGTCATTTTGATGTCAGTGGTTATTTTAAATTATTCATTTCTTATTTTTTTCAAATATGGAAGTTGCTTTTATGAATATATTTGCCAGGGATTACATATATCAGGCTATCAGCCAAAACACGCACTCAATGTATTCAACATCAGAAAATGGGCAAAAATGAGACTATTACGAAAAAGGTTTGTTAAAGATTTTCACGTAACCTTTTTTCTTTTATAATTTTAAAAGATTCTCGCAAATTCTTAGCCTTTGCGGTTTTATAGGTTATAAACTCTATATGTTATTGAGTGATTGTAATTTCATTTTCCACTTTCAAATGTATAAAGAAATAGAAATAAAAAAATATCCATCTCGGACCCTTCATGAGTCATAACAGTTAGCCGGGATCAGCTATGAAGCTATCACTCCTCCACAGTTGCCTGTTAGACAAAACAACCCTGTAGCGTTTCGATAAGTTTAAATTTTGCAGCAAATTGTCTGGGATTTTTAGAAAAGGGTCATCTTCGAAGATTTTAAGTATTTTCATATGACCCGTAAAACTCCCTGATTTGTAATCACCTATTTCTTCCAGTCTTCGTGCACTTAGACATACCTCTTTTTTGAAAACTATCGTTAAAGGGGTTAGCCCAATTGTTACACTCAGAGCTTTAGTTGATTACGTTCTCACTACCCAGTGAAAGAAGGAATGCTTTTAATCTGCATCGCTGGTTTAATAGCAGTATTGGAATATCAGAAGAAACTAACTTGCCTCAATAACTTTTTAGGTAGTGTCGGTTGGGCTGTGTTTGCGGTGAATGTGAGTTTGCCATCTTCATAGGCAAACTGAAACCTGTTTAGAGGGATGCTCTTTTAAGTAGTCTTTAGAAAGAAATAACTTAGGCTGACTGGTCTATACGATTCTGGCGATTGTTCGGGCTTTTTTTATACCTTTGGTATTGGGGGTTGGAATTAGTTTTAAAGGTTTTCTAAGAGATGGCGTAACTATCAATAGATCGCATCGGGCACACCTGTGACTATATTCATTTCAAAGCACATTGTCTAAGCTTAATTTTTCAGTATGTGTCATTCCACTGAAGTGTAAACAACATATATTTTTTTCTCTGTGAACATGTCGACTTTCGTTCCAACAAAACTCAATTTGAGGGAAGGTTTACTTTTGTGCTTTTATTTGAAGAAAAAAGCGGTTGAAGCACAACGCACGCTTACTGAGGCTTACGGGGACTATGCTCCATCGATTTCTACTTGTGAGTACTGGTTCCGTCGGTTTAAAAGTGGTGATTTTGATACGGAAGACAAAGAGCGTCCGGGCCAGCCGAAAAAGTTTGAAGATGAGGAATTGGAGGCTTTGCTCGATAAAGACCCGTGTCAAACCCTTCAAGAATTGTCAGAATCATTGGGAGTCGACTTATCAACGGTCGGCAAACGCTTGAAGGCCATGGGAATGATTCAAAAGTAAGGAAATTGGGTGCCGTACCAGTTGAAGCCGAGAGACGTTGAACGGCGATTTTGCATGTGCGAACAACTGCTTCAACGGCATAAAAGGAAGAGTTTTTTGCATCGTATTGTCACTGGCGATGAAAAGTGGATCCATTACGATAATCCTAAGCGAAAAAAATCGTGGGGACCACCCGGCCATGCATCAACATCGAGGGCCAAGCCGAATATTCATGGCGCCAAGCTTATGCTGTGTATTTGGTGGGATCAGAAGGGTGTCGTGTACTATGAGCTGCTAAAACCTAACGAAACCATCACTGGGGAACGCTACCAACAACAATTGATGCAATTGAGCCGAGCATTAAAGGTTAAACGGCCGGAATATGCCAAAAGACACGACAAAGTGGTTTTTCAACATGGCAACGCACGGCCACATGTTTCAAGAACCGTCAAGGAAATGTTGGAGGCGCTGAATTGGGATGTGCTACCCCACCCGCCTTATAGCCCAGACATAGCCCCTTCCGACTACCACCTATTCAGATCGATGACGCATGGCTTGGCTGAGCAGCGCTTCACTTCTTACGAGGATACCAAAAAATGGGTCGATTCGTGGATTGCCTCAAAAGACGAATCGTTCTTCCGGCGCGGAATCCATATGCTGCCAGAAAGATGGGAAAATGTTGTAGCTAACGATGGACAATACTTTGAATAATATACATTGTACCGTTGTTTCTAAATAAATGCTCAAAAACCGAAAAAAAAACTTTAAAATTAATTCCAACCCCCAATATAAAAACGACCTTTGCATTTGTTCTTTCGCGAGGAATATTACCCAGTGAAAGACTTAAAATCTTTTAAAGAGGATTACAAAATCCGAGTGAGTGGAAGGTCAATGAAATTAATGCCTTGATGTAATAGCCACGTGTAGATTCTATCGGTTCCTGGAGATTTGTATGTTCTAAAGATGGATATGACCAAACGTACACTATCGGAAGTAAAAAATTTGCCTGTAAGATTTTTTTACCACCAATCACTGAGTGGTTTATCCAGTGATTTAGATTTGATTGTGACTTGATTTGACTTGACTTCACTTTACTTTACTTTACTTGACTTGACTTGACTTGACTTGACTTGACTTGACTTGACTTGACTTGACTTGACTTGACTTGACTTGACTTGACTTGACTTGACTTGACTTGACTTGACTTGACTTGACTTGACTTGACTTGACTTGACTTGACTTGACTTGACTTGACTTGACTTGACTTGACTTGACTTGACTTGACTTGACTTGACTTGACTTGACTTGACTTGACTTGACTTGACTTGACTTGACTTGACTTGACTTGACTTGACTTGACTTGACTTGACTTGACTTGACTTGACTTGACTTGACTTGACTTGACTTGACTTGACTTGACTTGACTTGACTTGACTTGACTTGACTTGACTTGACTTGACTTGACTTGACTTGACTTGACTTGACTTGACTTGACTTGACTTGACTTGACTTGACTTGACTTGACTTGACTTGACTTGACTTGACTTGACTTGACTTGACTTGACTTGACTTGACTTGACTTGACTTGACTTGACTTGACTTGACTTGACTTGTTTTGACTTCGTACAAATTGAATTCAACTTTATGAAATTTATATTCACTTTTTGATACTTTTTTATCTTGTGCTTTGAGTTGTAGAAAGTTGAATACAAAGTCACAAATATGAGCCATTCAAAATGAATGGAAATATGAATATGAAATTTATATTCACTTTTTGATACTTTTTTTATCTTGTGCTTTGAGTTGTAGAAAGTTGAATACAAAGTGAGAAATATGAGCCATTCAATTCGAACCATTTTTTAATTTATTGAAGTTTTTTTTTGTAGTAAACTAGCTGAACCCGGTGTGCCTCGCTACCCTCCTAGTATAAAATAAAATTAAAAGTATTTATATATTTACAAAAATTTATTTAAGTTAAATATTGCAATGCTTCGCCTCTTTTTTTGTTGTAAGCCAATTAGAATTCAGCACTGAATCGCATGTAATTTGCTTCATGCTCCTCTTTTTTATTTTTAAACCAATCAAAAAGCAGCAATTACACAATCAGCTGTTTCGCAGTCAGTTGTGGGAGAATGAGAATGGGGTTACCCCACTCTCTATTTTAATTAACACGTATTATACAATCAGCTGTTTTGAAGACAATGGTGGAAGAAAGAGAATGGGGCTACCCCACTATTTTAATTAATATGTATTTTAAATTTGTGGTAAAGCCGTTTATAAACGTAGTAAAAAAATAGGTGCAGAAGTGTGCATGGTCGAAAAATATTATCATGTAATAAGTATTCCTGAGTCAAAGCTGAACGCTGTGAAAATTTAAGGTCGGTTATCAGGTCCAGCCTCCAATATATCGCAAACAAAGGGGCGTTCTCCGCCCACTTTTCTTTTGGTACGTATTTCTATTCATGCCAATACCATATATAGCAAATACTGCCGCCGTTGGTCAAAAAATGCCCAAGATATGACGATTTTAAATTTTGGGTTATATGGGCGAGGGCACGCCCCTTCGTCCACTCACAACTTTATATAGTCAAGAATTTATTATTTCGTAAGAATATCCTATTGTGAAAATTTAATGACGATCGGTCCAGTAGTTAAGACTATATTGCGATTTTTAATTTTCTAAAAAGGGGCGTGGTCCCACCCACTTTTCTCCTGGTACGTATTCCTAAGTATGCCAATACCATATGTACCAAATAGCATCAACGTAGGTCAAAAAATGCCCAAAAAATGGCGATTTAAATTTTTGGGTTATATGGGCAGTGCCACGCCCCTTTGTCCAATAAAAACTTCATATAGCCTATTATTCTTTCCAGAGTCATAGTAAAATGCTGTGAAAGTTTCAGGAAGATCGGTCCAGAGGTTTGGTCTCCTATAAGGTGCAAACAAACAAATAAACAAACACACATTCCATTTTATATATATAGATAGATAAAATCGCTTTATCCTATTTACCAAATTTTGTTGCTCTTCTGATATAGATGACTTTCTTCTAATTGTCATCAAAAGATAATTGTGTAAACTTTACCCGGAAAAAATGCATGAAAAATCTTGGAAAATATTTTTGGACATACCGATTGATGATTAAAGCATGATGTCGAAATAAACTCTAAACAGTTTTTTCGAATAATGTTATCAACTGCTATAAATGATGATGATAATGCTTAAAGCATAAATAATCTAAACTTTCAAAAAATGTCGGTGTCTATTAAAGGGAAATAGAGAGAGAAAAATCATAAAAACTTAAAAAAATATTATAAAAAAAGTAACGAGAGATCAACTGCAACCAAAACTATGCTATTTATTGCTGTCATCGTGACAGCATTACGATATTACTGACATTATAATAATTGAACTTGCAGCTCCACCCAAACCGCCACAGTGATTTAAGGTGGTAGTTCAGTGAAAACTAAAAAAGAAACTTAAATTTTTGAAAAGTTATATAATCTTATATATAGTCAAGTCTTGGTAAAGCTTATTTGGAAGGACTACAAGGTCGATATCATACTTGAAAAGCAAAGGCAGGCTCATGCGTGATCGAGTGCTTTAAAAACTTTTGCCTGTTTTTATAATATACTAATAAAAACTTTTTTATAATATATTTGACCAAAATAGTTTTTGGCATTGCGTTGACGATTTCTTGACTTGAAAACCTATTTAAGTTGAAAAACATGTACAAAATTTCAAAAGTCCGTCATTTTTTATTTTTCGAGAAAAATGGTTGATTTCAGATAACTGCCCGGTTTTCGTTAAAACAAAAAAAATATTTTGCAGTCGCCCTTGTGAAAAGATGAGTGACCAAAATAGATAAACTAAAATGTTTTTAATTAGTTTTTCATTTTTATTTACTATGTAGTAAAAATATTTAAACATATATTAAAAAATTATCGAACTATCTCCTTAATGCAATTTTCACACCTTTGTCACAGTATTTTTTTTTTCTTTTTCCGATACTAGCAGCTGCTGGGAAAAAACGACCTGTCACTGTTGGCAACAATTTTACACTTCAACCACACAGACCACACCATTTGAACAAACCTACTTGTATATGAATACTCTGAGCACCGAATGCATTTTTATTCCTTTCTCGTTGTTAACACCTAACAAAAGAGTGGGTGGAGGAAGGGGGAGTACAAAATATGGCTCAAGGGTGGCCATTATAATCAGATGTGTCATTGTTGTTTAGCAAAGCATGAAAATAGTATGTTGAACTGATGAGCGAGCGAGTGAGTGAGTGCATAAATGTGAGTTAAAGTGTAAATGTGTTTATGATAGCGCTTTGCCGATGTTTCTATGATAGTGCTAAGCTGAAAAAAGGTGAACTCTGCACTCAAAAGTACTGTTTATGATGACATCGCTTTTAAATCTGGGATAATAAAAAAAATTTTAAAAACGAATTTAGGGAATTTAAGCTATGAACTTATCATATGAGAAACTTTTCATGATGCGTTTATTGATGAGTGTAGTTTCGTTCGGATTCCGATATAAACCCTCTGATGATCCCCTTTAAGTTAAGTTACATTTAAAAAAGAAATGAACTTAAAGAAATGTCCTTATCCTTTTCCTTGCACTTATTCTTTTTATTATTCTATCCTTCTCTCTATCCTGTGACGTCGTTTTGCTTAAGGCTTGAGTATAAATTCAACAGTTCCAGGATCCACTCAACCTTCAGAAATTAAAAACATAATTCTATATAACTGCTTTTTTCAATCTGTATTGGATATATTCCAATTTCTTAATATTACTCCTTACAATAATGCATTATCTGTAGTGTAGCATTCGAAGTAAACAGGCGGATGTGGTTGTTTTAGCTGATATTTAGTACTAATTCGGTGACGATAGTTTTAATATTCTGTGATAATAGTTTTTGGAAGCCTTTATATATCAAAATAGTAGTATTGGTTTATTCGTATTCTCTGCATATAGTAGTAGAGTTCAGTTGTTTTAGAATTTGGTAGTACGTATTCGATATTTCTGGTACTTTTTTTAGACTGAACCAACGCTCACGAGATGCCAGTTTGTGAAGACTTCAAAAATATTTATATAGTACACACTTAAACACATAGTTAAACATTTAGAGTGTGGGAGGAGAATATTTTTACTTTTGTTGAGTCTTAGCTTATTCCCAACTAATTTTGTGTCATTTTTATTTATTCGTCCAATCATAGAATAATTGAGCTGTTGAAAACCTGATGCAACTGAAGATGTCTCTGTCATAATAAAAGAAACATATATTCTGTCTTGTAAATGAGACGATTTAATTCAATTCAAAAAAGAAACATTTATATGTTCATGCTTATCAACAAATTGAGCTCATTAGTAGAACGATTAAATGTAAATGCTCCTTAAAATATGCTACAAAATTTGTTGTTGATTGAAGTAAATGGTTCCACATTCAACAGTTGCTAACGATGTTGTTCTTTAGAAAACTTTTGCAAATTATCTCTAGAGCAAGATGGTACATAAGTATCAAAATCACAGGAGCATGATGCGCTTTGAACAATTTTTGGCAATTTAATTGATGCTTAATAATTGAAGACTTCTTTTCATAAAGAAAAAATATTTCATCTCACCCCAGAAAAATGCTATAAAGCATGCTCAAAAATAGCTGAAAGAGCATTAAGTGTTGACTAAATGTGTGATAATGACTTGAGTGTCAGGAGTCGTCGTCGCCGTCGTCTAAGGAGCAAATTATAAGAACAGACTTGAGACGTGCTGGGTGCCATTAGCAGCCACTTGAGAAGCACCTTCAACGAGCGTTTGCATTGTCAATATTTTGAAATGTCAGAAGAATATGAATAAAAAATATGACAGTAAATGATCAAAAATATTAAAATACACTCACACAATCATGAACAAATGCGCCTAAATGTATGCCAGACAGTTTGGCATACGTGCGAGATTTATATGCAACATGCTTTGCTGCAACCCGTTTTCGGCGGCGGCATCTTTTGTCTAAACTGCACTCAACAAGATGATGCTGCTGTCAAGAATCTAGACGTTCTGGAAAGTTTGCATCCCCGCTTGGAAACCAATATAAGAGTGCCTCTTGATGGGTTGCTGCGTAGCACACTTGTCGCCACTTAAGTCGATGGGTTGGTACAACGTACGTCCTTCTCCTCAACGGCGTACAACAATATTTGCGCACATAAACGCAGTATTTAATTTAGAACAACAACAACTATGTGAAATACAGCAACAAACATGACTATGCCATATACTAGTAGCGCATCATCTTGCGTAAAATTTCTGGCATAGGGTAAACTTTTCAAATGCTCTTCAAAATTTAATTTAACGTTAGAATCCGGACTGTGCCGGATGTGGATGCTGCTGCTTGCATGTTTGGTTTCTTCCATTAACTGGATAGAAGGCATTTCGCCTGTCTGACTGTCTGCATATTAATTATGATATTTTGTTTGCCTAGGTTATGCCTGGTTGTTGGGGCACCTTCAATGTACGTGGGTGTGGCAAGTTTAAGTAATTGTTTTTTGTGGAGTGATTTTGAGTGATTAAAGTGATTATAGCAAGTAAGCAAAGAAGTGCATTTTGATGGGTTAAGTTACAGCAAATATTTTATACAAGACAAAGGCTAACAATTGCAGCATATTTTTCGGCTGTTGAGAGATTATTCAAATTATAAACTTAAATGGAATTTTTCAACCTTTTTTGCAGGACTTTATGCGCTGATGAATTGAGTTGAGTGGTAGAGTAAAGATTTTTGCGTTTAATGTAATTTAATTTGATTAAGTTTGCTTAAAGTTGATTTCTTTTTTTTCACTTGCTCTGTTATTTTGGGTCATCCCAAAATTTGGTGTATTTGTGACTGTTGTATTTTTCGCCGCATCATTCAATGCCTATCAAATTATTGTGTCGACATGGCATAAAAAATGCTTACCTTTCAACCACTTTACTGCGTCAGCATATCATGAGTCCACAAATCTCTCCCCGCCCTCTTTCACTTATAACTACTGGCCGCAAAGGGTTCGACCAGTACAGAATTTTTGCTACATCCTGTTTTGGTTTGTCTGACGCACAAATATTTAATCGAAAATAAAATTCTCCTTTTCGGTGCACAGTGTAACCCCAGTTGTGGCAGAAAGCATTTCAAAATACAAAATTATTACGTTTTTTTTTACTGGCAAGTATTTAATATTCCATTCCGATTGAACATGAATTTCTTAAAGCTATTGTCTAGGCGGTAAGGTGTTTACTGCTTCCCTTCTTAATACACTCTAAAACAGTCATGTCAAAGTAGTTTCCCAACTTTCCCTTTTGGCCCTTCATACAAATTTTTTTCTAACTTAAATTTATCTTTGCGCTAAGCCAAAAATAAAGTGCACCTGCACAAAACAATAACACAATTCGCACTCGTTCGCTGTTCAGAACATTTTTCAAAGCGCTGTTCAACAACAAATGCATGCAAAGACAATATAAAAAAACGCACACTCAGTTATTGTAATAGAAATTATTAAAATTGTTTTATTGCATTGATAATGGTTTTTTGTTCTGCTAATTTTTGACAAACGCAACGATGTGCAACATTCTGTATTTGTTTGTTTGTTTATTTTTGAAAGCATTGGCCCGTGCTTAAAATTTCTTGGGTTCCACTGCTCTAAAAAATAAACTTAAATTTGCAAAATTTTAAAAAAATGTTTTCTCAAATTCAACTGAAGTTCTGTTTACTTCAAAATGTATATTAATCTCTAAATATTTCAAATAAAATGCAAACTAAGTAAATTTAAAAAAATGTTAAATTTTGGCATTAAATAAATATTTAACGATTTCTTTTGCATTGTATAGGGGTCGTCCATAAACTACGTTACTAATTTTCCGGTTTTTTACCCCCCCTCCTGCGTTACTTTTCGTAGTGCTTTTCAAAACCCCTCCCCCCCTTAAAGTAACGTGACATATGAAATTAATTCATTCGAATGATTATATATTTTGACTAGCTCTGACAATTTTCACTAATATTAGTGACTAGTATGACTAGATACATTAAAAGAACAATTGGAAAAAAAATCAATAATTAATATCATCTGTAAAAGCTATTCCATCTGCGATCCAAGATTTGATGCTCTCAATCACTGAGATAGAAGAAGCTGGTAGCTTTTTTGAGGATTCTTCAAAATAGAATTTTTCATCGGATTCTATGTCGACCCATTCAGGTGAATCCTCATTTCTAACGCAAAGAAATTCACCTGGTCTTTGATAGAGTACCCTTAAAGGCTGCACCCGAGCTGCACCAAGTTCTATGTTTTTGTGTAAATGCTTTCTGAAAATTGATTTATTTAAATAGTATTTTTTATTCCGATATAATATAACGATATAACGATATAATACAAACTTATGGCAATTCATAGAAGTTTTAAAAACGAAATACAAGCCGCAGGTAGGACACGACTTTGAACCGATTTCGTCTTTCTGAGAAGGACAGTACATGTCATACGGTATCTCCTTTGATCAAGAACATTCAGGCCTTAACGTCAAAGCCTGTCGCAAAAGCAAAGACCCAAATTTTTCAGACGTGTGCTGAGATGGTGAAGGAATACCAAAAGGTTCCTGTGTCGAGGGAAAAGGTGGTGGAAGAAATCGTTGAAACAAAAGTTAACCATCAATTTAGACGATCAAACATAAACATGTAAGATTAAAAATTTTTGAAATGATTGTGTTATTAATTAGAGGTTTTTCGTCGATTTTTTTAATTTTTGGTAACGTTACAATATCTAAACGCCTCCCCCCCTACCGTTACTTATCGTAGTGCATTTCAAAACCCCTCCCCCCCTAAATTGGTAACGTAGTTTATGGACGACCCCATATCGCATTAAAATTAAACAGTTGTACACTGTAAAAAGTAAATCTTATTATTAGGTAAAACAACTGTCTTAAAGACAGCTTTCGCTGAAATTACACTCGCCTTTATTTGCTGCAAACCAGCATCCAATACTGTCTTATTTTAATGCAGTTAAATTGTAAAAGCAGCAGTAGCTCCGCTGAATTCCAGCCCTTATTATTAGTGAAAAAGCAGCCTATACATCAAATTAATATGAGCCCTGCTGAAAAATAAGAATAAGACTGCATGATTTTCAGCAGGCACGCTAAAAAATTTAGAATTTTAACTTTCTACTGTCTAAAATTAAGGCTGTATTAACTGAATACAAAGACGACGATGAAAAGAAGGCTATTGATGATTTTAAGGCAGTGTTTAAAATAAGGCTTAGTTTTTACAGTGTATATATGTAGAATTTTCAACATCTATGGCAATCTTAAGTTATGTTTAAACTTAATTTTCTTTTTATTGCAGATTGAAAAAGCTTTTTCGGACCTATAATTTTCGACAACTTTGTTAATTTTTAGAGGTTATTTAGAATCATTTCTGCTCACGCATGGCTATCGCTAGAGTCGAAATATTTGGGGAATCATCATAACATAAGCTAAGGATTATTTTTTCCTTTACGGTTTATGGTTTGGTTTGTATTCCTATAGATTTTAAAGAAAATTTATTGTGTTCATAATATAAATAAAGATCTGAAAGCGAAACAATTTTTCCAAAACTTTTAGATCAAAATCATAAAATTATTTTCAAAATCATATCATATAAAAGATGATGATAATAATAATGATGCAACAGAAAAATTTAAAAAAAAAGCAATGAAATGAACAAAAATTTTATTAATTTTTTTTTTTTTTTTCTATTCTTATTCTTCTATTTTTTTCATTCTATTTTTATTCATTTACGTTCTCTCACATTTTCAAGGCATTTTCAAAAAGTATCCAAAAAAGTGATAGGCCTGAAAAATTTTGCCATTTCCTATAAAAAAAGCGTACTTTTATAAAATAAAGTATGGTGAATGAAATCTGAACAAACACGAAATGAATTAAAAAATTTTATAACACATGATTAACACTTATTTTTATATTTTATTATAAAAGTCTAATATTTATTTTAAATTTACAAACATGTTTCAATTCCGTCGCGGTTTGCTTTTCCTTTTTTTTTTTTTGCACGTCTTTCACCGACTTCTGAATTCCTGATGTATTTATTGTTTTTAACTCTTTTTTTTTTATTTAATTAATTAAGCATTCTACATTTTTTTGTCAATATGCGTTTCTGTAAACCTTCCTCTTTAGGTTAGGCTAAAAAGTTTTGATTGGCCGCAATTGTGGAACATTCGGCGATATAAATTTTTCGGCATATACTCAGTACCACATGACTTCAAAGCATCGAGAGTTGCGTAAGCGTAATGTGCAGACGCCAGTTCTGGCCTAAAAATTATTTTGTCCCGTCGGTGATACTTAGTGATACTGCTGTGCGCTTTTTTTAATTTTAGGATGACATTTGGGGTTTTTTTTTAATTTTATAAAAAAAATATTTTTGGTCGTCAGATTATAAAACACGTATTATGAATGTGGTATTAAAAATTTGATGTATTGCATTTTTTTTTTATAAAATTCGTCAAAGTTGAAACTTTTTAACAAAAATAAGCTCAATAAAATCCAAAGTTTAAACAGTAACTCAAATCAAGTTTAAACAGTAATAACTTCGAGCACAAGTATATTTAAAGGTTTTGTCTTTGGACTTTTTTATGTCTAAGTCGCCATTGAATTTAATATAAAATACAATATTGACTGTAAATTTTTCAAGGAATGAAAATTTAAGTGAAATTTAGTACAAAATATCTAGCTAATTAAGCATTATCAAAGTCAAAGGCTATAACTATCACAAAATATCGTACTTCCTTCTGTACCTTCTGTTTCTGTAAAAACCTGCTGCATCTAGCTGCTATTAAGAAAAACCACTTAATTTGAAAAAAGTCTTAAAAATCAAATTTAGCCCTAAAATGCACTGATTTACAAGACAATTTGTAGGTAATCTTATATTTAAAAAAATAAAATAGAATTCATAATTTAAAAGAACTTTTGACCTTATTTTTTAAAAATTTTTTTTAAAATTTCGTTAACTTGATAATATTGTTTTATAGGAGATGTATCTAAAAGTTATCCAATTTGAAATATTTTTAGCATTACGTTTAAGTGAAGTTAAATAAACTAAATTTACTCATTAAAAACATAAATAAACAATTTTATGCGGGTTTTTTTTATGAAAAAATATGGTTTGTATCGGAGGTTGGCGATGCAGTTGACCTAGAATTCTAATTTTTTGTGCTCTTACTTTATTTAGTCTAAAACTCATTTTTACAAAATTTCATGGCCCTAGCTTTTATGGATTCTGATATAATCCTTAAATCGTAAAAAATGCACTGTGCGTCGGTATGCAGTTTTCTATGTAAATCTGTGATATCACCGCCAAACCTCCTTTGAAAAATACGTGTTCGCTGATTCCACGTTCGCTAATATCCAACCACAACAAAACTTTTTCTGGAAACTTGGTCTTATAAATATATTTGTTCTTCTCTGGTGTTTTCACATTGGAAGACTCAAAATAATATTTTTCCTGAAACTCGTTGCCTTGAATCGTCAAGAAAGCCTCGTCTTCCATCGCACAAATGTAAGAAGAGTTGGGTACAAAGCAATTTTTGGAAATCTTTCCTTATCGGGTTTTGATTAATTTTAATTGTTTTTCGGTATTATTTGGAACGGATTTTCTTCTTGCGTTGAATATATATTGATTGTAAATACTTTTTAATTGTGTTTTAATCAACTTCGTATTTGTTGGCTAACTGTCTGTAAGACTTCACACTTCGTCCCAGCGTTTCAGCTTTCAAGCGTGCGCAAACTTTAGAGGCGCTAAGCACTAATTTTTTTCCATAATCCGTTTTTTTTTTTCCCTGTATTCTCTATCACTTTAATTTTATTATAAATAAATGTTTTTTAAACCCATGTCTTTAAAATACTGCAGTATTTAATTTTTATTTTTGTTTGGATTTTTTTGCAAAATTTACAAATTAATTTCCGACGTTGTGCTTCGTTTAGTACCATTTTCCTGACTTAGGGCCAATTTTTCAGTTCGAGTTTAAACTCTAGTCAAATTAAACCACGCTTAACTCACCAAAATTGGACGTTTAAACTCCGTTTAGGCAAAAAAGGAACACATGATATTTTAAGTCAATTTAACTTCAACGAATGCTAAAATAACTAGTTAAACCGAGTTTAAACGTTCAATTTTGGTGAGTTGACCTTAGTTTAATTTGAATAGAGTTTAAACTCGCACTGAAAAATTGGCCCTTAATGCATTTATTTTGCGAAAATTTTTATACCGCGTGATCAATGATATGTCCCGTTAATTTTATCCATATTAAATTGTTGTAAGTTAAACGGCATTTATACAGTGTTGCGCAAAATAATAGCAAAAAAAAAATCAGTACACTGCTACACAATCGTGTATCTTTTTAAATATTGGTGACACACAAAAACGATTATACGAACCAAAGCATATATTCATACATCATATTAAAAACAAATCATATTCAAATTTGGTTTTGTTGTTTTATTAAATTAAAAATTAATGTGTCTACATTCAATTTGTCTGAAAGCAAAGCAAAAGCAACATAATTAATATTTGGTGTTAGATCCCATATTCTTGATAATCGCAGCACATCTGAGCGGCATCGACTCTATTAAATTAGATATGTTGGTATTAGGTATTTGTTCCCAAATAAGTTTCAGGACTTCATACAGTGCAGTCTTATTGGAAAATCTTTGATCAGAAACTTTTACCTTCAAAATCAGAAAAAGATTTTCAATACAATTCAAGTCATTGTGATTGTGCCGGCCATCCAAGGACTTGAATCCCGTTGCCTCTAATGTAATCTTTGATGAGCTTTGAAGTGAGCTTTGGGTCGTTGTCGGGCTGAAACGTTCACTGAAGCGACATATTCCACTCTGCATGTGGTAGCACCTCGCTTGCTAAAATGTCTTTATATACAATACGATCCATCGTTCCATCGATTCCATCGTTTTTTGAAATGGTTCAACTTCATTATAGAAAAAACAAGTCCTGACCATAATACCACTGTCTCCGTGCTTAACATTTATTTTACAGTTTCGGGCTTTAAGTCGTGTACTTGGGCAGCGCCGTACAGTGCACATCTCATCTGAATTGATCAAGTTAAACTTTGATTCATAGCTAAAAAAACGGTTTTCCAATTTAGGCGCTAATTTGCAAGACTGAGTCTAAAAAAAACCATATATTGCAACTCGCTGTCACAATTTCAGACAGAATTATTTAAAATATAACACCTTACCTTGTCTTTTGTGCTTAGCTGTAAGCAAAGGTTTCTTTGACGATTTGTAACTTCTTTAATCGTTCTCAACGGCTCGTCTTCGAACAGTTATGTAATGGATATCTAAATCAAGTGTCCGAACAACCTCTTTAAATATGCCAAATGGATATCTTTTGAACACGCCACACATGTTCCTGTCATCACACCGCGATGTCTTCAGCAGCCGCTCTCTTTAAAAAAACCATATATATAAAAAACCATAAACCGTTGTTACGTATTTTGTGATGTTATACTTCTTTATTAATCTGCAAACTATTGAACGATTAATATCAAACTGTTTTGGGTTAGATATTTGCGAATTTCCCTTTTTATATTCAGAAATAATTTTTAATTTTAAAGTTTTACAGTATTTATAACGTGCTATTATAAATGGAGCAGTCAATGGTCACAACTAGCACAAAAACAAAAGTAAACTTAAATGTTTATGACTCACAAACAATACGTGCTTTACAATAACCGAAGTTTTACCGATAATTCTTGGAACTACTGTTCTCTTTTTACATTTTTTCAAGTTTTGTTGCTTTTGTTTTGCTCTCAGACAAATAGAATGTAGTCACATTAATATTAAATTTAATAAAAAAACCAAACCAAATTTTAATATGATTTGTTTTTCATATGATGTTTGATTATACTCATGTTTGTGTGTCCCCAATATTAAGAAAGATACACGATTTTGTAGCAGCGCACTGATTTTGTTGCTATTCTTTTGCGCAACACTGTATATTATTTGTTTAAAATATGTCCCGATTTCATTCACCATGCGTAAGTGAAGTGCGAAAAGGCTACGAAACCCTATGAAAGGCATATTTTACATCTCTGAAGGACAATGAAGGACGCATCTCTGCAATTGTCGGCTGGGTTTTGCCAACTATCAATGCCTAAAAGTATGTTGTAAAAAAATTACTTATTTCCCAAGCGTTTGCCAACGTGCATCTTTTTAGCTAAAGTGACTCTGTTAACTTGATTTGTTTTTTCGAGAAATGCTTTTAGCTATTTTATGTTTTCTGTTGAGCCTTTTTTTCTCTCTTCTCTCAACTTCAGCAACAACTCTTCTCTTAATTTGCCGCAGTGTAAATATAATTCTTGTCCTGCAGCTGTACACAAATCGAATAACGATGTTTCTGTTAGATTAATACATTTAGATAGGGTCCTGAACATGGCTTACTCTCTATTTTTTTTTTATCTGCCATGAAATTTTTTTACACCTTTGTACATGCTGTCGATTATATCAATAATCTTTAGCATGAAAATATAATGGTTTACAGAATATATATAAAAAAAACATTATTCGGCTCAAACAAGATACCGTTTCTATTTTTCACTTTTACTTATATATGATCTATAAGCTGGATATCGTTTTGCTTAGTTTAGTTCAGTTCGCCTCTTTTAACCACATGGGTGAAAACGAACAAAATTTCACAGAAACATGTCGAACATTATCGAATTTTTTTAGATACTTAAAAAGAAAAAATCACAAGTTCATGCAACCACATCGATAAATTAAAACCCAAAATGTACAGATCAAATTTAAAAATTGTAAAAAATGCCAACCTATAATAAAACACCAATTACAAAAACAAAAAAACATCTAAGACAAAAACTAAAATGAAAAGTAAATAACCGAGGAAAGGTTGCAAGATAAAAACAGTAAAATAAGACAAGCAAGAATAATACGAGATGCAGAGAAAAAAAAATACAAATGCTATAAATCTGTGAATAGGAAATTTTCACAATCACTTAAACACTCTAGACTCCCCCATCAGAAGGATTCAACTTGGTGAGCTGCCCGTGGGACAGGTTTTGTCTAGCCTTGAGGGGTGTTAGTTGTTTAGTCGCTTCGGCAACTTAATGATGGATTCATGTCGCTTAGCACATGATGACATTAAAACACTCGGAATAGACTCAAAGACAATAATAAAATGGGCTTTACAGGCAGACAGCTAGAACATCATGTGGTCAGCAGCAGCAGTAAAGGTTGCCACATAACCAACACAGTGAATGGATAAAGAGCGTTAAAGTAATCAAATAAGGGGTCGAAAAAACTTCCACCCCTGAAAAAGTTTAGCAACGAACGAAAAATCGAAAATAAATCGCAAATGAGTCCGCTGGAGAAGGACAACTGGCCTCAGCAACTGATGCATGTCGCAGTAACAAGAAGAAACCCTTCTCCAGAGGAATTTCAAGAAAATTTTGCATTAATATCAAGGTGACTAAAACATTTTCGTAAAAAATTGTTTTACCCTTTTTGTATTTATAGGATAATTTTTATATATTAGGGAGCACAAATGATTTGTGTAACTTTTTGCATAGAGCACAACAAATTGCCAAAAAAAAGCAAATCGAAATATGTTTTCTTCTGTTTGTTTTTCGTTTAATTATTAATTCAAAACGAAAACAAATAACTCATAGAGAAAAAAGGAATAAAACATAACCAACCCCAATGTACTCACTTACTACGTTATGAAGGGAGTATATTTTGAAGGTTTGCGTATAATTTTTAACTTTTTTAATAGCTTTAAAAATAATTTATTTAAGAATTGCAACCAATTTTTGTGTGATTTCGTTTGAAAGGTTTTGCCAATTCCACTGCACTTGAACGCATATATCTTCCATGTTTAATGGGGCTGTTTGGTACCATCCCCACCATGCCCGTAGCCAGGATTTTTCATTGAGTACAGAAATGTATTGTTACTAATATGTTATTTTTAGGAACGATATGGGACTTTTTCATAGAAAATTTATTACGTTATTAAAATTGTTAAATGTGGTTCAAATTTTTTTTTTTTTTATATTTCAATAGCAGAATTAATGGCAACTTACAATATATATTAAGGCGCCTCACTCTCTCTGTTTTATGCAATGATGATTCCCTTAATAGTTCGGTTTTAGCCGTCAGTTAGCTAGAATGGTTAAAAAAAATCTTTTAAAAATCGCGTTTTTTATGGATAATTTTTTGTTTTGATATTTTTAATAAAATAAAACCATAAATATTAAATTACAGAATTAAAGAATTCTGCATCAAATTTTTTAGGAAATTTGTTCTAACACAATAGATATTGCTCTTTCATCTTTTGTCTGCTGCTTTTCGTTCCTGTCACTTATTTACCCTTACAGACCCTTTTTTATGATGTCGGATATTAGCCTGAGTGACTACACTTGTTCAAATTTAAGAGTGAACGTATTGCAATCTTCTTCTCTTCTTTCTTCTTGCATCATTTGGCATTTCAAAATAAACTAAATATAAAATATCGTTACACGAATGAAAAGCAGCAGTCAGCACCTTTCCACTGATACCTCGAAATGGTAAATTAGGCAAAAAATAGAGGAGTCATACATAATTTAATAAAAATTGCAGAAAAAAATATTAAAAAACACTCTGCAAAAAACTACATATCTGTTGTGTTAGGGCAAATTTCCCAAAAATGTTAATGCAGAGCTCTGTTATTCTTAGATTTACACTATTTTTGACAATTTTTTTTACTAAAAATATCATGGAAATAAAATAATCCACTACCATTTAGAACTATTCTAGCTAATGGCCTTATTTTGCAAAACGAACGCAGTTACTTGAGTTAAATTTTTATCTGGTTATATATTTTATACGGAAATAGAATTACAATAGAATTTCATGGCATGATTCCCCAATCATCATAACATAAACCAAAGTTTATTTTGAGGTGGTGACCCAGACAACTTTTTTTTGTGGGGCGCCTAAATATATATGTATATTAGGATACATACAAAAAATGTTACGATTGCCACCGACAAAAATAGCTTTTTCCAGCCTAGAATTTCTGACAGTTTATTTTTTTGCAACTATTACACTAGCCAATATATTTACGAAAAACATAATTACTTCAAAGCAATTTTTCATATTTTTTAAACTTATTAACTTAAAATTAATAAGTAGCGAAATAAATTCTTATGAAAACTGTATTCACCAAACTGTGATACTTATTATTCAAAGTTTGGAAAGTAATCTTAAACTTTTCTTAACTATTTATTAACATAGATTTTTTTTTTTGTAATACGTAACATCTCTTAACACATTAACCGCGGTTGGTTATCTTTTTATCCATGAAAATGCTTCTGCAGAATTGATCATATCTCAAGGTTGGTAACATCTAAGTATTTAATTTTTTGTTTGTTGCTTTAAGAAAACATAAAGCTATAAATTATTTTTGAAGTGTGCCAAAAATTTTCACGTTTACTACTACATTTTCAAGGTCAAAAGTGATTGAGTTTAAAAATCAGAAAATTTGTGTTATTATCATTTGTTAAAAAATTTTCCAAGCTAAAAAAATGTAAAAGCTCTATGAGCCAGTTAACCAACTATACCTGCTTTATAAAACTGCTGTCGTTGCAGAAGAAATTTTTGCCCATTTAGACCACATTAACGACGATTGTGCATTTTTATACCCAACTCATATCTCAACTTGAAATTTGATGTGGTCGTTTCTGTTATCAATATAAGAATTCACATGAAATTTTTAAAAAAATCGTACGAAGCGTTTGGGAGCCGCGGTTAATGGGTTAAATGCAGCATATATTTGTTTAGTTTTGTAAATAGTAAAATACTTCATATTGCTTGAAGTATTTTTGAGGTGCACGCAGACGTGAAGCCTAAGAAAATTTAAAAATGGCATCTCGTTAAGCTGATAGGTTAAAAAATATCAGATTCATAAATTCTTTTGAAAACTTTTTTTAAGAATTATATCCCAAAAAATTACCTGGCTCATGAGCGGGAGCTGCAAAGTCGGTCGCGTTCTGCTGCCTAAATTTATAAGCTGACTGGCTCGGTATCAGGATTTTAGAAATAAAAAATAGCTCGGACCCACGGACCCAAACAAGCGCTGCAAAATTCAAAATATTTTCTCGACTAAATCCAGGTGCCTTGTTTGGAGCCGCTCGCTCGAGATCATTTTCGTTTTCTGATTTTTAGTTAAATTCGTGGTTTGATGTTTATTTATTAGAGTTAATTTTAAAGTCAGTCAGTTAAGCAATTTATGTACAAAATTTCAACCTGATCGATTCATTCGCTGTTTTGCTACATTCCACGGCGCGAAAACGTTTAAGTTCTGAGAAAATATATCATTGCGTTTAAAGATTTCTTTTATATCATTGCGTTTAAAGATTTCCGTTACAGTAATTAGCTTTGAAGCGCATTATTTTAGTGATTTTTAAGGATCTTAAGGATTTCCTTTTGTGCTTTAAACTTTGAACGTACCTTCTTCTTGATAGAACATTAATTTTGTAAGCAATAAAAAGAAACGAAAATTTAGTAAATATATTAATACCTTTCATTGACATTTTTAAAATTATATATAACTAGCTGAAACCAGGCGCTTTGCTACCACGCCCCCGTTTCCAAACGCTCATCAAATATAATCTTGCTTGTGTTAATTGCGGTCGAATACTTAAAAATTTCTTAAAACTTGAAAAGTTCTGACGGAACCAGCATTTAAAGTTATGTTGCTACAAAAAAAAACGTCATCAAACCAGAATGTGTCGTAAAGTAGCTCCATACAAAATGTATGGGAAAATTAATTTTTTTCATATATTTTTTCGGGGATTTTTCCGGATCTTTTTAGGTATACTTCTTGTTTGGCCAGATACCAGTTCGAATTGGTATGAATCATCGAAATCGGTCCAGCCGTTCTTGAGTTATAAGCGTAGTAACTAACGCCACTCTCTATATATATAAAATATATATAAAATATAGATTACATATTTGAGTTTTTGGTAGTTTTGTAAAAAATGAGTTCTAAAGCGCCCTCTTGTGTTAAACCTTAACTGGTACACCCCCAAAAAACTACACTAACAGTACATCTGGTCCCATAGACCACACCAACTAAAATGCTAAAAAAACCAGAAAATTTAGTTAGAAATCCATATTGTTATTTTTTAAGAACTTTTTGAATAAAGTTTTTTTCTTCCTATTAAGAAAAAACTTTTTTTAATAGTTTTTAATAATTGAATTGAATCGAATTGAATTATGAATTGAATTATTATTATTATTATTATTATTATTATTATTATTATTATTATTATTATTATTATTATTATTATTATTATTATTATTATTATTATTATTATTATTATTATTATTATTATTATTATTATTATTATTATTATTATTATTATTATTATTTATTATTATTATTTATTTATTTATAAACTATCGACAAAAATGTTTAACAGTCTATTTATTGCATCTTAAATTACACTAAAACCATAATTATAATGAAATCATTATAAGAATATAAAATTAAGGATTTATACAATACTCAATACAGTTTGCTTAAATGCCTCTCTATTTTGAGTGAAATCTATACGAGCACTTACACTGTTATAGACAGTGCACATGTTAAAAATCGGATCACTCCGGCCATAGTTAGTTCTATGGTGCGGAATGTAAAAAAAAATCTCTTTGCCTAAAGTGTCTTTCCGGAGCATAAATATTTAGACGGGCGAGGATTGGCGCACAGTTAATATTATTCATTAAAAGATTATTAGAGAAATATACTCTTTTGTTTTTGTTCTGGTTCCACAGACCAGGAGTACCAGTTAAAGGTTAAAGATCGATCAAAATCCTATTTGTACAAATTTTCATGCTTATCTTATCAGAGGCTTAGGAGGTTTTGTACTACAGCGCGCTTTGGTGATAAAAATATATCTAAATGTATAGCGCCAAAATACTCATCGTACCTGCAAACTCTTGTACAAAATTTGCATGCTAATCGTATGAGTAGCTTAGGATTTTTTGGCTGTTTAGGACTTTTACAAAAAAGCATCATCAAAATCAGTACAGCCGTTCAGACGGAGTTAAGTCACATACACACTAGACTGGCTATGCAATTGTATGAAAAATGTCGATACATCAAAAATGAAAAATATGACTAGTTAACCCTCGGATGGGCAATACTCTGGAAGGCGGTAACATAATCTACTGTGCCTAAGTAGGCCCATGTCCAGAAAATGTGAGATGTGGACTGTTCTTTTGCATAGGCAGGTATGATGTTTACAGGTATGATGTTTGCAGGTATGATGATCATATGTAGTTTCCTTATCATTTTCCCCACCATTTTCCCCACACAATAAACAAAAAAAATTCAAAACCTATGCAAAACTTGCGCACTGAAAACACTGAGATCACTAAAGGGCCAAATAGACTATACAGACTGTCTGCGCAAACACGTGTTTGCGCAAACTGTTCGACAGTGTGTTTGGTTGTTTTAGGTTTGTGCAAATGTCTGCGCAAAAATGAAAACATTTTAATTTTTGGTTGTGTTTGCGCAAATTGTCTGTATAGTGTGTAGTGAAATTCACACCGACTTCCCATAATCCCGAAAGTTTTATAGAGTGAAGACGTGCGTGAAGGAAATATATAAAATGGAAGCAGAAAAGAACAATTTAATAGAATTTGATCTAAAAAATCAAGTCTGCCAAAGAAAGTCGCTAGTGTAGTGTATGGTCGTCGCTATGACAAGAAAAAGTCTTGTTTGCGCAAAGTCTATTTAGTCTATTTAGCCCTTAGCAATAATAATAGGGACAAAAAGAAATAATACGCAATAATCGTTGTTGTCGTGGTAAGCACGCAACACAACGCCTGCTATTATGCATCACATGCAAAAACACGTCCGAAAATGATATCTTGCATGCGCTAAAACTCGGGGTGGTCTTACTTAGGTCCTGTAGGTAATTTTAGAGGTTAAGATAATTAAAAGAAACACCTCTTCTCTACGATCGACACAATTTTTGTTTTTTGTGCTCATGAAGCTTTATCGCAAGATGTCATGAAGTTTCAGAACGATGCGTCAAAAAATATTAAAGATATACATGTTTAAACTCAAAATGAGCCTAGTCAGGCTCAGTTGCCCATCCTAGGGTTAAAAACGTGTAGTTTTGACATAAAAATCAAAATGTATTAAATTGAGTTCCAGAAGTTGATCGTTTTGTTTTAAATGGAAAAGCTTTCAAAAATGTATTGACTTTTTACATATTTCGCAATTTTTTTTGAAAATAAAACCTTTTTGGTGTGCATAAAACTGGTACGCACTTCGTTTGTTATTTAATTGTTCGTTAAAAATGACTTATCAAACATAGAAATTGGATAAATACTACCAGAGTTGTGTTATTTTACTTTTCGAAAAAATTTAATATTTTTTCGTGTTTTCATAATAAATACGTAAAATTAAAATTGAAAAAATTGCAATGAAATGTTGTTAAAATGTTTTCTGAAATAAAAAAAAATTATTTGGTAACGTAGAATAACTTGGTCGTTATGAATTTATATACTAGAAGTGTCACACTTTGTAAATTTTGAGCTTGAAAATATTCCCAAAAATTCAACATTTTTTAAAACGACAAGCTATTTTGTGCAAAAAATTACAAAAACCAAAAGTCGGGTACAACTGTTGAACTTGTTTTGTTTTTTTTTTTTTCAAAAATGCTCAAAGTGCTTTTTTTTTGCATTTCGAACACAAAAAAATTATAAAAAAACCGATAAAACTATGTTTCTCATTTAAAAAAAAATATTTCTGATTTTAGTTAGAAAAAATTTTGTAATTCCCTAGTTTGAGGGTAAAAAATATGTATTCCCAAGACCCCAAGAATTAAAATATTTAATTTTCACCAATGTCAAACGCGAGCTGAACTGTTTAAAAATCTATTTAATTAGACATTAGCTTGAATGCACTTTATCAGAAGAAGAAAAATTTGTGCTTTTATTATTTGTTTTTACGTAAGCGCTTTGTTAAAATCTGCAGCACAAACAATTAAGATTTCGATTTTTTTTAACACCACAAAAAAAAATTTGAAGTCCAAATAAATAAACTGCAGATGCGAGTAATAAAAGCTTAACACAATATACTGAGAATTCGTAAATTGCAGTTGAGAAAAATTAGATTTCTTGATTTTTTTGGGTTTTTTGAATACATAGTTTTTGCTAATCTAGGGTCTAATATATTTGCAGCCATGGAATTCCAAAAATTTTTAGAAATTAATTTTATAATATTTACGAACATTATTGAAATCATTTTAAATGAAAAGCAAAGTTTTATCGATTTTTTATGGTTTTTTTTTTTTTTTTTTTTTTCAAAATGGCAAAAATAGGCATTTTTTGAAAAAAAAGTTCAACAGCTATTATTTTTTTCTCCAAGTTTTGGCTTTTGTAATTTTTTGCAAAAAGTAGCTTGCGACTATGACATAGCCACCCGTGATGTTGCTTTTTAAATTTTACATTTTTGGATTTATGGAGATTTTTTTTTATAAAAATACCCAAACTCGAAATTGCAAAATGTTACATTTCTATTAAAAACATTCATAACGAACAAGTTATTCAACGCAATCACATAATTTTTTTATGTTTGTATTATGTGTAATTTCAGAAAAAAAATGTTATTGCAATTTTTTCAAATTTGAATTTTGACGAGTTTTTTATTATAACTAGTAAAAAAAAGAAAATTTTTTTTAAAAGTAAAATATCACAACTTTGTTACTTTTTATCTGATTTTTATGTTTGATAGCTCATTTTAGGGAACAATTAAATAAAAATTAAGTTCTTCCAATTTTAATCACAAAATTTGGTTTTGCAAAAATCGAGAAATATGTAAAAAGTCGCATATCCAGAATATAATAAAAATATACAACAGGTATTTTTGTCAGTCAAACTTTGACATTGCTTTTACTAAAAGCTCAACCAGATCTTGACTACCATTCCCTAGAGTCTCAGGTCGTATATAATAGATACCTGCTACTTGTTTTTATCATTAATTTGCATAATTTGGACATCAAATGAGTCGCTTTTCAACACTTAACTATAGGATATTAAGGGACTTGCTTGGGTTGGGCTGGATTGACTCAGGCAGGTTGGAGTCCTCCTCGTCGGTGCCTTGCCTACTATTATCAATTTATTCTGTACTACAATAGCGAAAAAACTATGACTACTAAAGTAAAAGCACTCAAAGTAGCAGAAGCGAGAGTAGTTTTAATGTAACTTTCAGTATGAGTTTCATTAACTTTGCATGTGGATACCACCTTTCGTAATTAATTTGTGTAGAAAAGTTTTTTTGTTTTCAGTTATTTTCCTCTGCTTTGCTGGCGCTGGCTTTTTATATCGCTATTAGAGTCTGAATGGGTGATAGGATGGATAGAATAAAGCGGACAAGTAGTCGTAGCTTCAACTTGTTGGCGGCAACGTGGAGAAAAAGTGTCAACTTACCTTACTTAACTTTAAGCATAGTTATATGGTTGTTGTTTTTGTTGGTTTGTTTTTTGCTGTTTATTTTTTATAATCTTTGTTTCGCCTTTTGAGTTTTCATTTTAATTAATTGACATTTGAGTTTCGTTTTACGCGTGACGCAGGCTGCTGCTGTTTAACGGATGACAGACAGGATGACACACCTTGTTATTGTCGTGGTAGTTGTTACTGTTGGTGCTGAGTGTGTGTGTGTGTGTGTGTGTGAAAGAAGGGTATTTGTAAGAATAAGGGACGTATGAAGGGACATGTTTTTACAAACAACAACGTGAACAAGCGAATATTTTGCAACATGTTTAAGTCCGCGTGTTTTTAAAATATCCAATAAAACTACTGACTGGACATTGCTAAGTTACTGAGCTATGTGAAGGCCATACGTTTCGTTTATATAATAATTTTACTAACACAAGCAGTAAAGTTAATGAGTGACTTTTTTCGAAAAATTCTATATATTTTAATATTGTTTCTAATAATTCCAAAAAAATAATATTTTTTAGAATTATATATAAGCTTAATGCCAATTAAGTTCATGAAGCAACAGGTTGCAACAACAATAAGTTCTTTGCAGAACAAACCACCAAGCAGACTAGACAGCTGTTTCGTTGATAGCTACATCAACTCATCAGTAGTCTTCTGTGGCTTCTGCAGTACCATCCACTTTGATAAGCATAAACTAACACCTTCTGTTAAATTAAAACAGAATTATGTGCTGTATGTCGCCTTTCAAAGCAAAGTTTTTCTACTACTTTGCAAAAGCAAAGGTTCAAAAAAACGACTGCATTGATTCTGCAAAGACTTGTTTGTTGTGCTCTTTGTTTACTTCTTTATCACGAATCAATCTAGGCTCCAACAGTTCGCTGGTATAAACCATAGAAGGCGTGAAGAAGGTTTTTTTGAAAAAAGTTGTTTTATGTGTAGAGACATAATAACATACTTGTTTTCATAGGTCGGGCTCGCACCAGTGTTTACATGAAAAGTTAATGATGGCATATTTTAATTACAATAATGTTTCTAATAATTCTATATATTTTATGTAACATTTAATAAATTTAGAGATATATGAAGAGACCGGGTTTATTTTATTTAACCGAGCAATTGTGTGTTAAACAAAAGTTCCAATCGAAGCACGAGAACACGTGTTGCTTCGATCTTTTTTTGGCTTACATAGTAGAAGCTTATATATTAGGTCTATCAACAATCTGACCCCCTTTTACCAAAATTAAATAGTATATAAAAGAATCGATTGGTAAATTTTTTTAACTATTTTGGCGTCTCCCGAACTTTTGTACTGAAGATTTTTTAGCAACTTTTGTACTGAAGATCCGCTAATGGTTGATTTGAATACGAAATAAAGCTTTACAATCAATTCCTTTAATATAAAAACAGATCTGCAAATTTTTATCCCATTCAAGATGACTAGCGGCTAATCCGTTAATGTACAAATCGGAAAAAGAAACATCAATTCTTTTTGTAATGAATTGTGATACATTCTTGATTTTACATGATCTTTATTATGAGCTTATGAGGGTGATAAATATATTTATTCTCTACTGACTGCTTTTTCACTTTGACTTTTAAAATTTTTTTTATTCTTCTATCTTTTGTTTTCAAAATATTCAAATTTTATTCAGTTAGAGAGAAAAATTTTCAGTCGGAGAAAAACCAACCGGGTGCGTAAACCCAAACGCACAGAGAGGAGCTGCACAAGGTTTTGAGCCCGTTCGAAAGTTGAATATTTGTTAAGTAGTACAGCTGGAAGAACCAGCATTGTAGAGACTAGAATCAGTAGACGTCGATTAAATTCAGCAGCTAGAGAGGTCATCAAAAAAGTAAAAATAAAAACTCCCGAACTACTTCAAGAAGGCTACTCTTTTTATACCTAGTCCTGCGCAATAGTTCTTGCTTGGTTTCTTTGGAAACGCCGGCCAACGCTCCACCGCATCAGAAGACACGGAGCGTGTCCAAGCCAACCATCATAGTTTAAAGTATTAATATCTGGAGTGTAAAAGGACTTTGCGATAGCTTTTTAGTTACGGGCAAAGTTCAATTGAAAATATGATAAATTTTTTGTTTTTACAGTTTGACACTATATATTTTTTAATAAGACGTAAATTTTAGCGCTAAAAATATTCAATAAAATAAACTTATATTTATTTTATGTTTTAGTAAAAAAAAATTAATTTAAAGCAAACATACAAAAAATTTTGTACAACTAAAGATAGGTTTAAGAAATCTAAAAAAATGAAAACTTTGGGAAACAATAAAAAGAAAACAGCATTTTTTTATTTTAATATGTCATCACATTTTTTTTTCTCAACATATTCCTTCAATTTGGTTTGCCGAAATTCAAAAATAACGACTACGCCTACTTTTGTGGAGCATTTTTGCTATTTTTTGTACTTTAATATATATTATTAATATTTTCTCAACATCTTCTCAAAACTTGCTTTGCCGAAACTTAATTATAACGACTTTACGCCAACTTTTTTGGAGCATGTTTTGGCAAAAATAAGCAATTTTTATAAAAAAATAAAGCCAATTTTCACAAGCTTTTAAATAAAAAAAAATCCTTTCGGCATTCATTCAATTCGAAAGAAATTTTGTGAGTATAATTTCTCTACCATAAAACTAATTTTCACAAAATTTCATGATTCTTGAGCAACTCTTTCTATTTTTGGCCACTCTCTATATGGGTTCGTTACACTGTGCACCTGGACAACATGTTTTTTTATACTTTTTTTATTTATTTGCCAAAGAAACCGTCAATATAAAATTCCGAAAAATAGTAAAAGTCAACACGATTAAAAAACAGTTTATGTATATGTGATTTACGGATTAGACTTATTGGTATATATATATTTACATATATATATGAATATATATACTTAAAGCCATATTTCTTTAATGACACTCAAAATAATCGAAAAATAATTAATCATAAAATAGCTGAAATACTAAGATAAAAAAATTAATCGAAAAATAATAACTATGTCATAGTAATAAACGAAATGTTAGCTGCGTTCCATTCGCCTTAATATAATCGCGATAGCAAATTTTTTGAAAGGAACGTTAACAAAACGACTCATAGAGGCCGCTACCATTGCAGCCAAAATTCAATTAAAAAAGAATTATGGTATAATCATTATTAAGTAGCCTTGACAGCGACCTATTTTCTCACGAGCTGCGACCATGGGATATTCAACAAAAGAAAACAAAATTGAGAGAATGTGTTGAATCCGCTGAATGCGGCTAATGTGTGTAACACATGCTCTCAATTTGGTTTTCTTATGTTTGAAATTCGATTTTCGCAACACGAACTGTCACTTCTACCTATTAAAGATAGTATCATAAAAACAATTAATTCAAAAAATAAAATGACAGCAGCTGTTTTTCGCTTTATCCTGTAAAAAAACTACTTTTTTATGTTTATATATTTGTTCATCAAAACGTGTAAAAAACTTCAAACAAGTCTACAAAACTAAAACTTTTTACATTGCAAAAGTTTCATCGGCTGCCAATACATGGTCTTATTCTTGCTTGATGTAACGCTTGATCGAAAAGACCGAAATCCATATCATCAAATGCCTCTGGCTCTTCTTCCATCTTCTTCTTCCTCTTTCTTAGCTTCGGCAGCTGTGGCGGCATCATCACCAGCGGCAGCGGAAACACCGATGCTAACTCCAGAAACTATGTTGGTTTTTAAGTCCTTGACATGAATGAATTGTAAGGCCTTGGCAAATAAACCGGGCTATTTTTCTCGTCTATGATAGCGACATCGTCATCAACCAAGATGAGGAAAGCGCAAACGCAAGCGAGTTCAGCATTGGTATAAATATTTAACAAGTTTTGAAGTTTTTAATAATTATATTGATTTTATATAATTTAAATAAAAATTCTAAATGTTTGATAGTTTAAATCATACTTGATTTTTTTTAAAGCGAGTTTTTGATAATTTTCAGTTTTTGAATCTAGTTTTTTAAGTTTGTTGTAGCCAACATAAATTCTTAAAATTATACAGGTGCGCCACCTGTGTTTCAAATTTTTTAAACGCTGTATCACAATTTTATATGGACAGCTAAAATAATCCTATTTGTTATAGGATTATTATTTTTGTTTATGCTTTGCATGTAATAATGAAAAATAATATAATATTATTATAAAATATTATACCATAAATTAAACTAACGTAAAATAAACGTAAACTAAAACGTAAAATAAGCGAAAAAAATCAAGCTTTATATAAACAGAAAAATAAAGAAAAACTTAAATATTTTATGTCTACTAACAAAAAGATCTTTTGATTAAATATTTTTTACCATTATTTATATATTTATTTATTTATTTATTTATTTATTTATTTATTTATTTATTTATTTATTTATTTATTTATTTATTTATTTATTGATTTATTTATTTTTTTATTTATTTATTTATTTATTTATTTATTTATTTATTTATACAGATAAATTTATTTAATTGATAGTTTTAATGAATGATTTAGTACTTCAATCACTTTTATTATTTAATTTAGTAAATTTGTTTTAATATTTAAAATTTTTTCGATAGTATATTCACAATGTAAATAACATTACCCTAATTATAAGACCGGCTTACTACCAATTAATATATACCTTGATAATATTACCTCTTACTTAATACTTACCTTGATTAGTTTACCTCTTAATTAATACTTTTCTTGATTACCTTACATCGATTACTTACCTGTTAATTTAAATATTTTAAATAATATGCCTATGATATTTCATATTAATTAACGAAATTACCTTAGTTATGTTCTTTTAAATAATTCTAATATTATTCTTTTAATAAACTAGAATTGTTATGATGAAATTGTAGCTTACTAATCTTTTAATAACACAAAAGATGAAATAATGAGTTGAGGTGGAGATTAATAGTAAGGGAAAGTAGTTTAAATACCTAATAAAAAATTACTCATACGTCACGAAAAATATTTTAGTATTCTAAATATGGCATTTCATTCATCAATTATTATTATTTTTTTAATATAATGCATGCATACATTTTAAGTGATGTAGCGTCATTCGTAATCCATTTCTCGAGCAAACCCATATCCAATTTCCCTGAGCAAGTTCGGAAAATTATTAAGTATGCAGATTCTGCTTTGGGATATGGATTCAGGCTTATTTTCAACCTGTAGCGTGATCGTTACCAGCTTTTTAAATCAAGGAAGCTTTTGAAGAAGGCAAGAACAACCAATACTTTTATTTTAATTGGATAGACTTTCAAAAATATGTTATTTAACAAAAAATGCTAAGAATTAGCCAAGGAATTTTCAGACTTACGATTTCGACTAATTTTTTAGTCAGTTTATAAAATCAAAATGCAAAATTTGCATATTACTTGCAAACGCTACACACTACCTTTTAAAAAAATGTTTTTTCGTGTTTAGCAACCCCATTCATTTCAGTTTCTTTTATTTCTTATGATCTTATGTATCTAAAAGTATCATGAAATTGTAAAAACGTTGTTAGAAAAATTCTGCTTTCAAAAAACATTTAATCAGCCTATTTTTCTCACGTCAGATTTTTTTCATCAATGACTTGGTTTTTCGAACAGATTTCCGAATTTTTTTTTTATTGTCTTTGTTAGTTTTATTCTTTATGATATTTTGTTACTTCTGATGTTATGTTAGTCTAATAAAATATTTGTGTTAACTTCCGAATGATTTTTATTCCATAAAGCGAGTTTTACTTAAAATCATAAAACATTTACGTAAAAAGCCTCTAACAATTATTGTTGAAAAAAAACAAAGTAAGTCCACTCTATATTTCACCTAAAACAACAACTACACAATCGAACAAGTTTCTACGACAATAATTAACAATAAATTACTAAAGGAATTACCAGCGGAAACGGAAATAGCAGGCAAGTGTCAGTTGCAAATGTTGCACACATGATTGTATATGTGTTTTTTGTTTTAGTGTCGACCAGACAAACTACAAAAAGTTGTATGCAAACTTTATGCTAAACTACACTTTATTGACAAACACCTAAAAGCAGCTACTGCAAATTTGCTTAAAAAATCAAACGAATAGCAGAACTGAGAGACTGTCAAAGTCGTGTAAGTACATTGGGGTGGGCTGGTTTAATGAAATAAAGTTTCACATGGATTTTTTTTAAATTAGCAGTTTTCATTGATTCTGTTAATTTTCCTCCGTAAATTTGTGTGAAAATGTAATTTTTAAAATTTAAAAATTTGTTTTTTGTTTGTTTAATGTGTTCTTTATAGTTTCTAGAATATAAATGTAAATAGAATAGAATGTAGAATAGAATGTAAATATAAATCGATATTATGAAAAAAAAGAGAAGTTTTAACGGTTTTCTTTAGCCTTAGTCTAAACTCCCTGCAACGAAAAAAGAAAACAGTAAATGCGATTTCCTCGAAACTAGTTTTTTAAATATGTTTCGATAGATAACTCAAAATCTGTTGCTTTAATTTCAATGAATCTTATTGCATTTTGTTCGTAATCTTGTCCTTTAAGCATTCCCCAAAATTCAAGTTGCTGTTTCTTTTTTTTTAGACAAAAAAGCGAGTGAAAATCTTTCTCTTTTTAACTTTTTACTTCAACTTTTACCACAATTAAATAAAACCCTTCGGTGGTTGTGCGTGGGGGATGCTGAATTAATGATCTATACTGTAAAATGATATTTGATTTGTTTGTTTCAGATACATGGGAAAGGCCATATCCATCGAACCGTTTTGGATGTTTTTTTTACAATGTCATATAAAAAAGCCAAAAAAAAAAAAAAAATTTAAGTATTTTTTATGTACAAAAACCTGTATAAATTTAGAAAAATAACAATTTCTTGTGTCTAAAAAATATTTTTGAAAAAATCTGCTTTTTTTATGTTACTCGTATGTATATTTCGTAGTATACCTTAATATTAAGTAGTTGTAAAAAGCTTAACCGTCAATAGATAAATGCATTTACTAGCTATTAGTTTGCACACAAACGTAAATTTCTCAATTCATGCATTATTTTGCTAGAATTTAGCAAATTTAAAGCACATGATATTCATACTATTATATAAAATTAAAGTGCAAATTTAATGTTACCTCTTTACTTCAAAAGTAAAGGGCTGATTTTTATGAAAAAAATTTAAAAATGTCATATTTGTGCTACAGTTTTATTTAAGGGTATTTTTCGTACGATATTTTAATAAATATATTTGATTAAAGTGTTCAGTTTTAAGAAATCGTCCCAGCTGCAAGGCATTGCTAGATCGTTTTCTTTTCATGCTTTTTGTAGCGAGAGATTCAATTTACTCCATGTTGCTCTTTACTCTTTTGTGTTTGTGCTCAGCTAGCACAGCACAACAATATAAAAACCATTGAGCCCCGAGCAAGGCAAAAAGTGAGGAGTATATAAGTGCAAACTTTTTTTTTCTTTAACATTTATTGTTTAAAAACGATTTGTAAGAAAAAAACTTCCGTATCGTCAGTGGCCTGCTAGTTAAGAATAAAATGTTTAATTCGAGATTCATTTGCTTAAAACTCTAGAATAACTCTAGAATTTTTTCTAGAATAAAGTCTGACATTAACTTGAAGTGAGGTAAATTTGCTTGATTCATGCAAATAATTTGGTGAACATTAGAATAATTTTCTTGACTTGAGAAACTTATTTTCCTTGAATTGAGATAAACTTGCTTGATTCAAGTGAACAATTTTCTGAAAACTGGAATAATTGTCTTCGTTCTAAAAAATATATAATTTCTTTTTATTTATATATGAGCTTAACCTTTTATAGGCAAGTGCTTTTTTTCATAAATGGCATGAAAAAAAAGCTTTCAGTAGATATCAAGACATCAAGCAAGGTTGCGGTTGCTCACTGCTTAAGATTTTCTTGTTTTTACGTAGTTACGTAAATTATACACTCAAAAATAAAGAGATACAAACTGAACAATGAAAGTTAAGAAATGCCCTTTTACTGAAAAATAAAATAAGTTATTTTTTCTTTTTATTTTTTTAAGCATATATTAAAGTAATATAAAAACATAGTTATTTTTTTATTAGGAATAAAGAACTGTTAAAATAATAATAATAATAAAAGTTTCAGTTCAACAAGAGTTCAAAATATTTAAATACATTTTATTTTTGATCACAAAAATAAGAGTTAAAAAGATATAAGTCGTAACAAGAAATGAATCAGAAATAGTTTGTTGAGTTTAATTTTCACCTTATTTAGATAGTGCATAAAAAAAAGGAACAACAAGCCACCGCAACCTGCTAGCATGAACACTGTATAGCTACTTAAAGATTGCTGCTGTCGTTTCGTTGTTGAACTCGTTTTTTTTTCAATTGCAAACTTTAATAGCAAAAGCTTTACAACTGGCTATGCATTTGTATAATTGTTTGGAATAAAAACCAGCATGTTTTAACATGAGTTCGATGGGAGTACGCCAAATGAAAGCGCGTTGATCGTTTTGTTGTAAATTGAAAATCATGAAAATTTTTTAACTTTTAACTTTTAACTTTTCGCATAAAAACTTATTTTGTGCACAAAACTGATATGCACTTCGTTAATTATTTAATTGTTCCTAAAAATGATAAATTGGATTTTTGAAAAAATTTCATTTTTTATTGAGTAAAAAAAATCTTAAAAACTGAAATTTGTAAAAAGTGCAATAAATGGCTATTGAAATTTTTTCTGAGACAACATTTAATACAAGTAAAACCAAATTATGCGAATGCGTTGAATAACTTGGTCGTTGTGAAATTTTTTAATAGAAGTGTAATTTTATAAATTTTGCATTTTATAAATTTTGAGTTTTGATATTTGTACGAAAAAAATTGCAAAACATCCAAAAATGCAAAATTTAAAAAATCGACTCAACGGCTAGCTATAGCATTGTCTTAAGCTAAAACTAAAAATCACAAGATAATTTATCCGAATTTTGGTTCTTGTAATTTTTTGCCCGAAATAGCTTAAGACTGCGCCAGCCAGCCGTGAAGTCGATTTTTAAAATTTTGTTTGTAAAGATACCCAAACTCAAAATTTACAAAAAGTTACAGTTCTAGTAAAAAATTTCATCACGACCAAGTTATTAAACGTAATCACATTATTTCTTGTATTTGTATGTAGTGGTGTTTCAGAAAAGTTTTCAAAATATCAATTTATTGCAATTTTTACAAATTTTTTAAGAATTTTTGTACTACAATAAGAAAAAAATTAAATTTTTTCAAAAATTAAAATATCACAACTCTAATAATTTTTATCTGATTTTCAAAGATCATTTTTAGGAACCAATAAATAGCAAACGAAGTGCATACCAGTTTTATTGTTTTTTAACTTACATACAACAAAACTATACACTCACGGTCATTTGGCGTGCTCCTATCTAACTTATATTAATTTTCCAATCGAACATGCTATTTTATATCCCAAACGTCACGTTTTTAACTAGTCATAATTTTTATTTTCGAAAATTTCCTGAAAAAGGCCAGTCTAATGTATATCAACCCTGATTAAAATTAATAAAAAAGTTATTTTAACATAAAAAACCAAATTGAAAACATGTTTCTTAAATTTATTCCGGTTTTAAAAAAAAAAAGAGAAAACGAGTGACGAAACAAAATTTCTGAACACGCTTTGGGCTAAACATTCGAAGTTTTTTTTGCAAATTGTGAAAATTTTTAGCTAATGCAATCAATTTTCAATTTTTGAAACACTTTAGTCAGTATTGATCCTATGACAATATTTTGTATCTATTCTTTTTAATTTTCTGTTTTGTTTGCACATCATTTTATGATCATATATTTTTTTACGAATACGAACTTTATATGATTAGTAAAAACACTCCAGTTATTTTTCCCTTTTTGTCTTAGAGTCATATATTTAAATTTGTAATTGTTATGCAAAAATTTAGTTTGTTACAAGACTGTTACACGACTATACCAAAGGTTAATGCCAAATAAGTTCTTGAGACAACAGGTTGCAACAAGTATTTTGCAGAAAAAACTACAAAACAGATTAGACAGACACTCTCGTTGATCGTTACATCAACTCTTCAGTAGTCTTCTGTGTTTCTGCAGTCTACCTACTTTGATAAGCTAATAAGCACAACTTCTGTTTAGTCAAAACAGATTTATTTGTGCTGTTTTTTGCCTTTCAAATGAATGTTTTTCTACTATTTTGCAAAAAGCAAAAGTTCAAAATATTGACTGCTTGCTTGAGTTAAAAACAATTTATTAATTCAATAATATTTTTAATAACCGACTTGGCGTTTGCTTAAATTAAGAAAATATTTTCTTGATTTTAGTCTTGTTCCAGGTTCTAGAGTCATATATTTTTTTCTTGTTTCAAGCACTCATTTATTTTATTTAATTTTTAAAATAAATGCTCATTATACAATTTGTTTCCTAAATTTTAGTTTTAGTGCTTGACTTGAGCAAATGAGGCTTAGTTCTAAATTTTCTTATATCAAGCAAAAGATTTGCTTAATATTAGCATATTATTTATCTTCGTGCACTAACAAGACAAGTATAGAAAAAGACTTAGCAGCTTGTTAGCAGATTAATGAGCTCAGCACCGTGTTTTTGTTAAGCAGATACCATTTGTTAAGTCGGAAACGTCAAACTTCTTGAGTGTAGCGATGAATCGTTTTGGGAATGAGTTCTAACAAGTAAAAAACTATTTTTGATTTGCAGCTTCAAAATGTAAATACTGCCCTTTATTAATAAAAAATATAAATTTTATAACAGTGTTGGTAGATATTTAGAACATTTCAAAGGTTCTGAGCAGCAAATGTATCAAAAGAGTTAACGCACTGTAATATAACAATTAAAACACATGTTTGGTTGCTGACTACTGCTTGTACGAGTTATTAAATCCACATATCTATTTCTGCATTGAAATTTGTCAAACTTACACTTGCAAATATCTTAGCAGGTGGGTTCACATCAACTGCTGCTAACTTTAACAACTTAGCAGGATTAAAAAATTTTACAGATTACCCTTAGTGTTTTATTTCAGAGAGAATAAGATACCTCCAGATATTTTTTTTGTCCCCAGAAGCAAAAAAATTCATGTATAAAGCTAACTTCTTCAAAGCGGACCACCCTAACGTCGCATACACACGAACGACAAAGTAAAAAATAAAGCAAAAACTATCTTTAATATTATAGTCAAAAGCAATTCGCCAAAAAGCATGCTTTACTTATTAGTTGTGTGTGTGACTCTCCGGCTGGTTGGTTACACTTGCCACTTAGTAGCCGGAAAGTCAAAGCAGCACCAGAACCAGCTCGAGGTGACGAGGTTGGCTAGTTTCATATTCCTCTCAAAAACAATTTGCTGAATGTCGTTCACTTTGAATGCGAGGCCTCGAAAAGTGCTGTCCGTGGCTTTTGTTTTTTCTTTCTCCACTTTTAAGGACATTTTGTAAACATTTCATTCAGGATTACCCTGCATACGAAAAGTTTTCAACGTAATGCTTACGTTGAAATTTGCATTAAGGATTTAGTTACTGTTTCAGCAAATTTTGCTGTTTCTCTATAACTATGTGTATGTTTTTGTACTTGTAGTATCTATAACAAAATTTCAATAAATCATTATGAAAGTCTAAGCTAAGGACTTAAGCTGAAAAAAGTTGACCGAAATACAAGAACAATAGTATTTTTTGTGATCTTAATTGTGCATGTTTTGTTTTTTTTTTATCTTTTTTAGAAAATTGCATAATAATAAAGGTTTATAACTGAGTTTTTGTGCCGTTCTTCTTTATGAATGATGCTAACAACAACAACAAAAAATATGAAATTCACAACACTTGAACAACAATGTAGAGCAATTGTCATCAACGAGAATGCGATTATATAACCCGCTTTACATAGAAGCCAAGTGGTACAGCAGCGCTTTATAGTCACCCAGCGCCATTGTTCAAATGCAATTTCCTTCCGTTATCTTGTTGGTGGGCACAACGAACAATAAAAGCAAGAATGAATAAACAAGAAAACAGCGATAAACATGCAAATTAAAATGAAAAACAAGATATTTTGCAAATCATTTCTTTTGTAGTAGCTACACTCTAAAATATGAACTTACATTTGCTATGGTTAAACTGAAGTTAAATTTTACTTAAAATTTTATAGTAACCTCTACATATTTTAAATTAAACGGTAATTTTGTTTGTAAAGTTAAATAATCCCTTCAACAAAATATGTTGAATTTTTCAGTAAAATTAATATTAAACGACACTTTTTTGCTTAATATACTGCAAGAAAATTAACCCTTTACTGTCACACTTCGCTTCAGTAACATAGCGGCCACACTAGGGTGATTTTTCAGCCTAGTCAAAATAATCGGCCTAGAAATTTAAGGATGTAGTCTGATTTGTTGACTAAGAAAATAGGCTATTTTTGGGAATTTCTCGTGAGCTTGCTATGAAAGATATGTTTATAAAAGTCGTTAGTGATGATCCGGGCTCGGAGTTTGATGACCTAAAAAACTGCAAAAAATTACAAAAAGGCCCTAAAAACTGCAGAAAATTACGTCAAAACTGACAAAAACTACCTTAAAAACGCTTACAATTGCATAAAAAATAAGCAAGAAATTTAGCCTTGAAAATAAAACATTACTAAATTATAATTTATTTAATACTAGCATATCCTAAGTTTTAATCTAACACTTGTTTTATTTTTCTACATACTCTTTCTTCAGTTTACCACGCGTAGAGCTTTTTTTTATTGAAGTCTACAAATAAAGCTACTCCTTTGTCGAAAGGTAGTGTTTTTCATTGAAGGGACTCTAGTGTTAAAGAAATATGTTTAAAAATTTGCGTTTTGACATTTTTTAGTACGAAAAAAAACAAATTTTTTTTTTTAAAAAATTACACTAAAAAATTACCTAAAAACCGAAAATGCTTTAAAAATTAAAAACGTGAAAAAATGACAATAAAATAACTAAAAAATCTCTAAAAACTACCAAAAAAAGCCCTAAATCTTGTAAAAATTACCTAAAAACTAAAAACGATGAAAAATAACGAAAAAATGTCCTAAAAACTTTTCATATTTGGAATTAAGGAAACATTAATGGACGTTTTAAATAAGCAGGAAATGTCTTAAAAAGATGACATGACATGGAAATCCTAGCCCGGTGATGATAAATGAAGAAATTTTTTAGTAATTTTTGTAAGTCTGTTTTTTAACACGTTTTTATTAGCTTCACTTCATGTTTGTATGTCCCGTACAAATCTTGGAATCCATTTTTAAGCAACTTCCCGATGAACTAGGGTTTTGAAATTTAAAATATAGCTTAGAACTGGATGACAATCGGGGCGGCCGTAGCCTAGTGGGTAGAGTGCGTGGCCCCTAAGCTAAAGAACCGCGGTAGCCCGGGTTCAATTTAAGCTCAGGCAGAAAGTTTTTTTCAGTTGAATTAATTTTTCTGTTCTGTCGTCACCTCTCTGCAGACAATGGCAAACCTCAGAGAGTAAAAATTGCCATGTAAAGCTTCTTGAGAACATAAGCCGTTCGGAGTCGGCATAAAACACGTAGGTCCAGTTCTCGGTCATTTGTGATCAAACATTTAATTCACGCACAACACAATAGAAGCTAAGTCAAAGTCCTTCCAAGGGCTGAAATTACCAGTTTATTTTTTTTTTTAGTGTGGCTTTTAAGAGCCAATATTGAGATAATTTGAAAAAAAAAATTTATATGCGCAGAGTTAGAAAAAATACGTTTTTAAATAAAAAAATCGTTACTCGATCAGTATTGAAATAAAGGGCTAAAAATGTAGAATGAGACGCTCAATACATAGCAGAACAATAGAAAAATAATGCTGTATATGCTTCTTTTAAAAACTAAGTGTATTTTTTAAGGCGGGTTAAATTGTAGGAAAATTTTTTCGCAGTCCGTCTCAGTGAAAATCGTAAAACTCGTATTATTTTAAGAATTTTTCGCGAAGAAACCATATATTTTTGGTAAAGTGGATTCCTCCAGATTTTTAAAAATATATAATCACATCAAAATAAATAAATGTGTTTGTATTTTTAGTAAAATAATTACAGCGAAGAAAGTACGAGAGCTCTGAAAAGTGTTTCTGTATAATTTGAGAACGTTGAACAAGATGACATTAACAGTTTTTTTGCAGCACGTCACAATTTTTTTGACAATGGCTTAAGAAAATGTTAATATTATACTTTTAAAAATGAAGTATTTTTATCAAAAAATGAGTAAGCTCTTGATTGAGACGATTTTTGTGTGTCTAACTGCATTTTTATGTAAAACGAAACATATACATGTATTGCTTACCGTGTCTCGCACCACGTTCAGCTTTCGTTTCGTTTTACATAAAGATGCAGTTAATTATTTTAAATCATCAAAAATGCTTCTAAAGGCCAAATTTTCAGTGCGAAATTAAAGTCTAGTCAAATTAAACCGATGTTAACTCACTAAAATTGGACGTTTAATCTCGGTTTTACTAGATATTTCAGCATTCGTTGAAGTTAAATTGACTTAAACTTTCATATGATGTTTCTTTTTTGCCTAAACCGAGTTTAAACGTCCAATTTTAGTGAGTTAATCTCGGCTTAATTTGACTAAAGTTTAAACTCGCACTAAAAAATTGGCCCTAACTCAGGTTTCCGAAAACCACACTGAAAAAAACATCTAAATGCAGCATAATATCTTAATATATAAAAACGTTTGTTCGTATGTATGTCTGACAATCATGGCTGAACTACTGGAGCTATCACCTCATATTCACGCCATATGTTCGTGTGGTGCTCCGGTTAGCTTTTGTTTGTGTTAGACTCCCCTAGGTGGCGTTGGGGTCGCTTTTTTGAAATTCTTTTTAATGGACCGATTTGGCTCAAATGCACACCATATAATACATATAATACTTTAACAAAATGACAAATTTTGGCAATATTGGGGCCGATAGGTGGCGCTGAGGTTTAGATATTTCTAAAAAAGTTAGTAGTTTCCCTGTATATAATTTTTTGTCAAAAAAATATAACGTGCTGGAAAAACTGTTAGTGTCATCGTGTTCAGCGTTTTCATATTAAACAGAAACATTTCGCTGTAATTATTCTACTAAAATTACATACAAATTTATTTCTTTTGGAAGTGATTATATATTTTTTAAAATCTGAAGGATTCCACTTTACCAAAAATATATGGTTTCTTTGCGAAAATTCTTTAAACAATATAAATTTTACGATTTTCACTGAGTCGCTCCGATTTAAAATTTGACCAGACTTAATATTTATTTTGCAGAATGAAAATGACAAAAAGTTAAAAATAACAGATTTTAAAATATCGCATAAAGTAAACGAACAAATTTTTTTTTCATTTTTATTAGAAATATATTTAATATTATATTTTTGTAAAAAACGTTTGTTCGTATTTTTACAATATTTTTGTAAAAAATATAATATAACATGCACAAAAGATGAAGGATAAAATAGTCTAATACTTTGAGTAATATAAATCGATCACGTGCGTAAAAAATATAGGCATGAGTTACATTATTACATATGATTTTAGTCTACATAAAAAACACTATTCCTTCATAAATATTGCTAAAAAAATATATAGCAATTTTTAAAATATTGCCTTTTTATCTTGTGATACGAAAAATCCGTTGATTTAGGAAAAAATAATGCTTCATTATTTGGCTGTTGCGGCCACACTGGGGTGATTTAGTACCCCACCTTCCACAATGTATCGTTGATAGCGCTACTAATACTTTTTTCTTCTTGTATGTACCATGCAAGTAATTTAAATTTCGCGACAACATATTGATCGTACGACAAATATGATTTTCGTAGTTTTTAATTACTTTAATTAAGTTTAATTTATCCTGTGGTACATATTCACCTCTTGTGGCCGCTAAAGCAAAGTACTCTGTTCAGTTTCATGTGAAATTCCACTCAAATCTCTATACAAAATATGACAGATGCGAAACAAGCGTGGACATTTTCACATCAATTTTTGTCAGAGCAGTACTCTGTTCCGCAGCGTGAAATTATCGCAACATGTTTAGGAGCAACATTTTTTTCACGACAATTTAATTGTACTGCCTATTTATTTTGAAGTGAAAAGAGAGAGATCATATGAAATCTCCCAACATATTCTCTGAATCTCTCTGAGAAACGTTGCCATAGAAATTCCTCGCCACAAACTTTAAGTCAGAAATTTCATGCAACAAGTAAATAAATGTTGCCAGCAAAATTCACGCAAACGAACAGAGTACTAGGCTTAAGGGTTAAGGCCATCTATGTTGAATTTTCAACATCTATGACAATCTCGTGTTATTGCATAATTTTTTCACTGTAGTCTGATTGGGACAATGTAAGCAGTTTGTAATGTATTTCTTTCTTTTTTAAATTGACAAAATTAAGTAAAATAAATGCTTTAGTTTTTAGCTAAAATGTTTTTGCAAATGTTATGGTGTAAAATATTTAAAATCAATCTAAAATATGTGTGTTTATTAAATGTTAAGTAGTTAAAATTGATTTAAAAATTAACCATTTCTTTTTATTTCCCTTACTCTAAGCTTATACATAATACGTCAACAATTTTTGTATGTAAAACTTACATAATTGTTCGCCAACTTGTTTACACTTGTTACATTTATTTAAAAATTATTTCTTTTTTTTATGCTGATTCGAGAGAATTATGAGCTTGTTTTCATTTCTCCATTGTTTCTTAAGCTTGTCCTTAAAATAATGGACTTATAGCCTTATTCTCGTTACTGACAATTGTAAATTCATTGAGATGGTAGTTTTGTATGTACTTTTTTGGGTTCTGGGTGTTGGAAACTTTCAAAATGTTTCGCAAAATTATTTTTTGTGACTATATAATCTGGTGTTGACAGTTTTGTAAAGTTATAAGCTTTCGATTGCATTTTAGAATAAGCAATCTTTACAGTTGTTAATTGCTATAGTTGTTAAGGCTATAATACTAAAGTTTTGCTTGAAAGCAAATGTAAGATGTTGCTATTATAGCAGTAATAGTTTTTAGATTAATACATCAGTGGTGGTAAAATTGAGTAAAAGTTATTGATTCTTACCAACATAAGAGTAGTAATTTTAGGATTATAATAAAAGAAAATTAATTTTACTACGTATTGTAAAGATACCCTGCAGTCCAAGACATCGTGTACGAAAATTTCATGATGATTTCTTAAAGAAACTTTCTGCATGAGATACATTTGACGATAATTCTTTAACAAATCTGTCTTGTTTTCGTTCATCAAAAACATAAAGTTTTCAAACAATGCACGAATTTGGAACTTTTATGTGAGATTTTCGTCAATGAAATGTATAACCGAATCGGCGTATTTCGTCAACGATTATGAAAAATCGTGCATGAATCATTGAAAATTTCTTTAAGACACAGACTACTGGGTAATGTTGAATTGAAAGCGTACATTTACTATAGTTGTTGTTGCTTATCTGTTGCCTACTGCTATTGTGGTAATTTTACACAAAAATTTTTAGAGTGTAGTTACAGATAATCAATGCGTTTTAAAAACAAGAAGCGGCTGCATACTTTTAGGATGAATAAATATTTTGTGTATAAAGGCGACCAAAATTGCTTGTGTAGGAAAAAAAAAACAAATAATAGAACATATTTTATACTCTGATAACTGTACTTAAATCGATTTATGTAGGCCAATTTATGTGTTACAGCCCAAATGACTTTAACCGCCTTATGTTGTAAATCGAAAACGCAAACCAACGACAAGTAAGACACGAGAAGCACTAATTTTTCTATACAAAATTCTATTAGGCGGTAAGTACATGAAAAGCGCCCTAAAATTATGCAGCATTGATTTAGTATTTTATGTCATATTTAAGCGCCACAAACAAATAATTCATAAGCGACAATTTGCTACTTTCGTCACACACATTGTATGGGTAGAAAATATGATGGTTGTTGTAGTGGTGCTTCCAAACATTATTGCTTCTCGAGGAAGTTGAGGAATTACATAAATAAATCCCATAAAATTGATCACTGACACGCATACGCGACCTAATCCGAAACATTTTGGCTAATCAGAAAAATATGTTCGCCCTCATGTAATAAGTCCAATAGCAATGGACGAAGAGTAACGACAGAACAGTAAGCATAAAGTATAAAAAGAAAAAAAAAAGAATGAAAAATAACTGCAAAGCGTAAATAAGCTGAAATTATGCAAGGATGTGAGTTTAAGAGGCATGCTTTTTGGGGTAAAGTGCCTATCTTTAAAAGAGTAGACAAACAGTAAATAATTTAGCTTTTCCTGCAAATGCGTAGCATATTTTCGGGCAGCATTACCAACATTTGCTGTTTTATGGCAGTCATTAATTATAACAAAAGCTTTTAATACGGCATCACGATGCAAATAAAGATCGTTGAACATCATTGAACGAAAATTCAACGCCTCGGCTGAAGTCAAATATCTAAAGTAAAATAAATTTTCAAAGCTTACTGGAATTTGAAGTTTATGAATATAACCATAAACAATGCTGAAGGCAGTAAAAAAAAGATAGAACTCTGTAAAGCATTGTAAGGAACAGTGGTGGCGATTGCATTTAATGAGCAGTCTTTAAAAAATATGAATAATTTATATTTTTTTAAAAAAAATTTGTGATTAGTATAAATATTTGGTGACCATGTTTGGAAGGTTTACTAAGAAGATTACGCGTTGAAAAGTGTGTACAAAGAGCAAAGCTGTTGATCTCGTCTTTTAGCCGGTGACCTTTAGCCTTTAGCCTTGCGGATTGCATAGAATTTATCTTAAATTTACTTGACGTTAATGACGACATTTTAATGCTGAGCGATTTTAATTTACTTGACTTAAAATGGCATTCTTCTGACGATGAAACACATTTTTGTGCATTTAATTCGAAGACCAAGAACATATTTTTGTTGACAATATATGTTCTGACTTACAACAAGCTAGTTGTATTTATAATAGTATGGAAAGACTGCTTGACCTAGTCTTGACTACAGACAGTAACAATGTCATTGTTCAGAAAGCACTCATGCTTTGACAACTATTGATAATTACCATCCACTTTTGAGTATTCGGTATAAATCCGATAGGGAGAATATGATAATATGTTGACACAGTTTATGAATTCAATTTCAAAAAAGCTGACTTTTTGAGGTTTAATCATTTACTTTATAGTAAATTAAATATAACTATAGAATATATAAATAATAATAATCTGAATAGTTCAATAAATTTTTTCTATACGGAGCTCTATTCCATGTTTTCTCAGTCTGTACCATATAGTCTCAAATTTGCGAAAAATTCTACGTACCCTTGGTGCACAAAGGATTTAAAGACTCTTCGCAACAATAGGAATAGGGCATGGAAGAAATATGTTTGTAGTTTGGACTTCAATGACCTAGAAACTTACAAACGTTTGTTTCTAGAATTTGAGAATCGCTCAGCTGCATTATATAATGAGTATTTGGATAATATGAAGCTGAGTATTTTGTCTGATCCAAAAATTTTAGAGATTTATTAATGCTAAGAAGAAGACTGATGGATTTCTTTCTTCTTTCAAACTTCAGGATGGATTAACTGACGTTTCCACCATTATTTGTGGCCTATTTGCCAATCTTTTTAAAGAATCATTTTGTTCAGATTCTTTTAATCCTGATTAAGCGTATTTTGATTATATCAACAATGCACTCAAAGTTTCTTTGGAGCATATATCTTTTACCTCAGAGGATATTTTTAAGTATATTGGATCAATCGATGAAGATTTTAGCGCTGGACCAGATGAGATTTCTGCCGCAGTATTAAAACAATGCGGTTCCATTTTGTGTCAACTACTTTCGTACTTTTTAATTAGTCAATTAATGAAAGTAGTTTTCTTCTTTTCTGGAAAAAATCTTATATCAGTCCTTTTTACAAAACAGGTTGCAGGAATGACGTCACTAATTATAGGCCTATCACTAAGTTGTCTTCGATTCCCAAACTTTTTGAGCGAATAGTGTACGATCGAGTGAAAATTCACTGTGGGCAAGTCATGACAACTCGTCAGCATGGTTTTGTTACTGGCAGATCCACTGTGTCTAATCTCCTTGATTTCACTACATTCTGCTTAAAATCTATTGATTCTGGTAGCCAGGTCGATTGTATTTACACTGACTTTAGCAAAGCTTTTGATAAATTACCACATAATGTAATTTTATATAAACTAAATTAATGGGATTTCTACAATATTTTGTGAACTGGATCAAATCGTATTTGATGGAGAGATCTTATGAAATACGGTTCCAAGGCGTGTTGTCTTCTGAATTTGTTGCTTTGACTTGAATCCTTTGAGGTTTGGTGTTCTAAAAATAAGATGTTTTTAAATCCAGATAAATGTCAAACTATGGCTTTTCGCGTAAAAGGAACAATTTTATTTTTGATTACAAAATAAAAGATACTGCTTTAAGTCGTGTAACTACCGTCAAAGACCTTGGTATATGCATGGATTCTAAGTTATCGTTAAACATGCATATCGATATAATTTCTAAAAAAGCGTCTTCTATTCTTAGTTTTATAAAACGGTGGGGCAAAAAGTTTGATAGCTTAATAACAACTACAACGCTGTATTATTCAATTGTGCGTCCTCACTTGGAGTACGCAAGTCAAGTATGGTCCCCACATTACAATGTGCATGTTGATCGTATAGAAAGAATTCAAAAACGTTTTGTTCGGTTTGCTCTGAGAGGCTTGAGTGGAACTGACACATTTAATATTCCTCCATATGAGGATCGTTTAAAATTATTAAAGATGCAATCTTTAAGTGAGAGAAGGAAATCTGCTGATATCGTATACTTACACCAACTTATAACTGGTGTATTCGATTCTCCAGAACTTCTTTCTCTTATAAATTTTAGCACTAACTGTAGAAGCAGTAGAAACTCTAACAACTTGATTTATTTACCATTTAGTAGAACAAATTATATGTTAACTGCTCCATTAAATCACATGAGTACCTTTGTTAACAATTGTAGCGTGTTTGATATTAACTTGTCGAAAGGTCAACTCAAAAGTAGATTGAAAACTATGGTATGATTAGATCTATGTAAGCGCATGGTTAGTTGTAATGTCTTGTGTTGTCCCTGAGCCCAACCCATATTATGGTGGGTAAATTTTTCTCCCTTTTTGTTTTTTTTTTACCACTTTTATCGATATCTTTGAGATATTTCAATGATATTTTGGTTGGTTCTTAAAATGATTTATTGCGGAGAAATTGTGGAAAAGCTGTAGTAGCTGAACTCTATTGTTATTGCATGTTTGTAAAAGCAAAAACAGGCACAAGAAAAAGTTCTAGTATGAGATTTAAAAAAACGTAGGTTTTGCGATTGACACACATTTCGACGAAATTTCGGTCATGCCCAGATTTCATGTCTCTGATAAGCTTCAAACTTTGGGGGTCAATAACATTTAAAAATAATGAAATGGCATATTTTAAAAAATTGCAGCACACAGAAAAAAAATCAAGCCTTCTATGCTAGAATCAAGCAAGAAGCGCTTATAATTTTCAATTCAAGCATTATTATTCTTGTAACGAGAAAATAAAAAGTGTTCTAATGTAAGAAAAATTTACTGAGTCCAAAAATATTTTCTTGAAACTATTGTATATTTTTTCCTGATCTATTATATTCTGGTAATGATCATAATTTGTTAAAAAATTTTGCTTAGTATGAGAAGGTTTTTTCTGAAAAAGAAAAGAATTTTCTTAAAAAAAAGATTTTGCTTTGTTAATTTTTGCTTTTTTATTTAATATTTATTCTAAAATGTTACATTTATTTTAACAAAATTCAAATTACATATAAATTTTAATGTAATTTTTTTAATGTCAATTATTATGATTTGTTAATTGTGTTTCTAAAAATGTAAAATTGATTTCTCTTATTATAAATTTGTATTTAATCCCTGAAGAAGCAGAAAAGAAATCTGCGAAACGTCGGAGGAAAACATAAAGTAAATAAAAGTTATTTATTTAAACCATCATTATATAAACAAACAAAACCAAAAAAGCCTAAACGTAATAAAATTAACCACAACAAATTTAAAAACTCTGTAGGCTTAAGAAGTTATAACTTCTGCTTCTAAGTTTGATCGTCTATACTTGGGCGGTGGTCGCAATGAGTTGACAAGTGGATCAGATGAAATTAATAGTTGATGTAGCAAATTATCATTTGATCTTTTTCTGAACCTTTTAATTTTGAATTAAGTTTAATTTATATGAAAATAATGAAGTATTTAAAACATCATTCGGTTCCTAAAAGGAAACAATACATTTTGTTAATAATCAATCAGGTGTATAAGTTATATTGTGTTCTTGTATATAAGATATATTTGTGTCTTTTTAATAATGTTTTAATTTAAACAAAAATATATTTTATTACAAAATCATTCTTTCTTTCTTTCTTTGGAATAAAGTTAAAACAACCATTACTATTTCTCATAGTAAATATGTGTTATTGATAAAGGATTAACTTTTTTTTTACTCCAGCAATAAAAAAATAATTAACTTGGCAGTTTATGCCTACTTATAATTTTATCATACTTCAGCATCTCAGTGTCGAATAGTTTCAACTGTAGCTATTTGTATTACATACGTTTTGACATTGTTTTGCTTTTTATTATGACTACATTCTGTTGTAGCTCATGATTTAACAGCAAGCAAAGTAACTATTTAAAAAAGAGAATTTCTTAAAAAGTATTAAAAATAAAATTATTCAAGATGAAATTACTAGAGATTAAATAACATGCAAATTTAAGTACTAAAAATAAAAATAGCAACACAAATTGCCAAAAAAATATCCATTAAATATTTATTTTCGCAGTGCAATTTGTCATTTCTAAATACAAGTACTTAAAAACCATTTAATAGGCATAATATTTCTGATAATGAGTGCTTGTAATTTTTATTTAATGCAGTTATATTTGTAGCATTTTATCTTAAAAGAGCAAGAAACGGCTGCTTGGTATTTTTATAAAAAGGTACAGTATAATCTGATATAACTATAATCTGATGAAAAAGCGCAATGGAACTTTTTTAAATTAAAAGTTGGAATACTAGGCATAATTAAAATCAGATTTTCGAGGAAATATCGATTGACCTATTTTTTTACTATTGTCACTTAATATTGCTTTTTTTAAATCTTATGAAAAAAATTATTTATGTTGACTTTATGACTTTATTGACCTTAAGCTCGATAAACGATTTTAAACTGTCAAACAACTAGAATTTGTATTTAAAATCAAGTATGATTTAAACTATCAAACATTTAGAATTTGTATTTAAATCATATAAAGTCAACATAATAAACATAGAGGTCATTTAGGTAAAAACTTTAATCAAATGGTAGAGCTCGACCAAACGGAAACAGCTGAAAAACAAAATCAGCAAAAATTCTAAAAACAACTTCAGTAAACATGCTTTGTTAGTGCAGAATTCCAGCAGGCTGTTGGACTACATATAATATAGGCATAGAAACTAAAGTAAAACAGAAATACAACAACAAATGTGGCATTATGAAATTAAGGGAAAAAATGAGAAATTGAAGCTTCAAAATCTCATCGCCCCGATGGTGCAGTGCGTCTACGCGCTTGCACGGGCAATCACAAAGATTTCTGATGACGCGTTTAGCACGCAGAAATTGTACAATAAAATCAATTTGCTAGTGGTTTTTTTCCTTTCATATTGAAAAAACTTTGTTGTTGTTGTTGTTTCTTTAGAAAAATTCGTTAGAACAATTAATTGTTTCTAACTTTGACCTTAAGCTCGATAAACGATTTTAAACTGTCAAACAACTAGAATTTGTATTTAAAATCAAGTATGATTTAAACTATCAAACATTTAGAATTTGTATTTAAATCATATAAAGTCAACATAATAAACATAGAGGTCATTTAGGTAAAAACTTTAATCAAATGGTAGAGCTCGACCAAACGGAAACAGCTGAAAAACAAAATCAGCAAAAATTCTAAAAACAACTTCAGTAAACATGCTTTGTTAGTGCAGAATTCCAGCAGGCTGTTGGACTACATATAATATAGGCATAGAAACTAAAGTAAAACAGAAATACAACAACAAATGTGGCATTATGAAATTAAGGAAAAAATGAGAAATTGAAGCTTCAAAATCTCATCGCCCCGATGGTGCAGTGCGTCTACGCGCTTGCACGGGCAATCACAAAGATTTCTGATGACGCGTTTAGCACGCAGAAATTGTACAATAAAATCAATTTGCTAGTGGTTTTTTTCCTTTCATATTGAAAAAACTTTGTTGTTGTTGTTGTTTCTTTAGAAAAATTCGTTAGAACAATTAATTGTTTCTAACTTTGACCTTAAGCTCGATAAACGATTTTAAACTGTCAAACAACTAGAATTTGTATTTAAAATCAAGTATGATTTAAACTATCAAACATTTAGAATTTGTATTTAAATCATATAAAGTCAACATAATAAACATAGAGGTCATTTAGGTAAAAACTTTAATCAAATGGTAGAGCTCGACCAAACGGAAACAGCTGAAAAACAAAATCAGCAAAAATTCTAAAAACAACTTCAGTAAACATGCTTTGTTAGTGCAGAATTCCAGCAGGCTGTTGGACTACATATAATATAGGCATAGAAACTAAAGTAAAACAGAAATACAACAACAAATGTGGCATTATGAAATTAAGGGAAAAAATGAGAAATTGAAGCTTCAAAATCTCATCGCCCCGATGGTGCAGTGCGTCTACGCGCTTGCACGGGCAATCACAAAGATTTCTGATGACGCGTTTAGCACGCAGAAATTGTACAATAAAATCAATTTGCTAGTGGTTTTTTTCCTTTCATATTGAAAAAACTTTGTTGTTGTTGTTGTTTCTTTAGAAAAATTCGTTAGAACAATTAATTGTTTCTAACTTTGACCTTAAGCTCGATAAACGATTTTAAACTGTCAAACAACTAGAATTTGTATTTAAAATCAAGTATGATTTAAACTATCAAACATTTAGAATTTGTATTTAAATCATATAAAGTCAACATAATAAACATAGAGGTCATTTAGGTAAAAACTTTAAAAATTATTTATTTCTATGACTTTTAGAATACAGTTCCTACTAATAAATATTATAAAATTTTTTTTTACATAATTTGTTATTATTACTGTATTGTTATTATTATAATATTACTAAAAATGAACTTAATCCTGTTTCATTTGGAAAAAATATTCTGATAAGTAAGGTACGTCTTAAATATTGGTACGAAAAGATAAAGCACATTTCAATAAAATGTTCAAATTTTTAAATTTTCAAAAAAAATCATGTTTTTTTATTTTAATTTTGTTAAATACTAGTATATTTTCTGTTTTTAAAAATAAAAAAAATTAACAATGCCCATTATAAAAACTTATTCAAAAATATTCTTAAAGACAAAAGTTGTACTTCTTGGATGTTGGCATACAACTTTTGCTTTGCACTCAGTTTTTTGTCTATTGAAGAAACTTCCAACTTAAACAAATTTTTAAAACACAAATCCAAAATTTGTCAAATCTCTAGGTGCTGTTTTTCAATCAAATACATATATTTCTTCTTAAATAAAATGTCTTTTTTTTAAATTCAACAAAAAATTGTTGGTACTTTTGTGATCCTAAAACTGAAAAAACCGCACTGTGTACCGTGATGCTTAACAGAAACAGGAACGTTTAAAGTGGACTATCGCTGGTGTTTCAGTATTTTATGATGCAAAAGGGATGGGATTGTGTTACAAAATCAATTTTGTAAAAACAAAAAATTTTAAACATATCAATTTTTTTTTGTGATCCAAACCTCAAACTAATACCGAACTACCAAAATGAATGCACGTCAGATACTTTCACCGCTTATGTGGAAGAAAATGAAAACCTATTTAAAAAAGTTAAAGAAAGTACCAATTCGTTTTATTTTTTTAAGCATTTCTAACCATAAGAACCCTTGAAATCAAATTTGAATAGTTTTTCATAAAAGATCTCAACAAAGCTGTAATGTACCATAATTTATGCTCCACATCTGCTTAAACGTGCTCTTCCTGTGAAGGATTATGTGCATTTCATATCCTAGTATAAGCATTTTCGCAACGATTAGCAATTATTTGTTCTACTTTTTAGACTTGGTAAATCTTCTTTTGTTTATTTGGTTTACATTTTTACAGTTTTGTTGGTTTTTTTTATTCCTTTTGGGTTTTTTTTTAGTCTGGTTTTGAGTTCTGCTTTACGTGTTACGCGTCAAACAGTAAAACATGGTAATTACGTATGACAGATATTTTGTATGTTCTTGCCCGCTTTTCTGGCTTTTTTTGTTTTTGATTTATTACGGTACAGCGTTTGAATTAATGCATACTAGGATGGGCTGATTTGATGAAATAGCTTTTTTAGATGAAATTTTTTTATTTGCGAACAAAATTAGAATTGTGGGGTATGCTTTTTTTTCTCTGTGAAATAGTATGTAGTAATTCCCATTGTGACTTTTTCTTATTTTTATACAATTTTGTACTGGAACTGCCTTAATCGTTAGTTTGTTTTTTTCTTAATTTATGTCAAATATTATTTCCTGCACATTTGAAAAAAATAAATTTACAGGACATTAAAAGTATTGCTCATTTAACTTTTCATAATATAAAAAGTTGGACAAGTACGTTAAATATGCCTTTGATATAGGTATTGTGTTTGCAGATTGTAGTGAAAATGTATGAAAAAATTTTGATAGAATATTTTAATCCTGTACGACTATGTTTAAAAGTATTTTTTAACTAAGCGTCACACTGTGACGGGACATAGTCCCTTTTTCTTGATGACATAATTCTAAAAATTGGATTTGGGATTATGCATAGTTTCAAAAATGTCATCCCTAAATGCCCTAAAAAAAGAGGACATAATTCCACACTAAAAGACTTAATAGATGGTCATCCAATTTTGGGATTTTGTCCGCAAAATAAGGGGAATTCTCTATTTGAGTTATGACCGTTGTTGCTATGTCCCGTCACCTGTGGCACAGTGCCATAAATGTCGAAAACTATTGTTTTTGAATATTAACTGTTTCCAATAGTTATTTCTTGTGCTAAGAAAGATCAAAAAGAATTAACATTAGGGTAGGGCGATTTGAACATCTTAATGGGCGCTTCGCGTTTCTGATTCTTGGGATTGTACTGAGCAAAAAAGTCCAAGACCATACGTCTACTGTGAAAATCGAGCTTCTAGATTTTGACTTGCAGTTTTTTCTCAGACTTTTGTCACTTTTTTTTTTTGATATTTTGGATTATAACAGCCAAACCATTAAGATTTTTTTCTTAGTATTGGATCGAAAATCTCAATGGTTTGGCTGTTATAGGCCAAAATATCCAAAAAAACGTGACAAAAGTCTGAGAAAAAACTGCAAGTCAAAATCTGGAAGCTCAATTTTCACCGCAGACGTATGGTCTAGTGGACTTTTTTGCTCAGTACAATCCCAAGAATTAGAAACGTGAAGCGCCCATTAACACTTTTTTCCTTCCATACTAATCGCCCCACTCTAATTAACATACTTAGAAACTTTCTGCAAGTTGTTATTTTCTTATAAAAAATTGTAGGGAACTACTTTAACTTATCAAGTAAACAGCAAAGAGAAGAAGTTTCTAAAGATAAATTGATTTTTAAAAGTAAAAAAAAACACCAAAAAACACCTTTCCAATTTTTAAATATATACTGTTCTTAGAAGTATGTAAAATCAAAAGCTGATATATAGTGTGCTACTATTTGCTACTCGGCTATTTATGACAAATTAATTACAGTGGCCGCTGTTGTTGTCAAAGAGTTTTTTGTGTTTGGTTATCAAACCGAACTCATGTAACAGTTGAAAAACAAAATGCTATGATAGATTTTTTAAAAATAAAAGTTTATTTATTTTGCAAAGAATTTAATTTGTGGAAACGAAATCAAAGCTAGGTGGTGGAAAGCTTGCAATAGTAGCCGTACATGTATATTTAAAAAAAAAAAATTTGGAAATTACTGAATTCTACACTTAACTTGAAATCATTTGAGAAAATAAGTTAGAATTTTATTTTTTATATTGGTTCCAAATAGTTTTATTGAACTTACCGAAAATTCTTTTTGCGGTGAACTCATCAATTAAATAGCAAAAAGACACATTCTTATGAGGAAATTAGAAATTATTTTTTAGTGTAAGGAGCTTATTCTGACAGCTCACTCACTAATTATATATTTAGAGGCTTTCCTTTTCGAAAATTCAGGAAGTGAATCTTCCGAAAATTAATTTTTATAAAAGAATATAAAATAAAGGCTGTAATGTTCTTCAACCCGGTTACGACAGGAAACAAGTATGTTTGCCAGCGATATTTTAGTTTTTATAAATAATCAAGTAAAATATTGGATAAGTAAAAGTCATAGACAAAGGTCTGGGCTACCTAAGCTACCTGAACATTCATTTTCTACTCGCATCTAACTCCCACACAAGCCCTAAGTTGGCTAAAATAAAGGTTTTAATCCTTTTGTTATTAATCTACGGAAAATTTTACCGTCGTGACATTTTTAAAATGAAAAAAATATAAGGGATAGTTCTCTATAGTGAGACCGGTTTTGTTTTTTCTTCATCATTTTTCACAATGAGAATATTTTTGAATTCCAAACTTATCATTGGATTGTTATTTTTAATGGCTATCTTTTTGCTTAATAGAGTTTATAGTTTTGTTGGAAAATTTCTTTGTATTTTTTCAAAAATCTGAAAGGCTTAAAATCGGCTTCAGAAATTTTTGTCTTCTAATGTGGGACTTTATCATACATTCAATAAAACCAGATAAAGCGTAAAGTCATTGAAAAGAAAACTCCAAATTATGAATTTTTATCTATTCAGTTAACCTTTAACATGAATGTAATCGACATTATTCTCCAGATTCACTAAGTCTTAGTCCTAGTCACAGTTCCACGAACGCAATAAATCAATTCTTCATCAACTTGCGAAGTATCATCAAAGTTCACATTCACCTTTTCTAGATACCGTTAAATACTGGTATTCGCTATGTTGTATGCACGCGCAGTGGGTCATTTATAATGTGGGTCATAATTCATGGACATTTTGATATAGCATCAGAAATTTATTTTTTCACTGCATTTGAACAGAAATCACTCTGAAATCTTAAAGATAAATGTAAAACCAACACAATGCATATCTGCCGTGCAAAGCATAAAACAGTTAACTGCATTTTTTCTAGTTTTGAGATAATTAGACGTTTGTGTTTTGCTTAAACTTTTAGATGGATTTTGCTTTGCATAATTTTGTGCTATCATTGATTTCAACTTTGAATATGTATGAGTAAAAACGTGTTATGGCGATCAACTGTTTTTTGCATTGCATTTATAACATTTTGCTGTAGTTAAGTGTAAATGTAAATATATATTCTATTAAACAATGCATGGAGAATTCAAAAAAACGTGCAAAGCAAAAAACATGTAACATACATTAAATGGTTTTTGCTTTTTTGAGCAAATAATGATCAAATTATCACTGCCAAAAACGATAAAAATTTTTTTCTGAAATTTGTTTCACTATATTTGGCACAAATATATAAACAACACGTATTTTCTATTCAAATCCATATAAAAAGTAATGGCGCATTGAAGCTACTCTGCCAATGTCAAAACCTTGGTAATACCTGTGGAAAATATCGGAGAAAAGTTCAAGTCCCACATTAGAAGACGTCCCACTTTAGCCAACTCTCCCTTAAGGCCGCTTTACATTATCCCACTGTGTGTTAACACATGTCAAAATTTTCATGTGTGATAGAATGTGAGATGGTGTAAACAACGGAAAGCAATGTGTGTTCGAGTCTGTTTTGATTTTTTTGGCATGTCGTACCACATTTTATTTTTTGGTTTGTTTCTTATTTCATCACACATTCAATCCCACCAGAGATGCATTTTACCATAAACTTACTTGAAATTTATTATTTATTGAACTTTGTAGAGGCTCTAAATGCATTGAGAACCGATTCATTACTCAAATTTTCACGTTTTAGTATAGTGTAAAGTATAAAAATGTGGTGTGACTCTGTGAGATAGTCTTAAAGCGAAAAATTAATTTCTTCATACAAAAATTAAAAATGACAGCATGATGAAATTCAATAATACTTTCTATCTCACATATCGTAACACACAGTAGGACAATGTAAAGCGGCCTTTATGTATTTCGAAGTTTTCCAATGCTGATATATGTTGTCATTATGTGAAGGTGTGTAGGGGTTATGAAAAAAATGGGGACTGTTATAACTAATGTGGGAGGGCAAAATAATTATTCTAAGCGAAGCTTTTCACTCACCAGTAAGAAAAAACTTAAAATCAAAAAGATGAAACTGTGTGTTCTATGCTCACAATTTTTGCTAAATAATTCTGTATCATATATTATGATCATTTCTTAATTTCATAATTTTATACTGACATTGACTGCGACGCAATGCAAATCAAACCTGATTGAATGTCATACAAAAAGCAGTAGAGAGCAAAAAAAAAACAAGAAGAATTAAACAAATTATTTTATACGGTGAGTTGTGGTAACTGTGTACCTCTACAATTTCATTACATTTGCGTAAGGGTCTATAATTTAAATGGTCATGGTGGTAGCAGAAAAAGTGAGCGTGGCAACCTATACTTTTTTTTATTTTGGAGATCCTTAATAAGTTCTGTGCAGAAATTGATGTCTCTTGGTCGAATTTTTCAATTCAGCGTTATATAGAAGGTAGCACGGGTTGGATTTTGATCATTTTTTAAAAATTTCTTAATTTGGTCAAAGGAAATGTGCATGCCAAATTTTGTTGCTCTGCAGCAAATCCTTCTATTTTTGGCCAAAAAATGTATGGGATCGCCAAACGGTGCGTCATGGGAGATGGGTCAAAATTGACCGCCTTTTTAAACTAAAGGCAGCTAATTTTGTTAACTTTTATAATGTGATATGTTTATTAGTTAAAAAATAAATAACAAAAAAATGTTGTCAATATAATGACATGTTTTATTTCCTAATAACAACATGAAAATGAATTAAGATTATGATCTTTAGATCAAGTGAGTTTTCAAGAAGGCAACAACAACAACAACTCTGTATAGAGTCAATCACTTAGCTGACTAGACAGTCTGTTTCGGAAATCGCTACATATTCCTCATCAGTAGTCTTTGAGTGATTAAGCTGTGATCAACTCACTGTTTAAACTAGCATATGAATGTGTAGATCCTCTAATTCATTCTCATGAATTGTATGGCTGCTAATCATATGACACTTCAAAGCAGTAAGCCATTTTAGATCACCGCCATCAACTCTATCAAGGGTTGCCATCTGTTCTAGTTGCTTCTTCATTTATTTCAATATTCATTGGTGTTCGATTGTTTGTCGAAATGCACCATAGAAATGAAACGAGTTTTTGCTTCGCCAGAAGCTAGTGTTCTAACTGAAAGGTGGCTATTTTCACAACCAAATGTTCAATTACACATGACTTTGACCGAAAAATCGATCAATTATTAGAATATTTAATTAATTTGACATTAATTAAACTTATTTGGCCGTGCTCTGCCATAGTTAAGTTAATTAGTTTTTATGATCTATTGAATAATTACATGAATTAAGATTATGAGCTTTAGATCAAGTGAGTTTTCAAGAAGGCAACAACAACAACAACAACAACAACAAACATGAAAAGTTTTCTATTTATATCATAAATATAAATAAATACCCGGAGTTGAATAAGTGGGTAAGGCAGACCCTACCCCCACGTACGTGTAACAAATTTTCACTCCTACGAAACCTTTTCCAAACATGAGCGAAAAAGACCCATACAAGAGAAAACAAAAATAAAATTTCACTAAGGATCTGTGAGTACAACAACATTGTCAAAGGTATACATTAAGTAGATGCCATACTTTGTATTTAAGTACAACTGCATTTTTATTATTCATATTTTTTGCTTTTGATGTGCTGTATCTTCGTTTTCGACCTTTCATTTCATATCTTTCAAAGAATGTTATGGCTTATTGAGTCAACGAATTAATTTTTTGTATCAGTTAAAAAAAAAACAAATTACAAGTAAGGGAAAAGAGGAATTTATTTGACAGAGAAATTTTTTTCTGTGGAGAATTTGTCCTCAAATAAGAAATCCATTATAAGAACTCAATTTCATCAAATCAGCCCACCCTAATGTAGGCAACATTAAAGTATTTCTCTAAGTCGTTTATTGTGGATATAAAACGCTCTGGTGACCTTTGATGCGAAAGGTCATCTTGCATAACTTAAAACTTGTGTAGGAAATCATGGTTAAGTCAGGCACATACTTGACTATGTTTTATCATTGCAATCTTCGAGTTCTTAACTGTGATATATTGAGTACTATAAAAAGAAAAGCTGAGCTGTTGTTGATACGATTCGCAATACAGGCTTCTACCATTTTATCCAAAATCTTAGAGTATTTTTTTCGTGTTAAAATTTAAATAAAATAAAACCATCTATAAAAACTTTTTAAGGGATTCCGCCCGCATCAATGCTGTTTTATATTAATATGTGTCATCTAAATGACCTAATGGCACACTTAATGGCTCAATTAAGTCTGCTTCATCTTAATAGTTTAATAATGAGATTCCAACTTAATGTTTTCGGTCTATTTATTGCATTAATAGATTTAATCTTCACTTTTAAGCCGATCCTCAAAAAAACTTAAACTAATAATGAAATTAGTTTTCAAAGTGTGCTTTTCGATATGCTCAAACAAAACACTCCATCTACTTTCCCCTCATTTTTTGACCTCATTAAAGAGAACCCTTTTCTAACTACAACAAGGTTCTTCATTTTCATTAGATTCACCTGCTGCCTGTCTGGTGCCACATGGTTGGCACTTACTTATTCGTTCGTTGCTTTATTAGCTTAACCAGCCACTTAAGCTCCCAAAGGCACTGAAGAGGTAGTAATAAGAAAACTTCGATCAGAATTTTTGTTAATTGCCAAAAACAGTTTTGTTCTCAATACCACTAAACAAACCAAATCAACAGCCACCTGCTATCCGGTATTGCTTGTGCCACATTCAACCCCCACTGCTGAATATTACCATGTAAACCAGCTTTAAGTAGCAACCACTTTTGACACTTCCTACTTCCTTCCCCCCTTCCAGTAAAATTCTCCCACTATAGCATCTCTGTTTGAGTAGATTACCCAAAATTAGGTCATTGCAGCTGTGACACTTTCATGCACTTCTTCAGCACCTGATTACCTTTTCGAGAGGTCCATGTAAATGAGAACGCTGCTGGGTTAATTTTACCAAGCGTGCAAAACAGAGTAAAAGCACTTGATATTTCATTCAAGTGGATTTTAAAGTCTTCTCAAGTGAAGTTAATGTTGAATATGATTCTAATGATGTTTTAGGAACTGTTAGCTGGCTTTGTTGGTGGTGTTCTTTTGGATAATAAAGGTGGCAAAGATTATTGACATAGTGTGCCTTTTTGGTTCGAAAAAGTTTTTATATAAAAGGGTTGATAGAGCGATAACTAAAAACTGATAACTAATTGAGTTCAATCAATATTAATGTAAAGATTTGGTTTTAGCAGCATTTACTGCATTATTCTGTATCACGAAGAAGCACACCAACGATGAGAAAGACACAAGAAGCAATACAATTTATGAAAGCGTTTCAACGTTTATGAAAAATCTGTATGAAAAAATGTGTTTATAAAAAATTACAAATTAACATTGATTTAAGTTTATTTGAACATGGATCGGAAATCATTATCAACACTATTCCTTCGAACAAAACCATTTTTATGAGAATAAATCCTATACCATCAGACTATATGTCCTATAAAACTTTATAGGATGTTTTAAATCCTGAAAATAAATTTGAGCTTTTTGTAAAAAAAAAAAAAACCTAAAATATTTTTTATTAACCCAACCTTTCCCGTCTTTCAATATCGAAAAACCTTAAAATTTTGTAAATTAAGAAAAAATCGTTTTCCAAAAATAATCAAGCATTCAATGCTTGAATCAAGCAAACAAGCTACAGCTTACACTCAAGCGTGGATATCTCAATTTAACCATTTTGCTAGAATTGGGCATATTTAGAACACATGAATATAAAGAAAAAATATTTTTCTTAGAATATTTAGAATATTTGTTCTAGATTCAAATCTGAGGTGAGAACAATTTGTTTGATTAGATTTAGATTGAAAATTAAAAATTTTGTCTTGATATGAGAAATTTCTTTTCCAAAATATACAAATTATACAATTTTTTTAAATTATATTTGAGCTTAATACCAAATAAGTTCACGAAGCAATAGATTGATTGCACCACCAACAAGTTTTTGCAGAACAAACCACCAAGCAGACTGGACAGACTGTTTCGTTGATTGCTACATTGACAGTCTTCTGTATTTTTCTGTGATTTGTGCTTTATTAGCTCTTTGTGCCTCTTTTATTAGCTTATCGAACAACTTCTGTTTAATCAAACCAAAATAATTTGTGCATTTTTTTGCCTTTCATAAGAATGTTTTCCTTCTATTTTTCAAAAAACAACAATTTGGTTGAGAATAATTTGCTGATTCAAGTAAACAATTTTCTTAATACTGGAATGTTTTCAATTTAGTTATTAATTCTATAATATTTTAAATAGCCAACTCTGCGTTTTTTTATATTAAAAGAATATTTTTTTTATGTTAGTCTTGTTCAAGGTTCTAGAATCAATTATTTTATTCTTGTTTCAAGTAATAATTTATTTAACCCAATTTAAGAAATAAATGCTCCTTATTATAATTTTTTTTCACTTCAGTTTTTATTGAAATATTAGCAAAATATAAGAATATTATTTCTCGCCGTGTACTAACACGACAATGTAGGGTTTTATTTCACAGAGATAAAGATACCTCCCAGCGCCTGTCCAAGAGCTTTAGGCGCCCCCGTTCGACTTCGATCATGCGCCCCAAAAATTGGAATAAAATTGAAATAATTTTAATAAAAAACTAGTAAGGAATTATCTTCGACTGGGCCGAAGTTAAAATACCCCCACGGCCGAATTAGAGTACATATAAAATCTTAAGCAAACTGTTAAATATATTTAAAGAGATTTTCCCGTTTTGGTTAAGTCACTTTGTATGGGAGGTAGGCGTGATTTTCATCCGATTTTTACAAATTTAATGCTCAAAATTCAATATTTAAGACACTGTGCGAAATTTTAAGTCATTAAATTGATTTTTGTGGAATTTAAAGAGATTTCCCGTTTTGATTAAGTCACTTTGTATGGGAGGTAGACGTGGTTTTCATCTGATTTTCACAAATTTAATACTCAAAGTAAATATTAAATATTTAAGACACTGGGCGAAATTTTAAGTCATTAAAGAGATTTTTGTGGAATTTAAAGAGATCTTACCGTTTTGGTTAAGTCACTTTGTATGGGAGGTAGGCGTGGTTTTCATCCGATTTTGCTCATATTCGAACTTGAACTCCATTTTTGTATAAAAAGCTTATATTTTATATTTCGTTCTGATAGCTCAAAAATTACGGCTGCTATCGTGGACACTTGGCTAAATCGACTCAGGAGGTGATGCTGATCAGTAATATATATACTTTTCTATACCGGCCACGCCTCCTTATCGGCGTTACAAACGGAGTGACAAAATTAGTATACCCCCATTACGTTTTTTAAACGTGGGGGTATAAAAAACTATTTTTTGTACGAAATGAACATTTTGTGTATTCAGATTGTTTTGTGTTATATTTAATGAATAATATGGATATGTTTTTTTTAAAGATCAAAGAACCATGGCATGCGCCTTATACAAAGAAGGTTTGGTCTTTGACCTGAAAGGAAAGTGATAGATTATTTATAGGAATTGATTGCAACCATACGTGAACTATTGATTAGGCGAAACAAACGTGAAAGACAATTTGAATATCTTTTAACCGAGGCTAGTTTTATGCCTTAACCTCGGCAAGCATTTCCAGCCCTTAGTTAGTTGTTTCTGTCCTTTAATTCCACATTTTCCAAAATTAAGCTGTGGATTTTTAGTTTTCCATAATTCTTAAATGTAGGAACGAACAAAGAAAGTGAAAAGAACTATACCGAAGTTTGGATTCGAACCAGTTACCGCTGGGTTGATAGTCTAGCACACTCTCTACTAGACTACAAAAGCCGACAAAATGTTGCGATATTTGCTATTTAGTAGAAAGCATCATTTCAAGGATGAAAATTGTTCGATAATTTCATGATATTGTAGCTAAGCCGTTTAATCGATCTTGTTTTATCGAATTTCGAAGATAATTTTTAATTATCTTTAATTTAGAAAAACTTCTTTCAGCTGATGCATTCGATATAGGATTCGTAAATATAATTACGTATGCAATAATAGCATTTGGCAGCAAATTCTCCATACTGTTGGCTTAAATGCTATTCTGCCAAACTGAAACTACTGTCATTTCTGCTATTAGCCCGTCACAAAGAAATTAGTTTTCTTTAAAATATTTTGTTTAATTTAGCATCCGACCGAATGTGAATTTTTCTGCCGAAGCCAAAACTGAATGTTTGGCAAAATGGTAATAATCTGCTGAAGTCCGAAGCCGAATTGCTAACATTTTTTTTAAGGACATCTCAGGTTTTTTTTTATTTATCTGTCTTGAATAAGTCTATGAAACGAAAAATTTTTTGAAACTTTTTTGAAAATGAGGTTTTGAACGTCGCTTTCATATTTGGAATCAATGTGCGACGTTGAACTTGGTCCAGAAGCTCTTGAAGCTCCTGCCCAAATGTGCGCATTGCACTCAATTTTTGGCCTTATATATGAGGTGTAGATCATGCGAAGATCAGCTGGATAAATTTTTTTCTGCTCCGTTTTATAGCATGTTCTCACGGCACTCTGAATTAAGTTATTCGATCTGTGAATTACGATTTTAAATTTCCCCGTTCTTACGAAGCATTCGTAATTAGGTTTGACAGATGTGATTTGTTTATTTTATTTTGGAGTTTCTTTGAGTGAAGATTTGTTGCAACACAAAAATGAAAAAAAAAGAAGTTAAATGTTATATCAAAAGCTTATGAAAAATGTATCTTTTTTGTTCTTCATTTTGTCTATTAGCAAGAAAAAATGCAAGCAAATGGGACCAGGCAAGTGAGCGGGCTTTGATTGCCATTTGAGGCGAGTTGCGAGAATGCCTCAAGAATAGTCACATACTGGTGGAAATGTTAGCAAAGTTGCATAAGCAGAATTTTTTCATCTCGTCAACAATTCTGTTTACAATTTTTGTTTTTAAAATCCATGTGCAAAATAAATAGTCATTTATTATTTAAATTCATTTTTAAAGCAAAAGTACTCATACTGAGTGCTGACAGCTATTTGTTTTGTTTATAGTGCAGTTTTCGATTAATTTTCGATAATATTTAGTGAATACCTTCGAATGAGGTAATTCAGATTGTCAGATAATGTATGGCGAATTACTTAATTCGGAACATAATTGAGCCTTAAATTGCGAATGAGAGCCGAATTAAGTAATTCAAGGTGCCGTGAGAACATGCTTTTAGAAAACCTAAGCACTTGGCCGCTTCTTTCGGCACATCGAAAATATAAACATTCCAACATAAATCAGATTCACAAGATCCTCACTCACCATTCATTCGTAATGAGGGGAGCTAAGGGACAATCCATCCGCTTGTGGGTTAACAGACAGAACTGGGTCTTGCTTGATTGAACTCTACTCTATTAGCAAAAACCCCAATAGCTAACATTTATTTTCTCAGAGTAATCGTGGGTCTAGTAAGTAGTACCTACTTTTTTTAGACCCATCTTTGGCTTTCTTGCTTCGAACTTGATCAGTACACTGCTTTTAAATTCAATTCAAATTTATACAACTAGTAATGAATATAGTCAATCAAATAGAAAATTATTGATTTTCTTCTACTTTTCTTATTATTTTAGCAATATCACGAGAAGACGGTGAGGAAACAACGACGCATCATCATCATCACCACCATCATCACCATCATCGTGGTGGTCACAATCACGGTAGCAAAGTTCCATACAATGGTTACAATTCCGATGAATATCTCGACAGACTGGAGCCAAATGGGAATTTACCAGCCGATAAATCAAATTGTAGATATGGGGGTAAGTTTTCCATATGGCTTTGTAGTGATTTAATTGAAAACACACTTGACCTGGTTTTTGCTTAGCTCTGTTTAATTGCAAAGTTTGTGTGTTTTAATTATTTCCAACAAATAACTTTAGTAGAGCTGTTTTGCTATGCGGTCAAACATCTTGAACTAAATTCTAGTAAATCCTGTATTTCCGACAAAATAAAAAATCAACAAAAACAATAAATATACACACGAATGGTCAAATTAATAGGTGCGCGTCTCACCTTCTTATTTAATACATTTTTTTTCTTCTGTGAAACACTCTGTTATAAATAATTGATACTCACCACTATAAAATTAATCTGGCAACTCTGAAAACATTAAAGTAACGGTCTGATTATTCGAGAAAAGTAAACACACCGATTAGCTTGAAAGTGAATTGTGCTTGTACAAAATAATAGGTACAGTTCAATTTTTTTGCGGTTTTTTTATTTTTGAAGTGATTTTGGAAAGTTTTCTTATTAGAGATAAGTTGCTAGGATATAGAAGCAATATTTTTGCAACATAATGTTTTTATTAGATTGGCCGAAATATGCATTGTACTGAAGAGGAACGGCGATTGGTATTCAAGCTTAGAGACCCTAAGAATGATTGCCAAATCATTGGGAAGGTCGTTAAATTTTGTTGGAAATGCTCTCAAATCAAAATCTACGACGGAAACCCGTAGAAGATAACCACATTGTCTGTCTTTCCAAAAAGGACCCATTCTCATCATCAAGAGTGATTGCGGCAGATATTGGCAACGCGGTATCCTCTAGAACTGTACGTATGAGAGTACAACGAGCTAATCTTTCAGGAAGACTCGCCAGAAAAGTGCCATTGCATCGAAAAAAAAAATTCGGCTATAAGGTTACAATTTGCAAAAACTCACTCAACTTGATCAGGACCTCAAGGCTATAAACAGTGGTGTAATATTTTGTGGAGCGACGAAACGAAAATAAACTTTTCTAATGATATGGGAAAGAATGTTCGCCGCGCCAATGGCAAGGAATTTCACTTTCGCTTCACAAAAAAAAAACCGTTAAGTATGGAGGGGTAGTATAATGGTTTGGGGGTGTTTTTTTGGAATGGGGTGCATGCAATACACCGAATAATGATACCATGGATAGTAGGCTGGTTATTACTTGTATGGAGAAAAAAAAAGTTGGTCCGATTTAAGTCAGAACCCCGCCATTTTTTTTATTTACCCTAGATTCAGTAACATAAAAAATTTTTTTTTGATCAGATCACGGGAACACCTGCCGCCCTGAGGTTAAAAATAACAAAAAACTCTATATTGGTTTCAAAATTAATTAATTTTAAATTAGTAAATAAATTTGTTGTTTTTAATTTTATTATATATGTATTTCTATTATTTTTTATTCAGGTTGTCAACACAACATTTTATCTAGATAATACTAAGGAAATATGAGGTCAAAGTTGCAAAAAAAAAACAATATATTTGGCTCTTATATTAATTTAATCTCATGAAGCTCTCAACATATTTTTTATATTTGAAGTGTATTTCTGAGGTATTTTTTTAAATAAATTTGAAATTCGCTTAATAGTTGCAGATCTGGTTAAACAGTTTGTCTTCTACATACTTACTACCAAATTACTGAAAAGTAATATGATATAACTTTGTTCGTCTGTTGCCACCTTTTTTTTTGACAACCAATGTGTTCAACACTTTAATGTAAGGCATCAGCTGTTTTTTCGCGCCTTTTTATTTGAAAACTTAAGGTGCAGAGTGAATAACAGTGAGTTTAAATCGAATTATATAAAATAAAATAAAAATGCCGCGAGAAAATATTTATATAATTGGTGCAACGAGTTCTTGTAGTCTAAAGTCTAGGCAGTAAGTTGCCCTCAACTCTCGACTGCCTAAAAGTGTTGTTTTATAACTTAAGAATAGTAAAGCTGGATTTATGTGAAAGTGCAAATTTAGTTATCGACGAGTGTTTAATTTTTTGGAAAAAAGCACGAATCCCAACCAGACATCACTCGGACTGTGTGAAGAAAATTAAAAAAACTTATGAAGAATGGCGAAATCTAGGCAAGGGTAAAAATAAAGGATCCGCAGGGTTTCTTGCAAAAGAAAAACTTTTTAAAGAAACCGTTCATAATCTTTTTAACATTGCTCATGCAGACGCTCTTCAGCTTATATAAATTCAAGAAGACAAAGAATTTTTACTTTTGCAAAGACAACCGGGTCGTCCGGGATGTATGCTTGGAGTTGATATAAGATTGTCTCAGAAAGAAAAAAGAAAACTTACATATCAGGAAAACGAAACTGCAAAAAGAAAGAAAAATGATGCTTGTTGCTCTCAAGGTAATTCTATAAAAAGCTTAGTTGGGGCTGATTTTACAAAATATTAATTTTAAGATCAAGTACAACATTTCTATGAAGACACTTCGGAAAGCGAAGACAACTCAAGAAGTATCATTGGTGATAATATATTTCCAGGTAATTTCATATAAATGGTGTTTTTTTAGAGGCATAGAACTTTTTTTTAAAAATAGAACACAACAAATTCAATTCAACGACCAAAATTTTGGCTCGACTTGGATGAATATTTTCCAAAAAAGTAAATGTGATCATGAATAGATCCATTGTATATATAGCGTATTAGCTGCTCAGTAAGTTTGGCGAACAGAGCTCGAATTTTGGAAATAAATTTCCACGGTTTGTAAACGTTGTTCTAGTGTAAGTCTTTGCGTAGTAATTTGCCAAAGTATACTGAAAAAAAAAGTCAGAGACACTTCACCAGTATGATAGCTAGTTTGACAGTTATCCCTATCGGAAATTCTATACCTCTTAAAAAAAAAACATCCTATACTAACGCTCGTATTCATAAACAAATTTTGTCGAGTGCCTGAAATTTCTCCATACATTTTTTAAGACGAACATTTTAATAGCTTGTAAATAAAATTGTATGAATACGAGTGCAAAACTCTAAGTTAGTGAGGGTTTTCAATAAAAATATTAATTTTAAGTTGAAGCTGAAGCTAAGGAAGTTGAAGTTGACGAAACTTCGGATAGTGAAGACAATTCAAGAAATGTAGATCAAGAATTTTATATACAGGGTCTTGGAGTTTGCCGTGGTAAAAAACAACTTATAGATAAACGTGTCTCAGCTGCCTTAGATAAATGCAAAGTGAGTGATCGTGATGCTGTGCACTTACTTACAGCCTTCATCGAATGTGTAGGACTAGAGCCTGCTGATTATATAATAAACCGGAGTAGTATTCGCAATGCTCGTTTGCATTTTCGCGAAGAAACTGCTAAAAAAGTTCGGTCAGATTTTAACAATTTTAATACTGATTTTGCAGTAATCCATTGGGACACAAAATTGCTTCCTACTTTGACTGGCGATAAACATGTCGACCGTATTCCAATAATCGTGACAGCTCCAAATGTAGAACAATTGCTGGGGGTGCCAGAAATTTCATCAGGCACCGGCAAAAATATTTCGTTAGCCGTTTATGATGAATAAGAGAACTGGTCACTTCTACAAAAGGTTCAGGCATTTGTCTTTGATACAACATCCTCGAATACGGGTCGCTTAAACGGAGCATCATTTTTGCTGCAACAGAAATTGGGAAGAGAAATTCTATTTTTAGCATGTCGTCACCATGTTTTGGAGTTGCTTCTGCAAACTGCTGTCACAGAGGCCAAACTGTATGTTTCATCTGGACCCGATATTTTAATTTTTAAACGATTGAAAAATGAATGGAAAAATATTAACACAGCGAATCTATCAAACTTTAATACCAGCAAATATTTAAAAAACACCATTTGTTCAGTACGTGATGAAATTTTGACATTTTGTATGAATAAAGTCAAAGATGATCATCCAAGAAAAGATTACAAAGAATTCATAGAGCTTGTGATTATTACGCTAGGAGGGGTTCCACCTGGTGGAGTTAAAATGCATCTTCCAGGTGCATTCCACCACGCTAGGTGGATGGCCAAAGGAATTTATTGCCTGAAGATATTTTTGTTGCGATCAGAATTTACAATATCAAAATCTGAAGAAAAGGCCCTGGAACGAGTTTGTGCATTTATCATAAAGATTTACATCAAGGCATGGTGTACAGCGACGGATGCAAATGAAGCTCCTTTGAACGACTTTCAATTGATTCAATCATTGTATGACTTCAGAGACGATGATGAAAAAATATCTTGTGCATGTTTATCGAAGTTTAGGAATCATTTATGGTACCTTAGCGAAGAGTGTGCCGTATTTTCTATTTTTGACGAAAGAATTTCCACAGAAATACGTAAAAAAATGGCAAAAAAGCTTATACAATTTAAGGAAGGAACTTTTCTTGCAGAAGAAGATCTTTCTAAAGCAGCACCTAAGAAATTTGAAATAAACATAAAAGAAGTTGCTAAATTTTTACGCAAAGATTTTCCGACAGATTTTTTAAGTGGAAAGTCTATACAGTTGTTCAAAAGATTTAATATTTCAATTGAATTTCTTGAAGATGATCCTAATGAATGGAATCGTAATATTAGCTATCAAACAGGCAAAAATATTATAAATAATTTATGCGTAATAAATGATACAGCTGAAAGAGGCGTTAAACTTATCGAAGAGTTTAACGATAAAATAACAAAGAATGAAAATCAAAAACAATTTTTGTTACAAATAAGTCATGAAATTATCATTAAGTTTTAAACAAACCAATTTATTTTAATTTCTGTATCTAGGTTGTACAAAAATATAGAAGACAGTATCCAGAAAGTACCCGAAAGGCGTTAAAAGCACCATTTGTCTAAGTTTTAATCAACAAAATTGGAACCATTTGCTACTTTATATTTAAAAACCTCTTCAAAATAGCATTTATAATTTTTTTTTTTCAAATTATTTCAGACATAATTTCGCATATTAGACACACACCAATTTCCGAAAAATTGTTTTATCTTAAATCAACAGTGAAAACTGGTTTAAAAGATCTATTAAACATAATAATTGACTTAAAACTAACAAGATAATGCCAATATAGTGAGATTAATTTTGTGTTTTTTTTCGATTTGTAAACTTAAGTCCGTTTGAATTGTTTTTTAATTTATTCACGTTGCAATAATTAGTTAAAAAAAACACTACAAACATTAAAATTGGTTAAACGAAATACATCCAATGAGGTTCACAATTTTTTTTTATTGTGTCACCTTGGATTCCAGGGCGGCACATGTTATCGTAATCCGATCGAAATAAAATTTAGTTTGATACTGTATCTGGGGTAAATAAAAAAAATGGCGGGGTCCTCGCTTTAATATTTTGATTTTAAAAAATAACAACCAGCCTAATGGATAGTTGCTGAGGATAACATGCCCCTTAGTTGGACGTTCCAGCAGGATAACGATCCGAAACACACCTCCAGGCTCATAAAGGATCGGTTTGATGGCGAAAATGTCAACTTGCTAAGCTGGCCAAGCCAATCACCGGACCTTAATCCCATAGAAAAACTGTGGGGCGAATAAAAACACGAATAGCCAAACACACCTTTTCAAATAAGGAGAACTTATGGGAGTTTGTACATAAAACCTTGTATGAGATCCCAATCGCAACCTGCCGCAAGTTGAGCTCCAGTATGCCGAACAATCGGCTAAAAGTAATCCAAAATAATGGTGAATACACTGGATATTAACCAACTTATGGTTTTTATATGTTACATTATCAAAAATTTTACAAACATCCATAATTTCCTTTACAGATCTTCTTTATACCTATTTTTTTGACCAGCTGAATTTGATATCTTTTTATATAAATGTATACAAAACATATTTCTCTGCCTTTTTTCTAAGTTTAACTTATTTTTTATTTAATGCAATGTTAATGTATAACATCCGTTTGGTTTTCTTTTAATTGAATAAATAAATATTTTTTTACTAGTAAGAATAAAGCTCATGCGTGTACCTATTATTTTGACCATATGTGTACATAAGAATCGAATGAAATCGGTTGCTGCATTCTTCCAACATTCCAACATGTATTAAATTGTATTGAAAAAACTTATAATATTTTTATTAGAGTATTAATTCCAATAATATCAGTAATAAAAATTGCAAGATATGAGATTTTTCTTCTTCTAGAAACTCAACACTTATTTTAAATTCGTAAAAATATGTGGCCACTTAACACTTAATCTGACATGTAATCTTTAGCATTTAATTTCATTACTTTATGCTATTCCATTAAAGATTCTCCTCCTTATGTTGACTACCATAAAAATAAATCGTAAAATATTCTCTGCTATCGTCTATTATTTATTGCCAAGTAGTAGTACTACATGGAAAAACTTCCCATAGCAACAGCCATTCATGGTTAGATACGAGTGCATAAGTGTGTATTCAATGTCAGTGTGCGTGGGTGTTTTCGAGGCTTGCTAGTCTGCTCTAAAAATAGGCCAACAACTGTTATCTGCTTGCGAATTACATCCTCCACCCTCTAACATCATTAAAAGAATTGAACTTTTTTGTTTTTGAAACAAGTGTAGTTTATCACAACAACAACAACAACAAACAACAGCGACAACAAGTATAGAAAGAACAAAAATTAACTTCTTTGTCGGTTCATTAATAATTTTTTAAGCTGTTTCCGCTTCAAACAATTCGCTTCGTCTTGCTTAGAATAAATTAAAAATGGTAGATATCGAGAATTTAATGGCGCATCGAATACAATGCGAGCGAATGAGACGCAGACAATTCACGGGTTGTTAACGGTATTCTTTATAGCTAAATAAATTTGAATGGTTTTATAATATTTCCAAATCAAAGGCCAACCCCCACCCCCTCATCCTCTGTACTCCCTTAACATGATGGCAGTTTAACGAACTTTAACATTGTTTCTATTTTTATTTTTTTTTTTTTTTTGCAAACTTAAAACTGATTATAACTTAGGATATAAGTGATAGGATTTAATAGGGGGAACAAAAAAATTAAATGCAAAAATTCAACTTAAAAAGTAGCTATTTTAATGTTCCAGAGCTCCAGAGCTCAATTTTATTGCCTACCTTTAGGCACAATTCTATTATGAAAATTGATTTTATGCGTTCATTGAGTTAATGGTTTGTCCCTTTCTTCTATACTGCATCTGCTGCCTTCACACCCCAAAAACAAATTATTCAAATGTCCTTTAAAATACAAAATTTAATTTTCTTCTATGAATTGTTATAAATATGTATATATTGTGTGAGGGAGAATTCATAATTTTTGATGGAACTTGACAAGGAATTATTTGCAGAGTGTTGTGGTATCTGCCTGTTTCTTAGCATTGGGGTTGCATGAAACTTAAAACTTATCGTCTGTTTGTGTGTGTCGTGTCTATGCCTTTAATCCTGGAGGTGGACGATAGTAGTTTGAAACCCATAATTTATTCATACAACTTGACAACGAAGCTTCACAAGAGATTTCAGCTTTTTTGTTTCTTCTATAGCGAAAGTTGTTGTTATAAGTTTAAGCCATGACTCTTTTTTTTATTATTTGTTTAGATATTCTCTCAAAATCCTCATTATCCTTGAGCAACTGCGTTCCCATAGTCTGAATTGTTCACAATTACAATACAGTAAGCAACAGTAGACAGTCGAAAAAGCAGTCTTAGCAATGTAATAAAACAGAAAATTTTGCCATTTCGTTGTGTTCTTTGAAAATTAAGTGCTGACTGGTGTTCCACAAAAGATACAAGTACAAATTGTTCAGTCCTCAAAAGTTTCCTTATTAAAATTTAATAATAAAGAAATAATAAAAGGAGTATGTCACGGTCTGGTAACAATGTTAGTTTCTTACAAAAGACTTTATTTTATTTTTGCTTTGGTCTGATATCACAATAAATGAGACACTTATCTTGAGAGTAGCAGGCAGAGTATGAATCGTACGTTTTCTTTAGTGCTATTAAGGGTGCATATACTCGAGCTATGGGATGGTATTTAACTTCTTCTAACAAGAATTTTGAACAAAAATAGAATGATGGCATCAGAAATGTAAGAAAAAGGTAGCAAAAGGTAATTTGGTTTCGTTAATGGGTCAGTGGCGGCACATAATTTGTTATGGATTTTTATACCCCCACGTTTAAAAAAAGTAATGAGGGTATATTAATTTTGTCACTCCGTTTGTAACGCCGATAAGGAGACGTGGCCGGTATAGAAAAGTATATATATTCCTGATCAGCATCACCTCCTGAGTCGATTTAGCCATGTCCGTCTGTCCGTCTGTGTCCACGATAGCAGCCGTAATTTTTGAGCTATCATAACGAAATGCAAAATATAAGCTTTTTATACAAAAATGGAGTTCAAGTTCGAATCTAAGCAAAATTGGATGAAAACCACCCTACCTTCGATACAAAGTGACTTAACCAAAACGGTAAGATCTCTTTAAATTCCACAAAAAACAATTTAATGACTTCAAATTTCGCACAGTGTCTTAAATATTTAATATTTATTTTGATTAAATTTGTAAAAATCAGATGGAAACCACACCTACCTACCATACAAACTGACTTAATCAAAATGGGAAAATCTCTTTAAATATGTTTAACAGTTTGCTTAAGACTTTATATATACTCTAATTCGGCCGTGGGGGTATTTTAACTTCAGCCCAGTCGAAGATAATTCCTTACTAGTTTTTTTATAAAAATTTATTTTAACATACAAATTTTACCCAATTCATTTTGAACGATAAATGCCTTCTTCCGTTCTTCGATATCCAACTTTTATTTCGAATCAATTCTTTTCAAATTCAGATGTTTAACAGTTTTTATTTTTCAGTAGCGTTCGTAACCCACTAGGTAGAGTGCGTGGCCCGTATGCTAAAGAACTGTAGTAGTCTGGAATTTCATATGAGGCAAAATGGGTTTTTCAATTTAATTAATATTTTTGGTCATCTGCCCCTCTCTGTATACAATGGCAAACCTCAGAAAGTAGAAACTACCATGTAAACTTATGATTCTCAAAAGTTTTGTTTAAATTTATTTCTATCAATATTGATATTTTTTTAAGGTGATATTAAAAGTGAATTAAGTAATTTACCTTATTGTACTTATGTAATATACGCTATACATTTTCAAATATAAATTAAAGTATATAATCCTTTCTGGGCATTATTTCTTACTAGTAAACCCGTGTGGAGTTAAAACGCCAAAATCAAACATACCTAGATTTTATTTTAAGCTATTGAATAGATTTTGAACTGATCGATACGCGGTATTTCTTATTAAATTTTTGTGTAAATTTTTAAAAATTAAAAGTAGTCCGACCAATAGTTTAGAAATCTTTTTTCAACTGTAAGAAATCATTCCTGTATCACTTTGATAGTGTATATATTAATTCGTAGTTTTAGCTGTGAAATTATAAAAGATTTTTCGATATAAATTACAGTTTCATAGCTATTAGCCGATAGGTGGCGCTAAATACCTTACATATTCTTAGGCATATGCTGAAATAAGGAAGAAAAAAAGCAATATAACAACAATTATATGCAAACTTTAACATGCTATAACTTAAAAAATATAAATTTTTAAGAAATAAAAAGTTCAGTTTGCACATTTGCAGGTCTAAACCTACCAAACCATACTAAATTTATTAAGATTGGACTTGTACTTAAAAAGCCTTACGCCGGACAAAATTTGCTTATGTCTTAAAAATTCTCTTAAAATGCGTTCTATTTTTTTAAAGTGATTAAATGAAATTCTAATCCCGAAAATCGTAATGGCACACCCAAAAATATTGAAATGCATTCCATGGAAAATATTTGTTTCGAGCTTTGATCATTTTACCTTTTTTACATTTGGAAAATTTGCGAAAACGTTCATTTCATCCATTTGATCGTTTTTTGTGTATAAGTTCACATAAATTCTTATGAAAATTCTATCCATATTTGTCCATTGTTTAGAAAGGAATTTTGGAATAAAATGTTTACTTTTCTGATAAAAATTTTTTTTTAAATATCATAGTTTTCTTAGCCATATTTTTTTAGTGTTTGCAATGCAGTTATAACCACGGAAATTAAATTAGTAAACTATGTATGTACATAGTTTTGATTGGGATGATTTTCAGATATCTATTCAGGAATGCAGTTCAAGAAAGAGCCTAAAATTGGTGAATGGAATTAAGAAGAAATATGGAATTATCTGCGACTGGACTGAAGCGTACTTACTCCAAAAGTCCCTTTAACTGCCTTTGCAACGGAAGTTCTAACTTAACATTCGTTTAAGAAGTTTGTGAAATATGAGTTTTCGTAAAAATCGATTTTCGACGTTTTTACCGATTTTTGTCAGTTTTGTGCAGCACGTAACTGCGCCAAAAATTACGCCAATCTTTTTTCCTCCAAATTAAGTTTTTTATTTCCGTCAGCATCACTGATTTCATGCATGCAAAATTTCGAAAATGGTCATTCCGTACGTTTAAAATAGAATTGCTGAAAAGGTAAACAATTATGACCTTTCTCAAAATTTGTTTGTATAAAAAAAGTAAGTAGCAAAAATATTTAAAAAATTAAAACAAGCTTTTAAGTCCATGGGTTCTCAGTCAACCTGATGAAACAAAGGATTGGCTTTGGTACACGCGTAACAGAATTATCAAGGAAACAAACAAGAATCGACATATTGTATACAACATCGGAACAAGTGGTAGCAAATGCTTATAATGTTTTATTTACCGGTGAATTCTGAATTAATGGTGAGAATTAAAATTCATGTAATAAGTTGGGAAAATTATAGTTCTGCTAATTTAATCGAATTTTTGAGAAATTATAACCTGAATGTAATTTTAAACAGCTGTGATATTGAGAGCTTACTCTCAATATAATAAGGTCCAAACATTTAATAATATACTGATAGAAATAATGAATAATGTAACATATAGAAAAAGTGTGTGTAAAAATCTCATAAATGAGTGGTAAGACTCTGAACTAACCCGTATAAATCGAAAAAACTCGATCTGTGAAACATATTTAAAAGAACGGGATATTATACCGAATATTACAGAGTAAAAAAGAGTATAAGAAATAAATTAAAATAAAATTAAAAACAATTCATGGAAGCAAAAGTTAACATGGCTAGTGATAATCCTAAAATAATGTGGAAATACTTAAGGGTACCTTTATGTAATATAAGTGATTCTGCAGGCGTTTTTGAAAGAATACTAAAAAAAATGTTCAGATGATATATTGATATAAAGTTTTTATTGATTTCAGCAATTATTAAAGTTGTTTTTTGTGACGTCATATGCGTGTACGTGACTTTGTCATGAAGCGATGCGAGAAAAGTAGGAACAATTCGCTTGCAGAATAACATGATCTGTAATTATCCAGAAATGAACTTAGAAGTCCTTAATACATTATGATTAATACATATAATATGAATAATACATAATGATTAAAAAAAATTTTTAATTGGAGTTTTCATTAATCTTCAATTGTTCCGAATCGTTAAATATTTTTTTCATAGACTACTAGACTAGACTTGAGTTTCAACAAATAACGACAGAAATATATTATTAATGCGGTACAAACTTTTTAAAATAAGTTTGCAGAGAGAAAATTCATTTCGGAAGGCGTTATTTAAGATACATGAATGACCTCATCAATCATCAATTATTATAGTACCGGAGTCATGGAATACTTCCAAAATAATTCCTACAGAAAAAGTTACGAATACCAATAAGCCGGAAGAATTAACCAAATAATACACTTCTGTGTGCAGTAGGCCATTGCATGAGCACATGGGAAAATTTACTTATTTTATTTTCGTAAAGCACTCCTCCCCCCTGTGTTGTTCCAAAATAAAGGGAAGAGTCCATACAGTTTTTTATGGTATGTGGCCGTGTTTTGAACCCCGCGTACACCCTTTTTATAATTGAGCTATTTTTATATTTTTATATATAAAACAAAGTTGTAAAATGTGTTACTAATTCCACAACTCAATAACAGAGTGTCTGATTGAGCTTAAATTTTGGCAGTATATTGTTTCCGACTACGAGATAGTTTATGGAAAAAAATACCACACCCCGTTTTACCGCCCCCAAATCAATAAAAGTTCTATAATTCAGTCGATTTAAGTCGCATAAAAGACAAATTTGGTTATTTAGTTTGTATGGTTTCCGTCGGCAACAGTAATAAAAATGGGTTTCCACGCCCTCCTTTCACCGCCCAAAAATCAGTGAAAATGCTATATTTCAGACGGTTTCGGTCGTATAAGACTAAAATTGGATAATTTAGTTAGTATGGTTACTTTCGGCAACTGTAATAAAAATGGGCGTAGTTGAACTATGTTTACGCCCACTTTTCAGGGGATAAGCGTGGAGTAAAGCAAAGCGTGCAGGTATACATTAAATTAAACTGAAATTTTAGCAGCTGATTTTTTTCGAGTACGAGATGGTTTAGGAAGAAAAAAGTTTCCCACAGCCCCTTGTGCCGACTACAAATCAGTAAAAATTACCTACAAAAAATGGCCTGCTAATATAAAGTTATCGAAATTAAATCTAAAGTATTTTAAATTTAAAATATTACAATTGCTTGCAAGAATTTGTTTCATCGCATTATATTTGAATTTTTTTTAAGTATTTTTGATATACGCGGGGGTCAAAATTTGACCTACAGGTTGCGGCTAAAGTAACTATATGATTTGTTTTTTAAAAAACTATTGAATGGAATGAAAAAAACAAAAAAATTTATGATAAAAAGAAAGTTTATTTTATGTTATTTTTTTACATTAATTATGAAAAATAATATCAGTTAAATGACAACCGTTTTCTCTAACGCAAAAATGTGCTCTTTTTATGGCATTTTCCATAACTTTGTTGAGTGTTTCTTGTGGTATACGATCAATTTCTTCTTGAATGTTGTTCTTTAGTTGCTGCAAGGTTTGGGGCTTATTCAAATAAACTTTGTCTTTGAGATAGCCCCACAAGAAAAAATCCGGTGCAGTCAAATCTGGCGATCGTGGTGGCCATCTCAAATCGCCGTTTTTAAAAATTAACCGATTTGGAAATTGTTGTATAAATAAGTCCATCGTTGCACGGGCTGTATGAGCTGTTGCACCATCTTGTTGAAACCATATATTGGCGTTTGGTGGCAATTGCGGAAATAAAAAATTTTGTAGCATTACTCTGTAACGTTCTCCATTTATTGTTTCACATACACCTTGATCGTTTTTAAAAAAAAAAAGACCGTAAACTTTTTGGGCGGTAATGCCACACCAAACGGTAACACGAATTGCGTGTAAAGATTTCTGATGAAGATTTTTGGGATTTTGGGATCCCCAAAATCTGTTGTTTTGTTTATTTACGAAACCGTTCAAGTGAAAATGCGCTTCGTCGGTCATCATTAAATTTGACAAAAAATTTTCATTTTGATCAACGAGATTTAAAACTGCTCTAGCATATTCCAAGCGCAATACGAAGTCCTCAGGATTTAGTTTTTGGACTAGTTGGATTTTGTAGGGAAGAGGTGCAAAGTGCGGTCAGAAAGCTGCAACTGGGAAGATCGTCTTCTCGTTGATGTCTCCGGATTTTCTTCGACGCTCTGTCGCACAGCATCAATATTTTCGGCCGATCTGCCAGTTCGAGGTCTGCCCGTACGTCTTGAATCTCCGACAGTCCCATATTCAGCAAAATTATTCACCAACGAACGAATGGTTGGACCCGTTGGAGCAGTTCTTACACCATAAAATCTTCTGTATGCACGTTGAGTATTAATTATCGAACGATGATTTTCAATGAATAGAAAAACAATCTTAGTTCTTTGCGCAATTGTATAGCGTTCCATTTTTAAATATTCTCCCAAGTTTAATTTCTGAAATAGGAAAAAAGAAAAAGTTTAATACTCGCAAGCAAAGAAGTTACAATTGTTTTACATCATATAGTAACTTTAGCCGCACCCTGTACATGCCTCATTTTTTGTAATTGAGTTCGTTTTAACAAAAGACACAAGATAGGGGGGGTGCTTATCAAAAAAATAAAAAACAATTTTTTGCAATGGTCTAGTGTGCAGTCTGGATTTAAAGCTAAACATTCATGTGAAACTACCTCTAACTTAGTAATTGCTGAATGGAAAGATCGATAAACAAAATTTGGTAACAGTATTTGTCGACTTAAAAAGGGCGTTCGAAACAGTAGACAGATTAATTTTAATTTGAAAGCATCACCAAATCGGAGTAAAAGGGGAAAGAAAGAACGCAAATCAACAGCAATAGAACGTTGGAGAAGCCTGTTCAACTAAACGTCATGTCAACATTGAGTTAACTCAAGGATCGGTTCTTGCACCATTATTGTTTTTAATATATTTAAACGATATAACTAATTCTCTAAAATTCTATAAGATTATTTTTTTTGCTGACGATACATTGTTATGTATGAGTCATGAAAATTTAGCAGATTCGGTTTATTACTACAAAAAGATATAAATTATCTGTACTTATAGCTGTGTCAGAATAGGTAAAATCTAAACTGTGATAAAGCTGTTACTCGATAGTCTAGTGGCATCGCGTTTGACTATTGCTTAGGGTCCCGGGCATAGTTGTCAGTTTTGTGGGAAATTTTAATTGGTGTGGGAAATGGGAATTCCAATAGGATTTTTTAATTTTGTGGGATTTTTTCCCCACACATTTGTTGTTTCTAAATTTAATTTATATAATTATCAACAATTTTGATTCTTTTTCTGACAGTATAAAGAAAAAAGGTAAGCTAAAACGCACGAATTAGTTAACGCAAAAAAGTAGTTAAATGAAATAAAGGAAGGAAAATAAAGAAAAGATAGATAAAAGCCATGTTAAGTGTTTGAAAATTAAATGTTTATGCTTATGTTTATGTATGCGCTATAACTTTTATGACTGAATGCTTGATTTCTTTAATTTAATTGAATTGCAGTTTTTATGGTTAGTGATATTTTTGATGACTGTGGGATTTTTTAATGGCTGTCTGATTTTCGGTGGGTATTTTAAATGCTGTGGGAATTTTTTTTTCTTAAATTTCCCACACTGTGAGGAAAAGAGTATTTTTGTGGTAATTCAAACTGGCAACTATGGTCCTGGGTTCGTATCCTGGCCAGGCCATGTTCCTTCGCAATACCTTTCCTTTCCTTTCCTTTCCTTTCCTTTCCTTTCCTTATTTCTAATCAAAGCAATACATCAAGTAATGACAAAAAGTTTTGGTTGATGGTGATAGGAAAAGTTCGTGGATAGGAACGCTTAGTAACTTGATTTGACTGAGGTCAAGGAATAACACTTGCTTCAGATGTAATATCAAATGTTTCTACAGCTTCTACCACATTAAGAACATCCTATACAAAAAGTTTCACTTGGTTACTCCTTTCTTCCATTCTGTGGTGTCACAATGGACCAATAATATGGTCTAAGTGGGCTGGTCTTAAGACCTTGCGCCACCTTAACGAAATCTAACCTACTTACTTACTTACTTAGTTGGCGCTACAACCGTATGTCGGTCTTGGCCTCATCTAAGAATTTGCGCCAGCCATTTCTGTCTTTCGCTTGCTGGCGCCAGTTGGAAATTCCAAGCTTCGTCAGGTTGTCCTCTACTTGGTCTTTCCAACGAAGATGCGGTCGTCCTCTTCTGCGTTGACCGCCGCTGGGTACCGAATCGAATGTTTTCTTCACTGGAGCATCGTCTTTCATGCGCTGAACATGACCAAGCCAGCGAAGCCGCTCGATTTTAATGCGCTTGACTATGTCGATGTCAGCGTACAGCTCATACAGTTCATCATTCCACCGTATTCGGTACTCGCCATTGACGCAGATTGGTCCGTAGATCTTACGAAGAATCTTTCTCTCGAATGCTCCTAAAGTCTTTTCATCTAAACTGCTCAGCGTCCAGGTTTGTGATGCGTAGAGTAGGACGGGCATGATGAGCGATTTATAGAGCGTGATTTTCGTTCGTCGAGAGAGGGCTCTGCTTCTCAATTGCCTACTGAGCCCAAAGTAACACCTGTTGGCAAGAGTTATTCTTCGTTTGATCTCAATGCTGATGTCGTTGGTTGAATTAATGCTGGATCCCAGATAGACGAAGTTCTTCACAACCTCGAAGGAGGTATTGTCAACCGTAACGTGGGTTCCAAGACGCTGGGACTGTTTGTTTGTTGACACTAAGTATTTCGTCTTATCTGCATTCACTGCCAGACCCATTCGACTTGACTCTCTTTCTAATCTGGAAAATGCTGCACTGACTTCGCGCGTATTATGGCCAATGATATCGATGTCATCAGCATACGCAAGCAGCATAACACTCTTGTAGAATATTGTGCCACTACGTCTCAGATCAGCAGCTCGGATGATCTTTTCCATCATTAGGTTGAAAAAGTCGCACGATAAGGAATCACCTTGTCTGAAACCTCGTTTGGTAATAAATGGTGGGGAGAGGTCCTTCCCGATTTTAACTGCGCTGATGGTGTTGCTCAGTGTCATCCTGCAAAGTCGTATTAGTTTTGCAGGAATACCAAATTCAGACATGCTGGAGTAGAGGTGTTTCCTTATTGGGCTGTCGAAGGCGGCTTTGTAGTCGACAAAAAGATGGTGGGTGTCGACTTGTTTTTCTTGAGTCTTCTCCAAGATTTGTCGTAGCGTGAAAATCTGGTCGATGGTGGACTTTCCAGGTCTGAAGCCACACTGATAAGGTCCGATCAGTTCGTTAACAATGGGCTTCAATCTTTCACATAAAACGCTCGACAGGACCTTATATGCGATATTAAGAAGGCTTATCCCACGGTAATTGGCACAGATAGTGGGATCGCCTTTCTTGTGGATTGGGCAGAGCACACTGAGATTCCAATCGTTCGGAATGCATTCTTCCGACCATATTCTGCATAGAAGCTCGTGAATGCATTTAAGTAGAGCTTCGCCTCCGTTCTTAAACAGCTCAGCAGGTAAGCCATCAGCTCCCGCGGCTTTGTTATTTTTAAGCCGAGCTATAGCTGTCAGAACTTCATCATAGTCGGGCAGCGGAACCTCGACGCTGTCATCCGCAATTGGGGTTTCCGGAATATCATCTCTATTGGCGGGATTGTTGTCAGCGTCGCCATTTAGAAGCTTAGAGAAGTGTTCCCTCCATAACGTCAGTGTACTCTGGACATCTGTCACTAGATTCCCGTTTTCATCCTTGCAGGAAGAGGCCCCGGTTTTAAAACCATCGGCAAGGCGTATTTTTTTCAAAAAATTTTCGGGCCTCATTCCTGTCACCATAGATCTCAATATTCTCCTGCTCGCGCTTTTCTGCCTCTCTTTTTTTCCGCCTGAAAATACGTCTCTCTTCCCTCCTCTTTTCTTTGTATCGCTCCTTAGCAGCGCGCGTTACAACCGACTGCAGGGTGGCTTAGTAGGCGGCGTCCCTTCCATCGCATTTCTTGGATAGCAGTGATATCAGCTTTGTATTTTTTCAAGACATCAGTCAGTTGGATAGAGGCACCTTCCCAATTAAGGGTTCGGACATTCCAGGTGCATATCCGTAAATCATTATCAGTTTTTCGTTTGCGGTAGTCGTCATCAGATTTGGGGATCATTTTTCTTCTTTTCTTATATGTTTTCATTGAAATTGGTTTTTACGGGTGGGCTTCAAATCCGACGCACAACCTATTTTAAGCCTAGGGAGGCCCGCCGCTCAGATTAGCCGCCAAACTAACGGTTGTCAGTGTTGACGTTGTCCAGGACACACCACGTGGAGGTTTGAGTCGACTTGAGGCGATTTCACAAAGATTATGCTGGCCTCGCCAGGTTGAGACAGTCAGACATGTTACATTGTTCCATCGCCCCCAGTTTCCCAAATCTAACCTAAACTGCGATAAAACGAAATTTATGATAATTACTAAAAGGCATATTAGCTGTGATATTTTAAAACTATATGGCAAAGACTGAAATCGAGAGAGTAGATAAGATAAAATATTTAAGAATAATTATTGATAATAGATTAAAATTTGATGAAGAAGTTAGTTCTGTGGAAGCTAAAATTGCAAAGAAGGTCGGATTTCGTTCAAATATAAAGGGTGTCCCAACAAGAGCGCAATTTTTAAATTTTAAATAAAATACAGATATTTAAAAAAAAAATCGTGAAACTTTATTATATCGTAAAGTAGACAGAATGAGGTTATGTATGGAACAATATATCGTGCAGATGGCCGCCGCGGCTTTGCTGGCATACACGCGATCTTTTAATGCACTTTTCAATGACCGTTTTCCAATTTCCTCTTTTATGGCTTGAGTCGTCGTCGGCTTATTCGCGTAAACCATCGACTTCAAAAAACCCCAAAGAAAAAAATCTAATGGTGTTAAATCGCACGATCTAGGCGGCCAATTCTGATCTCCAAAACGCGAAATAACACGACCGGGAAATGACTGATGCAGCAATTGAATTGTTTCTCTGGCTGTATGACATGTGGCGCCGTCTTGTTGGAACCACATGCCCTCCACATTCATTTCTTCAATTCTAGGCAAGAAAAAACTGGTTATCATTTCACGATACCGAACACCATTGACTGTTTGCGCTTGACCTGCCTCATTTTCATAAAAAAAAGGTCCAATGATTCCTCCAGCCCAAAAACCACACCACACAGTGACACGTTGAGGATGCATTTGCTTCTCGTGAATCACTCGAGGATTTTCCTCACCCCAAATGCGACAATTCTGCCTATTGACGAAGCCATCAAGATGGAAATGGGCCTCGTCACTGAAGATGATTTTAGCGGCAAAATCAGCATTTTCATGTTGTCTCTCTTATACCCAATTAACGAACTCCCTTCGCTGTCCATGCATGGTCAGCTGGCTTCAGTTCCTGAGTCAATTGAACTTTGTATGCATGAAGATGCAAATCTTTCGTCAAAATTCGCTGCATAGTGGATTTGGAGACACCAATTTGCTGAGCTCGGTGTCGAATTGAGGTGGATGGAGTTTGAGCGACATCATCACGTACAGCTGCGACATTTTCGGTCGATCGACTTGGTCGAAGGAGCGTTGTTGTCTATACATCACTAACAGACCCAGTTTCGGCAAATTTATCCATTAATCTCTTTACAGTTGACTCTTTTGGAGCATTATTGTGACCCCAAATTGATCGCAATTTGCGAACAGTAGCCGCAAAACTTTCACCATTTTGATAAAACAATTTCACAATGAGAATGCGTTGTTCATTCGTGTAGCGCTCCATTTTTACTAACAGCAAACAATAACAATTGTTCAAATGTCAAACAATGACACTTCGAATGGCGCCAAATTTAAAAATTTCGTTCTTGTTGGGACACCTTTTAGAACCCCATTTTATATACAGTCCTATTATTTTATTAATGTTTAATGAGTCGCAGATGAGAAAGTTAAAAAACAACAAAATAAGGCGATGAGATTTTTTTCTTAAGAAAAGATTTGATACACTAATACCGGATATTTTAAGAAGTTTGAATAGACTTAGTGTTAAACAATTAATCTCCGAGCATACCATAAAATTTGTACATACTTTAAGACTAGGAAACTTGCCGAATTTATTTAACAGACATACTTCAATACAACTATGATGTACATTAAGATGCCTTGAAACAAAAGTTCCATTTTTAACCATCTAAAAATGAACCTTAATGTGTTTTTAATGACGATTCCCAAAATATTTTGGCAATAACGAAAGCCTCCAGTGACTCCAAAAACCCCAAAAAAATCATGTTTTTCGTAAATATGTTGGCTAATAAATACGTTGTAAAAAAAAAATTGTCACAAATTATTAGCCTGAAATAGTTCCTCCAATATGCATCAAAACTTTTTATAAATGTGCAATCAGATTAGATATCTTGAAAACGAAAAAAGGATCGTATAAAAACAATGAAGTTATTTGACTTTCAGTGAATATAACATAAAAAACGATGGAAAAAATGCATGAAAAACAGTATTGTCCCTAATGCGATTGAAAATTTTTTAAATTTTTTGATGCAGATTGAAAAAACTTTTTCAGGCCAATAATTTGTGATAACTTTTTTTTTTGCAAATATTACTAGCCATCATATTTACGAAAAACATGAGATTTTTAGAGGTTCTAGAAAAATGGTTTAGCTAGCTCACTGGATGGTTTAGCTTTCGTTATTGCCACAATATTTTGGGAATCATCACAAAACACATCAAGGTTTATTTTTATATGGGTACAAATGGAACTCCTTTTTTTCCCCATACAAGTCGAGGCACCTTAATCTGCATGAATATAATACAAGAAATCGAAACTCTGGACTACCAAGAGTAAAAAATTTATTTCAAAATAAAAGTGTATTTTGAAACTATATAATGATTTAACTTATTTTATCAAAGAAAGCCAATCATATGATACATTTAAAAAATTACTAAAAAAATGTATTATAAAACTTTGTAAATGTAATTGTTAATTTGTTTAAGTAATAAGATACACCTATCTAGGTCTTAAAAAGACCGTTATAAATAAATATATAATTTAACTTGGAATGACCTTCCAAGCCAAGTGAAAAATTCACAAAAAAATATCTAAAGGGTGATCCAATAAGATCTTCCTACTTTGTTTTCTAAATAAAATAAAAAAAAAAGCAATCTTTATTTGGAATGATAGTTCGGTTCCTACAACTCAATGTTTAAAAATTATTTCTTTTAAATGTTGCCCATGGCTTGCTCTTAAATGGTCTATTCTGTGGGTCCAACTTTCAAATTTCGACAAAATTCGAGATCGGCAACGAATCGATTGTTCACGGGTTACACGAACACTCTCTGCTACTGCAGCAATATTCTCAAAATTACGATCTCTATGCACTCTGGGTGAATGATTAATGTCCAACAGTGTAAAATTGGTTCGAAATTTGGTGATGGTTTGATGGTTTGGATGCTCATAACGACCAAAATGATGTTGAAGAACTCTATTATAACATTCTCTAATTGATGACTGCTTTTGGTAGTAAGTTTCCACAATTAATAAACGTTGTTCAGGTGTAAGTCTATTCATGATTGAGTCGTACTGAATACTGGACAAAAACGTCATATGGACACATAACAGCCATTTGACTCATAACAGCTGTCAAAACAACCCAGTTGAAAAAGGGACCTCGTATTGGATCACCGTTTGTCTATCGCTGCCCAATAAATAGAAATAACTAATCTGTGATTACAGTTTTCTGATCTTATAAAAGTGGTGATCTTATATTACCATAAATCCTTGCATGACAACTTAGCACACTCTTCTGCACTCAATCATAAGTCGACATGTCAATCAGTCAATCAAACGAAAAACGAACAATCCAACTGTCAGATGATTTTACAGCTATTACACTGGTTCAAAAAACTGTGACTCAACAAAAGAAAAACAACTTTTTGAGCTTTGATTGTAGCTTCGGCAAATGTATTAAGTTGGAAAGAAGCAATAAAATTTACTATCAAGGATTTTCAATCAATATCATTTAAATACCAATTTTAATTGATATTTACATTAAGAATTTCAGAATATAATTGGTTTTTAAAAAATGTCTGTTTCTGTAAAAATGTTGTCCAAAAATAGCCTAAGTGATGGAGTGAGCTGAAAAATATGCAAACCATTGTAACATAAAGCATGAACTTTGCTTGTGTCCTCTTAACTTTAGTTGTAAAAGCAGTGGATTTTCTTTATTTATGTTAATTTTATTTCTGCGTACAAAAGTCGAACGTGTTTTTGGTACAGAATGTTGTAAAAACAAACAAAATCAAAAGCTTTTAATTCCATTATTTTACAACGTTTTAATTGTGCTTTTACAAAAAAGTTTCTACCGCATTTTTGTACATGAAAAACATTTAAACTAAAAAACAGAATTCACAAAGTGCTGCGTTTGATTTTGTTTGTGTTAAATGCTTATTTAGCATCATTTAATTATTGAAATTCAAGTTAAAATTTACAATATTACAAAACGACCCCCTCCCCCAAAGTTAAGTTAACCATATTTATTTATGGAAATATTTATATACTCATACATACGCTCTAAAGCTCACGCTGTCACACAAATCCGTTTGCAACAATCTGGTTGACATGCTAGCGGCTCAAGTGTGACGCGCGATTTATTGGGGCTTAGTTGACGCATAAAGGAATTTAAGGGGCTCTTCTTGTATTTTATACTTTTACAAAATCCTTTCTACGATACACTTTTGACAGTTTGTTTATTTTTGCTGTTGTTTTTTTGTTTGTTGTGTGCTTTCTTGCTTGAGCAGATTAAGAATTATGGCGAAGGTTCAATAAAAGTTGTTGTTTCCTTACTCAAAGGATACGCACGTCAATACGCCTTCGTCTACTTTTACTGAATATTGCAATGATTTAAATTTATTGCCAAAAAGTGTCTAAAGTGATTTTTGAGTTTTTCTTTTTTTGCATGTCGCTCACCCCAAACCAGTCAGTCAGTTAGTCAGGCTGATTGTTTATTTAGGACTTAAACTTTTTGATGCTCGGCGTTCCTTGTGGTTTTAATTTATCTTGCAAGGAATAATTTAAAAACGCTTTAAAATCTAAGAAAATGCAAGGCATATATTGTTAAAAAAAATGTTTTATGGATAAGCTTTTAGGTAAAAACAAGCCGAAATTTTAATCCATTAAAACTGTTCATTTTAAAAGCCTCAAAAATAAATAAATAATGCGAAAAACTTTTCAACCTTCTAAGGGCAAAAACTATTTCAGTTAAAACTACTACTGTTTGTGACAAATCCTTTGTGCAACGATTTGTCAACTAATCCATAACTGTCAGCATAAATTTCATAATGACCTTGGAAAACATCAGTTATGCTGCTACCCATCGTAAATACCATGTCAAATGTTATATGACGACGCTACCAACAACCATTTCCACAGCCATAACGACGCTGCTTCTGCTTCTTTTGCCTCATCATGGGATAATAATAAGAATGCCAACACATAAATTGCATTATTATGCAAACCAAAAACAATTCTGTACGTTGATAGCATGCCATCAAACAAACCATGCCAACCATCGGCATCAAAGAACGGAAATGAAAATATTAACAAGTCATTCTCAACCATCCGCAAATGCATAAAAAAAAATAAAGCAAGTCGACCGAGTGTAGAACATTTACAGCAAAGTCAAGTTGTGCGTGAGCGAACAAAGCTTGCTACTGCATGCATTGATGAGACTTATGATGGTGATGGTGATGATGATGATGATGATGGGAGTGATGATGGGGGTGAGCACAAAGTCGAATACTTGATGCCACACTTATGACCGATACTACACACGGCCGGACGTACAACGTTTCTGCAATAAAAGTAATAAATTACTCATTACTTGCTCATTCTACAAGACTCACAACAATAACAAAAGAGAACAAAAAAACTTTTGTTATGTGTGTGAAACAGAGTTGCCGGGCGTCTAGATTTTCCCCGTTTTTCGGGATTTTTCGACAACATTGGAGGGGCGGAGGGAAAAATAGATGGAATTGGGAAAATGAAAAGTTATTAATTTAAACTAGGTATTTTCAGGCGCGTTGCGCTACGCCTTACCTATATATTTAGAAATGTGCAGCTAATGTTGTGAGTCTGTACCAAAATTATCGGACACCGAGGTAAAAATTTTCCAAAAGTTTGCACTCAATCCGACGCTAAGTTTCGGAGTAATCGATTTCTTTGGTTTTGGAGATGTATGGGTGGTGCCACGTTCTTTTTTCTATTCTCGCACATACGGATCTGGATCAAGTTATTCCGTTTTGTTAAATTTCTTAGACAAATTTGAACGCACAACATTTGGATAATTAAAACACGATTCTTAAATTTCTCCTCATAATGGTCACAAACTGTAAAAGACCACATTTATAATACACTTGGACCATTGTCTTCGATTTTTTGCAGTATGTTTTACACCTTCCAAATCCTGCTCTGTACGATCAATACTTCAACTTAGATCAACTTTAGCTCGATTCGTCCTATCAACTGTTGCTCTTTCTGGGATTCCCAGCCCTTTTCGTACACTTCACGTTTCTTTGTCTTTTTTCGGTACAAATTGTATATTGTGCTCGGTTAGCAATTGCAAGTCTTTTTCGCATAATGACAACTTTCCAGGTTTGGCCAGAACACGATACCGTTACGGGTGTAATACTAGAGCGTTCAAGATGATGCCAGCCTAACAAAGAAAACACACAATTATTGCCAAAATTATTGTTCATTCTTCCACATAGTCCCCTTTCAGCTCGATATACTTATTCCAACTATTTTCTAACTTTGCGATGCCCTTTGAATAGTAAGATTTCTCAAGATCTCCGAAATATGCTTCAGCTTCCAATTCAACCTGTTCATTCGTCGCAAATCTCCTTCCCTGGAGCCACCTTTTTAAGTTTGGGAACAGATAATAGTCGCTGGGGGCCAAATCTGAAGAATAAAAAAGATGAGGAACACGGTTAGAAATCTTGTACTAAAATTTAAACTTTACTGTACTACATTTAAGTTCCCACCAGCTTTGGATTCAAATCTTGTATTTGCAAAATACTTAAATATGGTTTTAATACACCTTTGGTTTTAAATTTAATACAGGTTTGGAGTAAAATATTACAAAAAAAAAAAATAACAAACACCATGAGATTTGAACCCACGACATCCAGTTTGTAAGTTATCTAGTCTAACCACTGGCCTATCAGGCTATGCGTAATGGAAGCAGTAAACTAACATATGAACTAAATCGCCGTAATTGAGTTTCAGCATTGCCAGGCTAACTTTTTACGGGTTGAAATTAAAATTTAGTATCCAAATGTACTAGAATTTATTTATCTCAAATTTAAACCAAAAAGCTAAAAAAACGCTGTAATATTTCTTTTGTACTTAATTCTAAAACAAAAAGCTAAAAGGCAGCTGTAATATTTCTTTGGCTTATTTTTAGTACAGTAGAGTTTTAAATATGAGTTAGTATTTGAAAAGTTTAAATTTTAAACCGCAAGCATTGTCTTACAAAAATATGATTTTTTTTTTATAAATGCGGCCGTTTGTTTGCGAGTTTGTTCTTCAATCGGTCCAATAGTTTGCAGTAATATAACTGTTTATTTGTTTACTTTTTTTTAATAGTCAATGAGCAAAATGCCACTTGAATCCCAGAAAAAAGACGCAAACACCTTTCCGGCCGTTTGTTGGGTGTTCGCTTGCTTTTCTGCACTTCCACTGGGACCTACACACTCTTGTGCTAAATCGAATGAAAAAACATATATTAGACTCTCAAACATTGAGAGTATTATTACTATTGATTTTTTTTTTTAGTTTTGCAAATTAAATAAAAACCGTTTCCTTTTTTTATAAATAGTAAGCTGTATTTTATTCTTATTATTTATATATTCCAAGTTGTTTTTCCACTTTCTACAAATGATATTAAGTTTAATACAATTTTTAGCTTGTTATTGTCAATTTGTGAAATGTTAAAGGTACTTTTTAATCTGCAAAAGATGCTGGTTGCTGATTTGAGATGTAAATAATTAAGTTTTACTTTAAGAAGTTGCATTTGTAGTGTAAATTTTTAAATTGTAAAAGAGCGTAAGCATATGCTTTTACGCTAGTTTCTTTTGTACTATAAAGCACGGTTTAAACAAAATTTATACGCGTACAAGCAGCTCTCAAATTCATAGTCTAAGTCAAATTTTATATAGGTTGTATCACGTGCGTAGCGTGGGTAGGGCTGGAAGGCCGTTGTCCCCCATAAACTTAAGAAAAATAATTTTTTTAGTATTTAAGTAAGAAATTCAAAACAGTTTTTCTTATAAATAAAAAAGTATTGAAAGTTTTAATATTTATTAAAACTTAATTTATTTTTTATTACAAACTGAAGGCTGACTTTATCTATTATTGATTAAAAAATTTTATGAAAAGATTAAATTTAAATTGATTGGTAAATTGGTTGGCAACTCACGCATTCATGACTGACCTACTTGTTCATGTCTGGTCACAAGGAATTAATGGAACAAAATCGAAAGGTTTTGTCTTCGACTGTTTCGTTTATAGTTTTTTGTGGATCTCACGACTTGCCGGTTCGTGGAAAAGAGCGATCCTACAAAGTTGCAGTTGATTAAATACTTCTTCAAGCAAATATTAAAATCAGCTTACTAAACATCCAGCAACATTACATTTTCAATATGGGAATGTCTTGCTGTTCATACCATATCTCCGCTTATTGAAATCATCCTTACAACAGCGTTCTTATGGCTTTAAAGCGTACTCATAAATTTGGTGTAAGAGTTTTTTCTGAAGCTGAAACTTTAAACCGCTTTGCTGAAAATTCGGTCCGAAGAATACTGATTTTAATTCAATATCGTTTCGAATTCAATTTTATATATTTCTCAATTAAGCCAATAGTTATTTAAAAAAATTAATTTTATATACTAGCTACATGAAACAATAATTATCTGATCTCTTAATTAAAGCCTGGCTATGCCCATGGGTTTTATTATCAAAATTACGTATATGCACCTTTTGAATTTGGTCAAAATCATGCTGTAGAGAAGGTTAGAAATGTAATTTTGAAACTAAATTTTGTTTATCAGATATGTTTGGGTATATTGTTGCACTATAACACTTTATTTTTGTTGACCAACACAATTTAATTTTTTAGAATTTTTAATACTGATCATGTACAATTTTCAAATAATTTCTTTAAAACAACTCTTCGATTCGCTAACTCTATCGTTTCTCAAATCACTAATTGATAGTTAAGTTAACCAAAAATTTCTATCGGTTTTGAATTACAATTCTGAAAAAGGCACAAGAAAATCTGTAATGTGTAAAAAATATTGGTTTACCTACCACAAGGGGCGCTGTAGTTATAATAAAAGTTCGTATAGAAGAAAGTATTGCTTCCCGCGTGCTTTTCGTAAAGCTGCATTTTAGTCAGTAAACCTCCCCCAGTAAAAGTTTTAAAGGAAAAATAATTCAATTTGTGTAAGAATGGGGACTTTTTTAACAACATCTGGCATCACTGGTGCGAAACTTTACTCAATACAACTCTGCAAAACGTACACACGTCACAGTCTGTGGTATATTGACAATCAAGTAGGAAAAACTCCAAACCGTTGTTTGGTTGTCAACGTATAAAGAAGAAAACAAACCATAATACGTTAAATTTCTAAGAGTCCTGAACTGCCAATGAATCAAAAATCGTAATTCGAAAATTCTTAAAACATTAAAGGCTAGAAAACTTTTTTAAGGCAAAACAAATATAAATCTCTTTTAAGCATAAAGTGCTCTTACAGAAAATCAAAAATGTGCGACTTCTGATTTCATACTTTTATTTATTAACGTTTTTCTTATTGTGCCAATTAAATATTTACTCTTATCAGATTTTTAGTTCGTTTTGGGATCTTAAGATGGCGAAATAATTGAACCCACCAAAACTTACAGAAATGGCAAGAATGTTGTTATATAATTCTTTTAAGAACAAATATTTCTAGTAATTGTACTGAACTCAAGTAACTAGTTTAAATAAGACGGTAGCACTAGTGATAATCAGTATTTAGAAAGCCTTATGGATGAATATCAGCTTTTCCCGAGACTCTCCTGCCTTGTATTCATCAAATTATTATCAGGTTATTCATCTGCATCTTGTCAGGATCATATGGCCTGATCAGATTTTATATCAAAAACGTCACGTTTGAAATCGGTATGGTATCAAATAAGAATTTTCTGATCATTTTCTGATTTTATCCTAAAGCAAATTTATACTCGGGAGAGTATGAGACCATTAGTCATGGTTTTGTTTTTTGTAGTAAAATTGTTTTGATAACAAAATTATGCAAGGGAGAGAGGTTCGTAGGTTCGCTATTGTTTTTGTTTGGTTCATTAAAAGCGGAAAAAGAAATATTTTTCAAAGTCACGTTTGAAATCGGTATGGTATCAAAATAAGAATTTTCTGATCATTTTCTGATTTTATCCTAAAGCAAATTTATACTCGGGAGAGTATCAGGCCATTAGTCATGGTTTTGTTTTTTGTAGTAAAATTGTTTTGATAAAAATTATGCAAGGGAGAGAGATTCGTTGGTTCAAAATTGTTTTTGTTTGGTTTATTAAAAGCGGAAAAAGAAATATTTTTCAAAGTCACGTTTGAAATCGGTATGGTATCAAAATAAGAATTTTCTGATCATTTTCTGATTTTATCTAAAGCAAATTTATACTCGGGAGAGTATGAGACCATTAGTCATGGTTTGGTTTTTTGTAGTAAAATTGTTTTGATAACAAAATTATGCAAGGGAGAGAGGTTCATTAAAAGCGGAAAAAGAAATATTTTGAAGATGTGAATATGGAATGTAAAGCTGTGGAAGAGGACGGGAAAGGGGTGGTGGTGAAGCTTGAGTACAAAAATATATCGGTACTAATATAATTTTTAAAGGAAGTAATGCTTATATCATTGTTATTCTTAAATTTAACTTTTTTTAAGATATAATATGTAGTGAAAATCGTCTAATTTCTACTTATATATTTTTATGGAAAAAATTTTAAAAAAGCAGTCAAGTGTTGTACCTATAATTTACTGTCATAATTCTTTCATTGTCTAATGAAACACGTAATTGTTACAAATTATTTCAAGTCTAATTTCCATATGTTGTTTTTTGCGTTACCTTAACTCGATGCCATTATAGTATCCCTGAATGGATACATTAAAAATATCTTAATTAACAATATTTATGAGACTACATTTGGGTGTACTATTTTGATTTCCGGGGTCAAAAATATATTTCCATTACTTAAAAAAGAAAATGTATAACGCGTTTTACGGATTTCATGTAATAAAAAATTAAAAATTTTTCTTTAATTTTTTAAGAAAAATTACCAAAGGTTTGAGGAGTTTTTAAAAAATGTAAGAAAAGTGATTCAAACCATGGAAAAAGGTTTCAATTTTGGTTCAAATTTCCCCAAGGAATAACATTTTCCATTTAAAAAATGCCAAACGGCCTTAAAATTATTTAAATAATTAATTATAAACTTACATATTTAATTCTTAAAATGACTCAAACACCTATTAAACCACTTTGGGTTGTTGCCTACCTTCGGTTTTTTCATTGGTACAAATTCAGCATATTCTTCTTTAAGTTTAACAGTAAAGTCATTTATTTGTATTTCTCTTACTTCTCTTACGTCTAATAAAACAATTTGGACTTTTAAGTGTAGCTCTACACCAACATACTTTTTGAGCATGAAAAAGGTTTTAAAATTTTCACAATACGAATTAGAACTCGAATGTCTTAAGTTGTTCTTTAACATAATGCAATGAAAAATACGGTTTTTTTTTTAAATCCCATCAAATTCTAGAACTTAAAATTGAGGCGTATTTAAAATTTCTATGAATAAGACTTATTTAGGACTTTACATTAGGGCGGGTCGATTTGTAGGGAGTGAAAAAATTCACCAATTTCCCTATGATTTCCGTATTCTATGGGTTATTCCATGAAAATTTGTCGAAGGAACCATACCTCTATCGTTAAAATCGAGTCCCCTACTTTTTGTTGGTAGATTTTTTCCCAAATTGACGTTCGTATGAAATATTACCTACACGTTCACATCCATAACTCAAAAACTATCGATCGGGTTTAATCGCCAGTAGGCTCGTTGGAAAGGTGAGCTCATTTTGATCCAACATTGGTCCAACGGTTCAAAAGCTACGGGCATTTTTGTCCAAATTTTGGACCATTTTTCCATTTTTTTCATGATTTTGTCCAAGAATATTACTTTCATGGCCATTTTTTTGGCTCAATCCATTATTTAATTCAATTTACAATTCAAAACGAAGAGTTTAAGCCCAAATTTGTCGAATTCGGTTGATTAATTCATGCGATATTGCTAAAACAAAATAACACATAAAACCAACTTTTTGATTTTTTTCCCCTTTTTTTTTTCTACAAAAATTCAAATTAAGAGATAATAAAGTATCTATCAACCTATTATCAAAAAAAATATTCAATTTGAGTGTAGTAAAAGACAAAATCTTGGACAAAATCATGAAAAAAATGGAAAAATGCTTCAAAATTTGGACAAAAATGCCCGTAACTTTTGAACCGTTGGACCAATGTTGGAGATTTTTTTTTTGTAAATTGATCAAAATGAGCTCACCTTTTCAACGCGCCTACTGGCGATTAAACCCGATCGATAGTTTTTGAGTTATGGATGTGAACGTGTAGGTAATATTTCATACGAACGTCAATTTGGGAAAAAATCTACCAACAAAAAGTAGGGGACTCGATTTTAACGACAGAGGTATGGTTCCTTTGGCAAATTTTCATGGAATAACCCATAGAATATGGAAATCATAGGGAAATTGTCGAAAAATAAATCGACCCGCCCTACTTTACATCGTTCTTTAGTTCAAATTGAAGAAATTTAATTCCGTCTTTTGTAAAGCTGCAACATTTTCTCCTCTATCTCACATTTAAAACCTTTTGAAAAGCGTACTATTTTCAAGCACCATCAACAATAAATATATTCCTGATTGATTTAATAGTAAAACGAAATTCAATTTGATCATTCCAACCAAGCAGAGTGAAATCAAGCATTCAACCAGCAACCAATTTACAACATTGTGCGAAATGCAATTTTGAATATGTTATCGTTTAATCAAAAGAAGAGAAGGATACTAACAAACATGAATGACACCACACGGTTAAAAATATTGGAGTTAATTTAAGTCCAGCTAAAATATTACAGAATTTTTTAAACATTTCAGTTTCAAATTTAAACTCTTCAAATACTAACTCATATTTAAATTTCTACTGTACTAAAATTTAAACCAAACAAATTTTTAATACTAGCAAATACCTGCTGCTTCGCCTGCAAAAAAAAATATTAAATACCATGTACAAATTTGAAATCTTAAACTTAAGTTGTATTAAGTTGATTAGTTGTATTAAATCTAATTGTTTAGTGCTAATTCAGAGCATGCACAATAGATCCTTTGGGTCGCAGTGCACATGGGTTCACTATAAACTAACTAACTAACTGATGACACAAATTTGCCTGGCTTTTTATGTGTTTTTTTTTTTAAAAAAGTCCTCGAAAACAGGGTTATAAAAAATGCGAGTTAAAAATTTTTAAAATTTGTAATTCGAAAATGTAATTTTTTAACATAGATCTAAAACTCACACTTATAACATCGGCCTGCTCAAGAGAGATGGCACATTTACAAATGTTCGCTGTGAGACTCTATAGCTCCTTGCCGATACTCATTTCCTTGGATCTACTACATTGATTGGAACTCCAACGTACCTTTTACAGACAGGGTTCACAAAACCAAACATAACAGATTGTAGATTATCGAGATCAATCTTTAACGAGGAAAGGATAAAATGGGCTCTCAGCACGTTCCATCCGTACAAGGCAGCTGCAGCAGACGGTATCATTCCTGCAATCCTGAAAAATAGCCTAGTACCACTAATTCCCTTCCTACTCGCTATTTTTAGGACTAGCTTCGCATGCGGTACTATACCCAATGCCTGGGGAGATGTTATTGTTAGATTTATTCCCAAAACGGGCAGTAGACCTTCTGATGTACCGAAATCTTATAGACCAATAAGCCCCACCTCCTTTCTCCTAAAAACTATGGAGAAAATTGTTTGATCGGCATATCAGAGAGGGTTGTCTTATAGACCACCCGCTTCACTCACAACAATATGCATATCAACCAGGGAAATCAACGGCTCATGCTCTTCAGATCCTTACTAACAAGATTGAAAAATCATTGGGGAACAAAGAATATGCAATCGGGTGCTTCCTAGACATTGACGGTTTTTTGCTTTTGATAACACCGAATACGTTCGTATAAGCGAAGGCATTCAGCGCAAAGGTTTTGATGAAACAACAACTACTTGGGTGCGTAACGTGCTGAAAGTCAGAAATATGAAATCAGCTTTGGGCACGGGTAGAACTAAGAGTACTCTCCGCAAAAGTTTGTCCACAAGGAGGAGTACTCTCTCCAATATTATAGTCCATTGTAGTTGAACTCTTAGAACTTCCTAGCTCAAATGGCTTCGATGTGTAGGGTTACCCTGATGACAGCGTATCTGATCCTTATCAGAGGAAAATACGAGGATACTTCATCGTATCTCCTCCAGAGAGCACTCAACATATAGCTAAATGGTGCAGGGAAACGAAGCTCAATGTCAACACTAAAAAAACCAACATCAGCGTTTTCACCAGGAAAAGAGTCAGAGAAAATCTATCTGTACCTACTCTTTTTGGTGAAACCATAAGTTTCTCAAAAGAAGCCAAATACTTAGGTGTGACGCTTGATGATAAACTCACCTGGAACTTACACCTAAACGACACCATAAACAAAGCAAGAGCCTCATTATGGGCCAGCAGAAATTTTATAGGTAGAAACTGGGGCCTAAGCCCCAAATTAGCCATGTGGATGTATACTTCCATCACGAGACCCATCGTCTTATATGCTGCACCAATATGGTGGAGTAAGACGATCCAAAAAAACAGCTCAAGCCAATTTTAGCAAGTAGCAACGACTAGCTTGTGTTTGTACCACACGAGCTATGCGTACTGCTCCAACTGCTGCTTTGAAGATTTTGCATGGTATACCACTATTACATCTTCTTGTCAAGAAAGAAGCACTGATCTTCATAGTCAGGCTCATCATTAACAACAATTTGGATATACCAAGTAACACTCACCCAGCGCTATAAGACAAAATAATTAAGGAAGATAATCTAAGCTTATTACCCTGCGATCTCTGCCTCCAAAAATACAAATTCTGCAAAAACATCCAAGTTTCCTTCCCAAGCAGAACCACATGGCAAACAGAAAGGCCACAGTTTACTGGTGACTATCAAGCCTGGTAAACTGATGGCTCAAAGACAAATGAAGGCGTGGGAGCTGGCGTTTTTGGCTCAAAGCAGGGAAAATCTATATATGCCAGCATGGGCTAGCTCAGTCTTCCAAGCTGAAGTCCATGCAATTGAGACCTGCTAAAGAGAGTATGTAAACAGACCCACTAGGAACAAAGCTGCTCTACTTGCACTTAGCGTGTGTAAAATGACGTCCAAACTCGTATGGAATTGCCTACAGCTGCTTATCAAGCTAGGCAATTCTACCCATAACAGAGTCCACCTCATTTGGTTACCAGGCCATAGCGGCTATTTAGGAAACGAGATTGCGGACGAACTAGCCAGGAATGGAGCTGTAAGTTCCTTCATAGGCCCAAAACCATTCTATGGGCTACCATGGGGCACTATGCGCCAAAACATTAATATGTGGCTTAACAGAGAGGCACTTCATTACTGGAGGGAAACCGAAGGTAACAGACAGGCAAACACATTCATCCCAACCACTTCGCTCCAAAGAACGAAACAATTCCTTACTTTAAGTGGAACATCTACCAGACTTGTCACAGGTTTCCTAATTGAACATTGCAAGGTAAATAAGCACTTATCCACTATGGGTATAGTCGGACGAAAAGGGACCCACTGTGGTCTGCTTCGGCAAATCCCCAACTTATTATATATATATATGGGTATAGTCCAGGAAGATCTATGCAGATTATATAAAGAAAATGAAGAACCAGCAGAGCACATCTTGTGTCACTGTAACGCCGACATGGGTGCATTGTACCTAGAACCGCACCAAATAACAGATAGTTCACCCAAGGGTATCGCTCTGTTCCTTACGATTACAGATGAACTATAACATGTAGAGGTTTGTGACAATATGCCCTTGAGGCCGCAGTAACTATGTGATTAGCTCCCTCCTCACTTTACTATCTATCTATTTAACATAGATTTTGAACATAAATATGTTCTTCTTAAGTTTATGACATCAAAATTATCGCGATATCTCAAAAACTACAGATCTTCTTAGTAAAGCATAAAGCATTTTCTTAATCCTCAGAATGAGAAAAAAAGATTGAAATTTCAAGTTTTGAACTAGCAAGCAAACATCTCCGCCATTTTCAAATCGATTTTCATCAAATTACCTTTGTCGGAAAATTCAATTGAGTCATTTGAGAAAATGAGAAAAGGTTTACCGTTACCTCACCAATGCAATGTTTTATATTGTTTTCGAAAAACCTCTAAAATATCCAATTTGTGCTAAAAAAAGGACTAATTAAATGTATTTTTTTTATTGTACATATGGTTGCATGAGATCAATATAGCATACATATTTTTTAATAAAAATTACCAAAAATAGTTAACAATTCTTAAAGCACAAAAACTGTCAATGTTTAAGCTAAGAAACATATACAGTGGGTGTGCAAATTAATATGGATAACCTTTAAAATGTGAATTTATGCTTTTATTAATTAATCGAAAAATGACACAAAAATTTTGTTTTTTTATTAAAATAATAAAATTAAAAATTGCATTTTAAACTAGCCTTCATATGACATGGCATTTATGGCAAAATATATTGCTATTTTAAAAAAATTCGTACCTTTTCTTTTATAAAAAAAAAACAACACTACATGTAATTTTTTTGACGAAGTTAATTTTCTTCAAAATATTTTTATAAATTTTACAGAATTGTCAATCTTCAAGAATAATTTATGTGAAAAATGTACATCACTCTCCGATTAAAAGCTATCTCTAAAAATATATAATAGCAATTTATCGCTAAAAATCTATAAATCTAACTCATTTTCTGCTTGCTTAAAATATCTTCACACTACGAGAACAATAAATTTAAATTAATATACTAATGCAATATTGTGAATTCATAACGACAATTCATTTTAACGAAATGAAAGGTAGTTCTAAATGCAATTTTTAATTTTATTATTTGTTCAACAAAAGTAACTTTTGATTTGATTTATTCGTCATTTTTTGATTTATTAATATAACGATAACTTCACATTTTAAAGGTTGTACCTATTAATTTGGCCACCCACTCACTGCATGTCGATGGTTAAGCGCACAAAAGTTATAAGTAAAAATTTTTAAATTTTCAGAATCGCTTATTTTTTTGTTTTTAACTGAAATGTATTGAAAATAATAATTTTCACTTATCACTTTTATGCGCTTTTTTAAAAAATTACGAAATATGAAATAAAAAAAAAAGAACATTAGGTCTGTTCCCGTACGAAAGTCTGTAAAAAATTTCAAAAATTGTATAATAAAAATTTGAAAGTTTTCGAAATGTTTCCTAAACTTGCGTGAACGGGAACAGACCTATTGTTTGAAACATTGCTGTTTCATTTTTTGTTAGTTAAAGTCCATCTAGATGTCTGCTCTTACATGTATTTTTTCGCTGACCATACAAAAAGCGGATCATTTTCACTATTCATTAATGATTTGGAAAGCATTATATTATTTATGGTTTTACAATCGAGTCTGTTTCTTAGTTTTGTTTTTATTAAAGACAGGTCTGAAAATTTTATATCAGCAGCGGCTGCACTGTGAGGAATTTTTAACAAAATTTGCTAGTTCTATGTAGCAGTTTTTTTTCCATGCCATTTTTAAAAGAATCAACTTTGTCCCAAAAGTCTACAATATTCGTATCTTTTTAGGCCAAATTTAGGAAATCGTAGTTATTTCCATTGGGTTTAACTGGGTTGTTTTTTTCGTAGCAGATAAGTTCGATAACATTGAAAAATGCCAAATATGTTCATACGTTTTTGCAAGTAACACAAAACAGTTTATCATTTTATTAAAAAAAAATTTGTGTTTTGTGTCTTCACTGTAAAAATTTACCAAAATGGAATTAAATTTCACGTTTTCACATAAAAAAAATTATCAGTTTTGGTAAAAATTTCACATTTTGGCAACGCTGACCACTATTGTTTTTGCTTTCAATTATACGAACGTAATTATACCATTCGTCGTACAAACACACATCGTGTGATATAGGCGAAAAAAATGTAAAGCATGGTAAATAATTGTCAAATAATTATACCATGGTTGAGCGCAACTACACAACATGGCTACGGTGCAATGCACGAACTTGAAAAAGATTTTAGGTGGTAGATTGGACTCAAAAAGTGTGGTAGATTGAAAAAATGTTTCAAATTTGATATTTCATATAAAAACTATATATCGCCCTCTGCATGCCAAACCCATGAAAGTGAAAAAATTCGATTTTGGGATTATTGCTGTTTCTGATGCAATTTTATATAAGGAATTGCTGTTGAATCGACATATGCAATAGGAATGTGGATCAAATCTGCCGCAATACTGCAGTTCTAAATCAATGAATGTTTTTTTTAATACTTTTATCATGCCAAAAAAATTAATGTAGGCCTACCAAATTTAAATCATAAATCAAGAGAACTAATGCCCACATATCTGTAAATCAAAGTACCAAAAATAACATATCTCACATATCTTACACATTACTTGATTTCTTGAAGGATGAATGTGTTATAAATTGGAATTTTTGTGCATGCCAAAACAATTAATGTGTTATAAAATCCTTTAGGAGTAAATTAGGCCAACCAAATATAAGTCATAAATCGAGGGACCTAATGCCCACATATCTGCAACCTAAAGTATCAAAAATAATATATTTTACACATTACTCGATTCTTTGAAGCATGAAAGTTTTATAAATTTGAATTTTTGTGCATGCTAAAGCAATAAATGTCCTAAAATCCTTTAGGAGTGAGGTAGGGCAACCAAATTTAAATCATAAATCGAGGGACTTAATGCCCACATATCTGCAATCCAAAGTAGCAATAAATAACAGATCTTAAACATTCATACTACATTACTCGATTCTTTGTGAGCATGAATGTTGTATAAATTGGAATTTTTCTGCATGGTTAATGAATGTGTTTTAAAGACTATGCCTTAGGAATTATATAATTTAGATGATGAATAAAATAAAACTTGAGTATAATATAACAGCAAGATCTTTTGTTAATGTTACTAATTTTAAGTTTTGATTATTTAACTTGTATTGATCATGAGCATTATTAATTTGTTTCGAATATGAAACTTGAAAACATTTGTTTATATTTAGAGATAAACGGTTTTTAGAACACCATTCATACAGATTATTTTAGTCAGACTGCAAATCAGTACTATTTGCTATTCGATAAAAAATTTTCAAATCGTCGGCAAACATTAAGAACTTCGTATTTTTAAAACAGGAACTAACATCATTTATAAAAATTATAAAACAGTGGTCTTAGAATACTCCCTTGAGGAACACCTGAGGAAGCTATAAACGGTTCAGACATGGATTCTTCTTGACCCAAGATACGAAATTTGAATGGAACCCTTAACGCAAGTTACCTAAAAAAATTAAATGCGAAACCCTATCAAACGCTTTTGCAAAATCCGTATAAATAGTATCAACTCGAAAGCCATTTACTAATGCAGAAATACAATAGTCTGTAAAGGTCGCTAGATTTGTGACTGTTGATCTGTTCGGCATAAAACCGTGCTGATTTAGCGATATTATGTTTTTTATTTCAAAGTAAGGTTTCTTTTTAATAATGCTCTCAAACATTTTTGAAATATTTGATAGTTTAGATATTGGCCTCTAGTTACAAATATCTGTTTTGTTTCCATTCTTATATATCGAACTGATGAAAGAAAATTTCCAAGCATCCAAAAAAGTTCCAGTCTGTAAAGATTTATTAAAAATAATTTTAAATGGTTCTAACAGTGAATATTGGCAATTTTTTAAAAGAAATGCAGAAAATCCATCTACATCTATAGAGAGTTTCTTCACAGTCCGGTAAAAATTACCGTCCCGGTAAACTCACAACTCGCAGGAAATGGAGGTATGGTTTTCTAGCAAGTTGTGAGCTTACTGAGACGGTTAATTTTACAGTACGGTAACTTTTATCGATTCGTGCCGCGTTGAAGCAGCCCGCGCAAACGTTTTGTTCACAGCTGACAGTCAACGTCAAAACATCAATTTCATTCACAATACAAGCATATGTCAAAATCTAATGATATTCGCAATTAAGATTTCTAGTGATGTGTTAATTAAAAGTATTTCATAGAGAACAAATTAAAAGTGGTAGATATTAAAATTTTGAAAAAATGTGGTATATCTACCGCAATAGTGGTAAAGTCCGTGCCCTGCTGCCGTGTTGTATAGAGAGAAGCTCTCCCGACAAAGAGAGGAAAGCTTTGTTTGCTGTTGAATTGTGCTGCTTGTTAAATGTAAGCATCAAATAAAATGCGTGATTTTGTAATCATTAAAGAATAGATTTTTCGAAAACCTTGTAGTACATTTGGATACTAAATTTGAATTTGGACTTGAAAAAGTTAGCCTAGCAATGCTGAGACCAGTGTGACCAGAGTGAAATAAAATATTCCACTTTTGAATATTATTTTGCGGAGAGCATATTTTTATTTCAAAAATATGCAGCACAAAAAGTGGAACATTTTTTGCATTCCGAAATTTTGTCTATATTAACAAATATTGCAATAAAAAATTAATATTTTTTGCTATTGATATTAAAAATTTGTTCTTTTCACTCTGTAAAACGCAAAATAAATATTAAAAAATTTCCGAGCAATGGGTTGAAACACATATTTTGAAATTGCTAGAATCCAAGAAAATTGTTTTAAAGCAAATTAGTTGAATCAGTTGTTCAATCAAAAACATTGCGGATTTATTGTTTTTCTAAATTATATATTGGTGGAAGTTAATAGAGTATATTAAATCTTTGAAATCAGTAATGTTGTTGTTTCCAAAATATTAGAGGACTTAGATTTTGATTTAATTCTTGCAAAATTTGATATTTCCTTCTGATATATTTACTTCAAACTAATGTACTTAAAAACCTATTTAGGATTTGAAACCGAAAAAGTTTTAACGAGCTTGCATAAAAATGAATCTGATAAAGTTCAAAACTTTTAGAAAAATTTTTTAAACTGTCTTCGTAAAGTAAAATCTAAAATACCATAAAATATCAAAATTTTAAAAAACATCGATATTTTTTCAGTTAGACTAGAGAATTTATAAACTGGATGTCGTGGATTCGAATTGCACGGTGTTTGCTATTTATTTTTTTTTTATACATATATATATTAGTCCCTGCCTGTAGTAAAGTTTAAACCAAAGCAGTACTTTGCAAATGCTAGATTTTAAACCAAAGCTGTACAGAAAAGTTTAATTTGTAGTACAATATTTCTTACCGTGCATCAACGACAACAAAAGCTATCCAAGAATCACGTTTTGCTTTGTAAGCGAATTCAATGAATGAAGTGTGATTTGTTCGAAGGATTTAATTAGATCTGGTTGAAAAGCGTCGTCTCAATAGCGATATTTTGATGACATGTTCAAGCAGCAAAAGCAAAACAATCTTAAATGGACTCAAATATTTGTGGTATTCTTCATTAAATTTTTTGCTCCATAAAAAAGTGATACTGTTGTTTATTATGACCCAAGGACAGCAATCGATGGCAGACAGAGTACAAACAAGTATATCAAATAATGGAACTTGAAATTAATATCTAGCAAAAGCTGTGTATCTACGTGATACTCTCATTTATTCAAGTCACTAGTGGAATGAGAAAAAAAAAACAGAACCAAAAATATAGCAAAAGTGCAACAATATTAAATGGCAACCTTATGTCAAATCTTAACTCTCTTCACAAACTATTTGAACTGTGTCCATAGATACTAAAATCACCTTCAGATGTGCACAATATCGCAATAATTTTTTTGTCAAAATGTTGCACGACAGAACGATATCTGTATCAAAAAGTAACAACACACACACACGCACACACATACAAGTAGTTTGTAGAGCATTCACTATAACAATTCCGTTTGGTGTATCTTATGCGAGTTCAATTACAAGCTGTGCAGCATGCTTCCGTCAGCATTAACTGGCATGTCCTGTGCGCCAGGATGCGCTCTATTTGCCAATGTATATTGTTGTTTGTATGTTCTGTGTGTCCACTGTTTGTCTATTTGTCTGTCCGTATTTTTGCCAGTCCCGTAGCCAAATGGTGTATTTGGGGTTCAATTTCAGATATAAAAAAAAATTTAATACAAATAAGATTTTTGAAAAAAAAAAAAAAATAAATAATTATAAAAATATTTTAAAAATATATCTTATTCTTAAAAAAATGTTAAAAATTCTAGTTTAGAACCAAAAATCATCATTTCCAATACAAAATTAAAAAAAGCGCGCTGGACAGTTTAGCAATACAAAGTTTGATCGGAAGCTATTTAAAGCCAAGAATGGAAGACTCCAAATTGCGTTGACAAATTTTTAAAATCAATATCTGAATATCGAAGTTCCGTTTCTAAAATTCCAAAATTCAAAAAAATCTTACAAATATAAAATATTTAATCATTCAAATATTTTATAAAATACAATATTGTTAACAATAATATACATATGTCGCGATACCATTATTTTAAATGACATATGTTTTTTGTTCAAAACTTGAACTAATCTAAAAGCTGCTTCTTTTTGATTTTTGTTTTAAGTTTAATAGAAATTGTATTTATTAAGGCCGTTATTATGTTTTATTTTAACTTGATTTGAAAAGTAAAAATAATTCTTACAAATCAAAAAATTGTCTAACTCCTTTTTTGTGAGTCTATTTTTACAGCTGGATATATGATTTATTGAAATTACTGAAGGTTGTAAAAAGTTTTTATAAAAAATATCTTCAAAATAATTATTGACTTAATGCTATGAAATCGTTCTTTTTATCCTATTTACATCGAACAAAGCAATCATTCCAAAGCTCTGTTTAAGACTTCATTTACACGAAACATATTTCAACCAATGACTTTTAAAGAGCTTTGCCAGATTTTAAGTAAAAATTAACTTAAATTAGTTATATTATTTTATTTCTAAGCCGAAAAAAGAGCTTTCTGCTTTTTTGTCGTTTACTAGTTTTAAAGCCTACAAGGTCTTATAAATATTTAAGGAAATTATATTCTGCTTTTATGGTTTGAAATGGAAATAATTATTTTCCGACAAAAATATTAACATTGAAAAAAAAAACAAAAAACAATTGCTCTGTACTTTAAATTCAAAATAAAAGTTAAATATATTCGTTAATTCTATAAATATTAAAAAACGTTAATTGGGCTGGAACTTTATTCAGGTTTCCAGTTAGGAATAAAGTTCCAAAAAAAGCCTGGCATTAAACCTCCATAAAAGTTAATATGCTGAAAGAAATTTTTAAAATAATAATTGGGCTTATTCTGCAGAATCTTTTATGAAAGAATTCTGTTATTCTGTTATGATTTCCCATACAAATTTTTGAGCTGTAAAAAAATCTGTTATGAGATCAAAATTCGTATTCAGTACGACAGTCTTTTATGAAATCTTTTATAAATCACAAAAAAATTTTCGAAAGATCAAAAAATATTTTACAAACTCTTGAATTGGTATTCTTCATGGCAAAATCTGTTATGAATCACAACGGAATAACAGATACATTTTTCTGCGTTTTATTAAAATTTAAATTCTATTCTGTGTGCTATTACGTATATTGTTGCTTCCTTTATCCTGTCGATGGTATGAAGAACCTCCAGCATCGCCTTCATCATAGTTAATAGTTCGCTCCCTCTTACATTCAACATCTTGTCGTTGGTAGGATGAGCTACCACTATCGCCGCCACGACGATTGTCATTCGAATAGCGATTTTGGCCACCGCCACATGCTCGTCTCCACTTTGTTCTTCATGTTTGTAACCTATGCGGTCACCACTGTCTCTTGCGCTTCCACCTTCACCATAACTGCGTCAGTCACGAAGTTTATTGAAACTTGAGCTTCTGCTCTGATTCGTCCTTCCAGTCCGCTATTGTTTTAAATCAAGCAATTTAAATAAATCGGCAATGCTAGTTTGTAATGCTAATGCACGGCACTTCTTAATTTTGTAAAAAAATTTGCAATTTACACGTTAAAAGTGATAACTCCTTCAACTTGCGTTATCTTATTTTTTAATTTATTGACAGCAATCAGCTGTTTCATAACAGAAGTTAACGTAATTATAATAGATTTTTGTTTTCGAAGATTGATAATAGGGTATCATAAAAGTTCGAAAGGCAGAATACCAATTTTAAGAGAACTTTTATGGTCGGCATCTTTTATGATTAATAACAGATCTGGCAGAATAGTTCCAAATATTAAAATCATTTTTTACAATTACATTTTTCCATATAAAATGAAAAAATTCTCATTTTGAACCATTTTACAGAACATCATAGGCAAAAATATGACCTTTTCCAAACTTTACTCGAGAAAAAATAAGTATAACAATAAAAAATATGTCACATTAAAAACCAACGAATTTGCCATTTCAGTCCTTTATAGACTTTGTTCGGGCTTCTAATGACGAATTAATGATAAGGTAATGTTCCCTTAGACGGACCGGCTCCTTAGAAGGACCACTCATAAATTTTTGACATCTGACTGTCAAAGCGAAACATCACTTATACCAAATGATTAGCACACTGAGAACACACTTTTGGTAGTATTCCGACGAATATAGGCGCATATCATCGTGTTAAAATAAAATTTCGTGAAATTTTGGGTTTTCAAAACTTTTTTAAACATGTTGTGTACGCTCATATTTTAAAAATTTGTGAAAATTTTTTTAAATTGAATACAATCAAAAGTAAGTAAATTTAGTTTACTTTCAATATACGTACAGAAATCCATCGATATTGCGTGATAAAATTTTTTTCTGCCACATGGCCAAGATAGCCATCGTTTCTTTAGACGGACCAGTTTTATGTCCTTTGACGTACCAGTGTTTATATTTCATGTTTTTTTATTGTCACGCCATTTTGAGTGTTTTTATGATCGGAATAGGCATTATATTTGATGTGAATGCATTTTAATTGATTTTTTTTTTTTTTGAATAACCATACAGTTTTGTTGTGAAAATGTCAGCAAGTAATAGCAAAACACCCGAAAAACGGGCAAAAACACCAGTAAAAACAACTAACAACTATGAGGCTGTAGTGGAGGCATTGAAAGCAGTTAAAATCAGAAAGCGATCGTTGCGTGACGTTTTAGCAGAATTTGGTCTTTCCAAAACCAAAGAATTTTGGTCTTTCAAACCAAAATATGTGGCAAAAATCAATCGGTCGTGCTAGCAGAGGAAGATCTGGAAGATGAAACCAATCCACGCCTGATTGTCATTGGTCCTGCACCTGACGTAGGTGCAGAGAGTGAAGTAACAACTTCCGTAAGCGGTTCAATAGTGTCCCGTTCTGCTAGTTTGGCTTCAATTTTGGACGAAGTTGGACCATTACATAAAAAACAACACCACGATCAGGAAAGAAGCGACGTGGGCCACCATCATCGAAGAGCACTGTGCTTATGTCGTCCAAAAATATTGCCCTTTTGAAAGATAAGCGAGCTAAACGCGAAGCTAATAAATCACAGGCCGAAAATAGGAAGGCGGATAGAGCCGAGAAGGCAAAGGCTAAGGCCAAGACACCAGCAAAAAAGACAAAGCCACCAGCAAAGACAACAGCAAAAAAGGCAAGAGCATTAACATCCCTTCAACGTTATTCATTTGATGAAGATCAAGATATTTCCATTGTGTGCCCCCAAATTTTGCCACGAAACGGTTTGAATACGGTCGAATGCAACAGGAAGTGTGACATAGTTGTTCACTTCAAATGTGCCAAAGCCCAAGGTAGCCGTTTCGTATGTGAACACTGCGATCCAAACTTGCACGAATTTTCCAGCGAGGCCGAGGATGAACCAATGGATGAATAAACATCAATAATCATTACTTTTGACACCTAATGTATCCTAAAGTCGATTAAATGAAGGAACAATGAATGAACGTTCAAAAAATATCCAAAATCTGCTGTTATTTCTTCATTTTAACTCATATTTTCAAGTTTTTCCAAGTGGTCCGTCTAAGGACACAAAAAAAAATTTCCGAAAATCATGTGGTCGGAAATTTTGCGATAAAATTCTTTTTTGTAATTCAATCGATAAACTGTCTTCGGCAAAAAGATTCCTTTGCTCATCCTCTTTCCAACGGTACTCCACAATATCAATATTATTTCCACCAGATGAAGATACAAACTAATTTCAAAGTGTGGTCCGTCTAAGGGAACATTACCTTACAACTTTAAGTGCTGTAAGTGCTAATAAATGTTTAAGCACAAATGATCCAGAACTAAAGCTACGAATTTTATGCAGGCTTTATGGCAATTTCTACCATGGCAACCATTAAGATGGCGACCGAAATTTTTACGTATTTTCATTAATTTTTTTAAATAAGGAACTAAAATACAACGTTTTGAAATTTGAAATTTTTTTTATTGGTGTCTTTAAGTGTATAAATTAAATTTTTTTTTTTATTTTACATTAATATGTTTATAATTATTTATCTTAAAGTAGAGTCCTCGAAAAAAGGTTAGTTGTGGCGGAAAATCACCCAATCTTCCGTAGTCATCTGAAATAAAAAATTCAAAGAGATTATCGTTCAGTCAGCTTAATTGTAATGCACTCACTTAAAATATGCATATATATAAAAAAAAATAAAAAATGAAAAAATAAAAAATAAAAAACTTGTGAAAAAAGTTGTTAAAATCTAATTTTTTTTATTTGTTTAAAAAAATTAACTTATTATTTAAAAGTTTATTGTTTTCAAGGTTCCGGATCTCGGTATGTATGTCTAAAATAACGAGTGCAGTTTGTGTCCAAATCGGTGAAATAGTTTTTAGTAATTCAAAAATATTTAAAGTTTCGGTCTGATGGAATTTGAGCCTGTGCTTCTTTCGCATACGGACTCTAACCACGCACTCTAACCAGTATGCCACTTTTAAGGATAATAATAACTTAAGTTTTGCATCAATAAATTCCATACCCTTGACTTTATATATCATGTTGATGCTAGTTAATGCATCAAACACCCCTCATAAAATTTCCAGGCTACAGGCCTGATCTATGCAACTCTATTTGGTCGTCAAAGTTAATATTTCCAACTGTGCCGGAAGTTTCTCATGCGTGTGTATGTGTTTGTTAACATCATGTTGAGGTTATGATGTCCATCATAAGCTGTTGGTGAACAAACTAGTTTGTCCACCTGTCTTTTGCCTGTTTGTCTGGATGTCAGTCAAGTTTACACAAGGCCTGGTAATGCATCATTTCAATGCGCATGACTCTACTCGATGCTCGACCCTTGCATAAATAATCATTCTTCTTGGCCGAAGTTTAATATTGTTCTTTATTTTATATTTTAATATTAACAATGGCTTGAATGAGTGTTCGTGAATGGTAATAACTGTAAAGAATTATCAATTTTAGTCGATAACTCTTAGGTCTACTCTTTTTAAGGAGGTTTTTTAAACTTTTTCTAATGGTCTAAAAAGACAATTAAAAAAAGAATTTTTAAGTAAAAATATTTTGTGTGTTTCGAAAAAACTTTCAGAACGGAAAAAATCTATCTTTCCATGTCATACTATAATGTAACATGCTCTTTAAGCTGTTAAGCATAAAATAATAGAAAATCATTTTATTTGGTTCTGACACAGAAATTGTTTTTACTTAGCTACTTATTTAAGTTCAAGACTATATAAGTGATGGAGCTGTTCTACTTGGTGGTCAATACCACTCATATCTTGTACAAATATTATTTCTTATTAAAATCATGAATCTAACAAATTTGGAGACTAACTTTTATGTATGACGAGCTATTGCTTTTGAAGTTTCTAGGTTGTATGGTAGGTGCCTTCTTCCGTCTATGTCTTATAAAAATGACCTTAAAAGCCAATTTGAAGGTTTTAACTTTTATGCGTGTTGAGTCTTTAATATTCTTTTTCGTTAATATTTTACTGTCATCGGAACTATATATACTATATATTTGTGAACAATTCGAACTTAATTAGCCAGCGCAGAAAAAATATAGAACAAAGTGTTAGTTTTACGAATTCTAGCCGATATAAACCATTTCAAAGCAGTGTAATCTAATAAAAGCATGAAATAAAATTTATTTCATGTAGAAAGTTTGTAAATTTTCAGCACCAAGGAGTATTTGGAACGGTTTGAAATAATAGCAAGTTATTTAAATTTAACTAAATCTTATCTCAACTTTCAGCATTTCTATATTATAACGTTTAAATTGAAGAAGTAAAAAAATCCATATTTATAAATTTGTAAAGTATTTTTAAAAAATAGTTTTTCTTCTAAATCTAAACTTAATACTACTTACAGTTCTGATTTTAAATTTTGTTGTCTTTTGCAGGTAAGAATATGATGCTATCTGAGTTTTCATTGGCTACCCTGACCAAAGGTATTGAATAAAATTTTCATTATCATTATTATATTAGAATCGTTGTTGTTAATGTTGTTATGTGTTTTTCAATTTGAGTTATCTTAAGAAATTATAATGTTATTTGGCCTTTTATCAACAAAATACATAATTTAGCACTTTTTCAAATTTTTTTTTTTTGCAATAATATATCCTGTAAATACTCGAGCGTTAGAGCTTAACCACAGGCGTTTTTGACGGTTGATAAAAAAAAAAATATTAATATTATTCTTGTAAGAATTAACAAAAAAATTTAAAAATTTTATAACGAAGCGTGTTGAATAGAGGGGGAAAATATCGTGTCCAACTAGTCCCACCCTTCCGGTCAACTGAAAATTAAAAAAATGTAGTTTCTTTATCAGTACTAATGTTATGTTATGAAAATATTCTTCTCAAATAGGCTTCTCAAAAAAGATGTAGATTTTTTCAGTTATTTTTTAAATTTTCCGAGTTTTTAAAAAATAGTAAAAATAGAAAATTTTGGTTTTTTGTTGGTGTCTACTATAGAGGGATATACATATTAAGAATATTCATGCCAAATTTCAAGAAAAGCGGTCAATTAGAACTCGAGATTTTATGAAAAATGTTTCAAAAAAAGGTAGTTTCGAGAAAAACTCATAACTTACGTACATATAACTTACATTTATTCAATCAGCGATTCCTTTTAGAATAATTCGAATTTTGAAAAATCCTTTTAAGCAAATTTTCTTTAATATATAAACTAAAACCCTGCGTCGGTGCAAAATATTTTTCGGTAGACAACAACTACGAATGATTCTAGTCCTATTGTACTAGAGGAGCCTGAATTTAGTGACGGAAATTTTCGTTCAATATTAAGATTTGCAGGGAAGACTGCACTTAGAATAAATAAAATTTCCTTAACTCTTTTAACTTCGATTGTTGAAATCGGTTAAGAAATTTGGAAAGTTCTTAAAAAATCTAAATTTTTTTCTTCAGTAAACCCCCTCCCCCCTTATTAAGTACTTATCTTCGGCGTTGTTCCTACTAAAGAGGGATATACATATTAACCCTATATCGCGCAATATCGCCAATTTCAATTTTTTTACCTAAAAGTCTCTTAAACATTCGGGAAAATAAATGATGAAATAAACGATTTTTTTTAAAAGTAATACTTTATTTGTAAAAAATATTTGCAAAGATAGTTGTTTGCAGTTAAAAAGATTTATATATTGCAGGGCATATAGCATTGCTTTTAATATAATAATTCATGATCAATGTAGTTTAATAACTCACCAAAAAAATGTTAATTTTTTTTTCATTATGAAGACTTCATTATGAAAACACAAACTGCTGCCAAATGCAAAACCACATTGCAGCTAAAAATAAAAAATAACTTTTGATTGATTTACTCTCTAATTTTAAAGTTAGAGTTTTTTTGGAATGTTCGTGAGTCATTTATAAGAATTTCGAATTAATTTGTTCTCTTTGAGTTATTTTTCCAGAACAATTTCTAAATGTTGCAGATCTGCAACACGGCGCGATATAGGGTTAAGAATAATCATGCCAAATTTCAAGAAAAGCATTCAATTAGAACTCGAGATTTTATACATAACGTTTCGAAAAAGGTAGTTTCAAGAAAAACTCATATTACTTACGTACATATAACTTACATTTCTTCAATCAGCGATTCCTATTAGAATAATTCGAATTTCAAAAAATCCTTTTAAGCAGATTTTCTTTAATATATAAACTAAAACTCTGCATCGGTACATCTATTTCAACGTACGCACACTGTGATTTATTGCATTGCTCACAGTTGGCTGTCATTCAGGGTTGGATTTTTCAGTACAATTGCACTTTTTCAGTACAATTTTATTAAAAAAAGTACATGAGGTACTCTATGACCCCACGAAGTCATTTTTAGTAAAATTTCATTCACATGATTTTTTTTCATATTGACTTGACCTTTTGTTGCTTTTTTTAATTTCATTAAGTTTTCAGTCTTTTTTGTGGATATTTATCAATTTCGCATTCTTCAGCAAATATTGAAAGAATATTTTCGATTAAAAATTTAATCAAACCAAGGTGCAGAAATTGTCTGCTTGGCAGTTTCTTCTTTAATTAAAATAAAAGATTTGTTTAAAGCCACTTGGCAATGTTGCTATAGCATAAAATTTAAAACTGCCATGCATTTTGAAAATATTTTTGTTGAAGATGAGGAAGACGCAAATTTTCTTGATAATATTTTAAAACTGAATGTACAGTACTATTTTTCTTTTACTATGTTGAATTATTTGTCCATATGTGTTATTTCTTTTTATTTCAAATAAGTAATTAAATATATCAAAAAGTTTCATTGTTGATGAAAAACAAAACAGTACAATTTGATGCCAAAAAATACAATTTTTATTTAGGTTTCGTACAGTTTCGAAAAAGTTATTTGCCATCCCTGTTTTCGTCTAATAACACTTGAGAGTTTGATTTGCTCAACACCAAACGAAAGCCTACAACAACAAGCAATACACGCTTTCTCTCTCGGCATTCCATGCACGACGTGTTTTTGTTCGTCAACACCACAAGCAATGAAATTTAATCATTAAGGGTAGGATGAGAATAAAAAGCAATATATGGCAATAGATCATTTGGATCCTTTGGATCATTTTGATAATTTTAATCAGCGGTCGTCAGCGCCTAACTAGACAATTTTTTACAACAACTTCAAGATTTTCTAGGTAAGATTGACTAGGTATAAACGGGTCGCTGAATCTGAATCCGTTGTCAGAATTAAAAAATGATGTAATTTTCTTATAATAAGGTTGTATATATCAATATATGTATTTTTAATAGTTTTAAACATCATTTAACAGTGTTTGAGAGTCGCTGATTTCGAATCTGATGTCAGAATTGTAAAATCCAATATGGTTAATAGGGCTGCAAACTAAATTTTTTTTATTTTTCGAATTTGATGCTGGTGCGAACACTAGGTAACAATGGGTCAATTTTACCAATTTTACCTATTGTTCAAGCCAGCACTGAATTCGTAAAAATTAAAAAAAAGATGGCAGCCCTATCCACCAAATTGAATTTTAAAATTCTGAATTCAGATTCTAAATCAGCGACCTCCTAACACTGTTAAATGATGTCTAAAACTCTTAAAAATACATATCATTAAATGGCAACCCTATTATACACAAATTACATAATTTTGAAATTCTGACAACGGATTCGGGTTCAGCGACCCATTTTTACCCAGTGTTCGCGCCATCATCTAATTTATTTCTTTATGTATTTATTGTATGATAAGAACTTAGTTCTTTTAATGTACAAGTTGGAACAATATTTTTAGGATTATACAAATGAAAGATTTTCTTAAACCTAATTTAAACAATTATACTTATTATAAAATTAATCTTAATATTAAGTAGAAATAGAGAAATCCAGATAGAGTATACAATTGAAGTAATTAAGTGAGGAAAAAAAAGTGACAAGAAGAAAGTATAGATTTAAAGAAAACTGCCGAATTTATTAATCGTTAATTAGAAGCAAAATGTTGAAATACGGAAAGTCTAAATCTTGTTATTTCCCTTAAAGCTCTTACATGGCTCGGAAAGGAATTCCAAAGATGAGTGGCATTAATAAAAAATAATCTTGTGGAGTTGAGGTAGTTGAAACTCGGTGGGGTCAGCATGAAACTTCTTGTTGAGTGACCAAATCGAATTTTTTCAAACAAATAAGGAGGTGTTTTAAACACTATTATTTTATGCAGAAAGATACAATTTCTAGCATTGAGATAGTTAATAATATCACTTCCAAGAATGGATTTTTTAAACTGAGATATATGATCAAATTTTCGCAGCCCATAAACATATCGTGTAACATGGTTAAATGCTAAGTTTAATTTTAATTGAGATCGGGAGTCCAAATTGCTATAAACACATTCTGCATAAGTAATAATAGGTAGTATAAGTTGAAGAACAAGCTTATGTTTCAATTCAACTGGCGTATAATAGGCTGAAACTCTTAGATTACGCAGAATATAATATACTTTTTGAACCACACTGTTGATTTGGTCACTGCAGGTTAGTGTAGAATTAATATGAAAACCTAGATTTTTGATTTTGCTGACGAGACTTTTGGTCTTTTAAAATAAGGTCCGGTATATCTTCAAAGAAGACATTGTCTTTGCTGATGTGTAATACAAATGATTTCGAAGCACTAAGTTGAAGCCCATTGCTAACAGCCCACTGACTTATACTTTCTAGATCCTCATTAAGCCTGAATACCAGGTCTTCCATGAGACCAGTTCTACGTGAGAGATATATCTGAATATCATCAGCATAAGCATGCATGGACGAATGCTTGCAAACGCTGAAAATATCATTTGTAAAAATGGAGAATAAAAGAGGACTTAGTACCGATCCTTGGGGAACCCCACTGCAAACAGACGAAAGACTCGAAAAATTTTCACCGACCTTAACTTTCTGTACTCGATAGGAAAGATAGTTGTTCAGGAGTAACACAGCGCTGTCACTAAAACCATACTTATATTTTAGCTTATAACATAGTAAATGGTGATTAACTGTATCAAACGCTTTTGAAAAATCGAGTAAGCATAGCAGAGTTACTGATCCATTGTCATACGAGTTTCTTATATCGTCCAAAATCTTTATCATAGCAGTAGAACAACTATGTCCAGCGCGGAAACCTGACTGCTGTGGAGATAACAGCTTATTTTGCAATAGGTAGCTTGATATTTGATAAGCCATTAGAGATTCACAAATTTTTGATAATGACGACAAAATGCTAATTGTCCTAAAATCATTGGGCTCATTCGCTGCTGTTTTTTGGGAACAGGAAGAACAATTGCAGTTTTCCAAGAACTTGGAAAGCAAGATGTTATGAATCAGTGGCTAATATTGTAATATGTGTCAGTGGACTGAGAATAAATGGTAAGATCTCTTTTATGAATTTAATATGAGTTCCATCTGTTCCGACTGCATTTGATTTAATTTTTTGAACGCATTTTCCTACATCGCTTTCACTTACTGCAGAAAACTCAAACGTTTGTTCAACACATTGTGTTGGATTTGAAAAATTTATATAAACGGAGTTCTAATTCGTAAAAATAAAAAAAAAAATTAGACGGCAACCTTATAAGCCATTTTTAATTTTACAATTTTGACTTGACCACCTCTCCTAACACTGCTAAATGATGTGTGACCCATTTTTACCTAGTGTTCACGCCAGCACCGAATTCGTTTTCTGATACAAATCATCTATTGCCAGTGAACAAGTTTTCATTGCATTGACTGCAGTGAGCTCTCTGACAACGATATCTTAGATCAACAATCTCTATGATCTGTTTTGATTGCGCTATCATGTTTTGTTCGTCTTCGGTGCAATCACACACACGGTTTCTTTGCAGCAAGCAAGACAGTGCAGTGCAGTGTGAAATCTATATATATAAAAATGGATGTATGTATGTGGGTATGTGGGTATGTGGCTATATCACGTTTAGACTCCAAAACCGCTCAACCGATCTTTATGAAATTTTCAGGGAAACTAAAGCCACATCTTGAGAGTGTTCCTGTGAGGTTTGGTAACGATTGGAGAAGGGGGCGTGGTACCTCCCATACAAGCCAAATTTGCGCTATCGATCACAAACTAAAAAAAGGATATATATCAGACGGTTTCAATCATAAAAAACTAAGATTTAGTAATTTTGTTCAGATGGTTACTGTCGGTAACTGTACAAAAAATGGGCGTGGTCGTAACATAAATACGCCCACTTTTTCGAAATCATGGCAAATCCAGAGTTCTACACACTTTTACAGTGAAACTTGCTGTATAGGTGCTCCAAGAGGCGGTCACTATACATAAATGTTTTCACGCCCACCTTTACCGCCCACAAATCATATATATACAAAATTTGGTATGTATACAAAAAGCAAAACGATGTGTGTCTGATGCCTATAGACTCCAAAACTACTAAACTGACTGACCTGAAATTTTGGCAGCCGATTTGTTTCAGGTACGAGATGGTTAAGGGAGAAAAATGTGCCACACCCACATACAGCCCCAAAATTTTGTAATTTAGTATGTACGGTTACTGTCGATAACTGTACTTAAAATGGGTTTCCACGCCCCCTTTTACCGCCCACAAAGAAATGAAAATGCTTTATTTCAGACGGTTTTGGTCGTATAAGACTTAAATTTGGTACCTTGGTTTGTGTAGTTACTGACAGTAACTGTACGAAAAATTGGTTTCCACGCCTCCCCTTTACTGCCCACAAACCAATGAAAACGTTTTATTTCAACGGTTTGTATCGTGTTAGACAAAAATTTTGTAATTCAGTTCATATGGTTACTCTCGGCAAGTGCACTAAAAATAGGCCTGTCCCACTTTAGTTAAACTCACTTTTCGGGGAGTTAGCGTCGAGTGAAGTAAAGTGGGCCAGGCTTAACCTAAATTGAGCTGAAATTTGGGCAGTCGATTTGTTTCGATTACGAGATAGCTCAAGGGAAATATTTTCCCGCACTCCTTTTTGCCTCTTGCAAAACAACAAAAATGCTATATTCGAACGGTTTTGATCGTATTAGACTAAAATTTGGTTATTTAGTGCATATGACTACTTTCGGCGGCTATACTGAAAATGGTGAATATATTTTGCATTTTTTTACATTTTCGTATATGGCAGAAAGGTGGTCTGTAGCAGAACAACGTTTGTGGTTGGTAACGTTTGGACGAGGGGGCGTGGTACCTCCCATACAAGCCAAATTAGAGCTATCGACCACAAACCAAATAAAGGATATATATCAGATGCTTTCGATCCTAAAAACTAAGATTTAGTAATTTTGTTCAGATGGTTACTGTCAGTAACTGTACAAAAATGGGCGTGGTCGGATTAAATATACGCCCACTTTTTCGAAATAATGGTAATTCCAGAGTTCTACACATTTTTAAAGTGGAACTTGCTGTGTAGGTGCTCAAAGAGGCAGTCACGATACATAAATGTTTTCACGCCCACTTTTACCGCCCACAAATCAATATCTGTGTATATAAAAATGAATCGTGATTTGTTAGGATGCTTAAAACTTGAAAACGACTGGACCAAATTGGATACTTCCTTCTACTGGTTTGTTCGTAACTGCTACGCAAAGGTTTAGGAAAAAAGTAATGCCACACCCCTTTTATTGCCCACAAATCAATAAAAATGCTATATTTAAGACGGTTTTGGTCGTATTAAATTAAAATTTGGTAAATAAGTTCTTATGATGACTATCATTAACTTTAATAAAAACTGGCGTTGTCACACTTCATCTACGCCTACTTTTGGAAATATCACAATACTTCGAAACTATTGGTCCGATTGAGCTCAAATTTTGTAAGTGGTTTTGCTTTGAGTACGAGATGGTTTAAGAAGAAATGCCACACCTTCTTTTACCTCCCATAAATATAAAAACAATTTGTGTTATCGAATAGCTTTAGAGTTATGGGTTGCACAGCTTAGAAATTCGGTATTCGACCACAATTTAGACGTACCGTTTCAGTGATAAAATTTTATGGGAGTTGGACAAGGGGGAGGGGCGCCTCTCATATAAACCAAATTGGTGATATCGAATAGCTTTGAAGTTATAGGAATTCAGCTTTGGAAATCAGTTTTTGACCTCAATTTACACATGCAGTTTCAATGATTTTATTTTATGGGCTTTGGACAGGGAGGCCTGACATCTCCCTTACAACCCAAATTTGCGATATCGAATTGCTTTTAAGTTATAGGTTGACAGCGTAAGAATTCGGTATTTGACCTAAATTTATACATGCACTTTCATTTCTTACATTTTATGGGCGTAGGGCAAAGGGGAGAGACACTTCCCATACAACCCAACTTTGTGGTATCAAATAGCTTTGGAGTTATAGGTTGCACAACTCCAGAATTCAGTATTCGACCTCACTGTACACATGTAGTTTCATTTAATGTTCATTGGTAATAGGGGCGTGGCACCTCCCATTTAACGTAAATTTGCGATATTGAATATCATTGAAATTATAGGTCGCACAGCGTCAGAATTCAGTATTCGCCCTCAATTTATGCATGCAGTTTCATTAATGACATTTTATGGGCGTACGAAAAGGGGGCGTGAAACCTCCTATTTAACCCAAATTAGAGATATCAAATAGCTTTGCGGTTATAGGTCGCACAGTTTTTGAATTCAGTATTGGACTTCATTGTACACATGTAGTTTCATTGATTACATTTTATGAGCGTTGGTCAAGGGGGAGTGGCACCTCCCATACAACAAAGAGTTGTGATATCGAAAAGCTTTGGAGTTCAAGGTCGCACAGCGTCGGAATTCAGTATATGACCAAAATTTACGCGTGCAGATTTTCTGATAAAATTTTTAGAGTTTGTCGGGGGGAGGCGTGACACCTCCAACTTAACCCAAATTTGCGATATCGAATAGCTTTGGAGTTATAGGTAACTCAGCCTCGGAATTCAGTATTCGGCCTTAATTTACACATGCAGTTTCATTGGTAAAATTTTATGAGCGTAGGGAAAAAGGGAGTGTCACCTCCCATACAACCCAAATTTGTGTTATCGAATAGTTTTGGAGTAATTTGTCGCACAGTTTTGGTATTCGGTATTCGACCTCCATGTACACATGCAGTTGAATTGATTACATTCTATGAGGGGTGATGAAGAGGGCGTGGCACTTCCTATACAACCCAAAATTGTTATATCGAATAGCTTTGTGAATATAGGTCGCACAGTCTCGGAATTCAGTTTTGACCTCAATTTAGACATGCTGTTTAACTGATAACATTTTATGGGCGTTTGACAAGGGAGAGTGGCAGCAACGTGCCGGGTTTCAGCTAGTAAACAAATGTTTTGAAGCCGGTTTAAAGTGCACCTACGCAGGGCTCTTATATAAGCTATCGAAAAATAAAAACAAATGTTGATTTTTTCAAACAACCTAATACAAAATATTTTATTTAAATCAAAATATTTTAAACCAAATCACTGTTTATCATCATCAGATGAGACACTTATTAATTTTTTTTTTTTTTGTTTCTAAGCATTATTTAAAGCTCCTCATATGGAAGCTTAAAAAGTTTTACTCACTTTTTTCAACTTAAACTTAACATTGAGGAATGAATTCTGTTTCCTGCACGAAACTCCGGTCTTTAAATTGTCTTTTTTGTTTTCGGTGTGAATATAAAATACTTCCACTTAAGAAACTCATACACACGTACGCACACCCAAACACCCACAAGCTCTCGCTTGCACACAATTCCAGACACACGTGCACTTTCGCTAATGAAAGCTGATCGACACAAAGAAACCACGACCATGCTGCTCCTGCTCTTGCACTTAGTTGCTTCAAGTGCAATAAACTGCATTCCGTGCCAGCGATTCAAAGTTCTCTGTCACCTAACATTCCTCTTCCGTCATCTCTTCAGCCCACTCCACGCCACTCCTTCACACGGCTCGTTTTAATACATATTAAAATATGTTATGAGCTTTTTTAAAGTTAATTACATTTTAATTCAGTTGGAAAAGTGTTTGGCTATGAGCACAGACACACTAACATACACAGGAACAAGCCACACCTACCCTGCATTTTATGAAATTCTTAAACAAAATTGGAACCGTTTTCGAATCTCCTGCGCGATTAAAAAACAATACGCGCTCATTTTCTTATCAAGAAAGACTCATTTGTCGGGAAAAATGGTATTCTCTACGCGACTCCACATGAGTAGTCTTTTATTATTGATTTTTTGATCACTTCTGGCTTAATTAAGATTAAAACAACGACTCGAAAATGACTTAAAAATTGTGGGAATATGTGTCAAAGCTAGTAAAAAAAAAATTCATGTGAAGTCGTTGGGTACTATTTTCTCCTGGCAAGAGGTTATTTTGATCAGAAATTTAGTTCGACTGCAACTGTTTTAATAGCGTCAGAGAGCTGAAAACGGACTCCAATTTGTTCGAAAATTTCATAAAATATGGGCTGTGGAAAAGCAAGTGAAAGCTGCTTAGCTGTTTGAAAAACATATTATTCATAATAACGTGAAAATTTGTGTTCTGGGACACATTTTTGTTCTGATTTTGGAACTGTCGATTTTGATCTAACTGTGACGCCAGAGGACGCTTTATTAAAATTATTTTACAAAGCCGTCAAAAACACCTAAACCGCTCATATTTAGCATGAAAATTTGTATAAAGTGATTTAAAAATACTGTACTGTTCACTCGAACTGACAACAATCAATTTTTTAATGGCGAAAATAAAGATCGAAATTGTTTTTTTGAAATTTTGAGATGTGGAACCATTTTTCAAGAAACTCATGTCGACAGATATCCAAGAAAAAGTGGTTACAAAAATATAAGTTGGGAGGCGTTGCGGTGTTTTAGATTATATATTTTAAAATCTGCATTCAATATTACAAAAAAAAAATGTTTTCCCACGATGGCCCTTATAAAAATAAACTCTCCTAAATCTTCGAAATATATTTTTTCACAACAAAAGGATTGGTTTATACAGCAAGGCTCGAAGTTCGTTCGATCTTTGATTTTGTCATTATAAATCAAAATATGCTTTTTTAATTTTTCGGGATGTTGGATCCCTTTTTCAAGAAACTTATTACAATTTATTTTCACAGTTTTATTTTCCCTTTTGTGGCTACTACTTTTTAAATATTTTAAGAATAACTGTTCTTTTAGCGTTTCTCTAGCGTTTTCTATAATAAAAACAAGTGTTTTATGCTAATTGGACAGTTTGTAAAACAGTGGCATAAAACATATTTTAGAATTTCATTTTGGCTTTTGTCCATCGAGAAACCTTATTCTAAACGCCGTGCGCTATAGTAAAAAAATCTTACAAAACCGCCAAAAACTCATAATTCGCTTATATGACTAGCATGAAAACTTGTATGAAAAGGTTTTAAAATTCGATGAGTGTTTTGGCGCTATATATATTTAACACCAGAGGGCGGTCTTGTACAAATATTTTACAAAAGCTCCAAAAACTCCTAAACCGCTTACATGATTAGCATGAAGATTTATATAAAGAGGTTTTCAGGTACGATGAGTGTTTTGGTGCAATTTTTATCCTTGCCTTGTTAGCTACATAGTTTAAAAATAAATAAATTTTATAAAATTTAACTTTTGTTACTTCGATAAAGTAATTAAAAACAAACACAAATTATGTTAATTCCATGACTGCACTACCAAAACTGAACAAAAATGCGTTCAGTTTGTCTTTTCTTTCAAAGTTGTTCAATATCCCGTTAGATAGCATAAAAACCAGTCAGTTTTTTACAGTTCAGCGTACCAAAATGAGCTTCTGCACACACCTTGTTGAATATTTCGTTATTTGAAGAATATGATTCCTCACTCGTCATACAATTTAATTTTGTAAATCGTCAAGATGAGTCGAAAAAGACTCATTTAGGTGATTGACAACAAAACAGTCTTCCAAGTGTTAGGTGGGGTATTCACTCTCATCACAGCTTTGCAAAAGCTGCATCTGCCGCAAAATATGCAATTGTTTTTTTACACACATAAACACTTTATATTAATTGCTTCTGCATCATATTCCAAAAAAGGTAAATTTCAACTTAAGCTGAAAGCTGTAGCGACAAGCTTTTTGTGGTTTCGTGTAAAACTCGAATCGAATATAAGTTGCATATCTGTTATTGTTGAATGCATCCACGATAGCTGAGTATTCTGTCCATATTCATTTACAGTTTGTTGCTCCTTTTCTAAGCTTCCTTTAACCATTTCGTGCTATCCTCATTTTTGTGTGCGACATCAGTGCAGCAGTTGTTGTTATTTTCGTAACTGCTTCAAGGTTTCGATTTAGTTGCTCTGTGAGTGATTGACACAAATGATACTGTTTGTGTCGCTAATGGTTTGAGTTACTAAGCGATCATCATTTCCGACATGCTTGTGTTTTTCATACTAGTGGCACCAGTGCTTGGTAATTGTTGTTGTCATTGTTGCAACGTTACACAGAAATTGTTTTTTTTTTCTGTTGTGTGGGGAAGGAATGGAACACCATTTCTAATGATGCACTTTGAGGTAGTTTCAGCTTTTTGAAATAGTTATTGGTGTAGACGTGATTTATATTGGTAATAAACGTATAGACGTCAAATTTTTGATCTCTTCAAAGTGCATTTTTAAAATCAAATTAATCACTTAAGTTAGTTCATATAAGTTTAACAAACCACTGAATTATAATTTAAGAATTAGTAAACAAATAAAAATGTTTAAAAAATATGCCTGGAAAAAAACGCCAAAGCATTAAATCCAAATTGTTACTATGTAGACAATGTAAAATGCAAGTAATGGAGAACTAAGTATGATTCAATTGTACGCGACAAGTGCGAAAAAACATTTCACTCTCTGACTAGACAAAAAGCAATTTGAGCAGCTGCTGAGTAATGAGATAGGGATGAGCAACTGCCAGCAAAAGTCGACTTCGACTTTTTCAACCGTTCAAAATGTAAAAGTCGACTCATCGACTTTTTGAACCTTTCAACTTTTCAACTTTTTCGACTTTTTTTAAAATATTTTTGTACCGCTTTTGTATTGGTGACCACATCACAGACATGGGGTCTTTGTTTCTTTCCTATGAAGATGTGTTAGCCTTGGTCCAGCTACTTGCTCTTATATTTAACTTGTCTCTTAAAAATGGACAGTTTTTGAATGTATGGAAGCATTCGGTTATAATTACTGTCCATAAATCCGTTTCAGGGCAAAATGTTGCCAATTATCGACCAATTTCCAAACTTCTCTTGATTCCGAAATTATTTTAAGCACTTGTTAAAAGACATATATGCCGCTGTTAAAAACTCTATATCTGAATATCAGCATGGTTTTGTTTCTGGGAAGTCAGCATCAACAAATCTGACATTGTTTTCCCATTTTATTAAAAACGAAATGGAAGAAGGTAACCAAATCGATTCGAAGATTTTGCTAAGGCCTTTGATAGGATTCAGCACTTAATCCTAGTGAAAAAAACTTGGCCTTATGGGATTTCACTCATCCTTGTTATCATAGCTAGAAGACTATCTCTTATATCGATCCCAATCTGTCCGTATAGGGAATAAGTTTTCAAAACCCGTATCAAATTTTTCCGGCGTACCCCAAGGAAGTCACCTTGGGCCGCTCTTGTTTGTTTTATTTATTAATGATATTCCTAATTTCTGAAATCACTCCAAATGCCTAATGTATGCTGATGATGTAAAGCTTTTTAGGTTTTCCACGCTAATACAGATCATCTGCTTTTGCAATCTGATTTGAATAACTTCCACAAATGGTACTCAGCCAATAAATTACATTTCAATGTCAATAAATGCAACACTTTGTCATTCTATATGCGAAACTGACACCATTATTTTTTACTAATCAATAACAAACAACGATCTCTTAAGGGTTGAATCTAAGTTAGACTTAGGAGTGTTATTTGATAAAAAAAATTACTTTTAATTGCCATTATGATTCTATAATTAACAAGGCTAATGCTATGATGGGATTTCTGAGGCGCAGCTCTAAAGAATTTAATGATCCGTATACGCTTAAAATTCTGTAAATATTTCTTACAAGATCCACTTTAGGGTATGGATGTGTTTTTTGGGACCAATTTTATGAAATGCACAGAAATAGACTTGAAAAAATTCAGAAACGTGTTATACGGTTTGCCATAAGAAAACTACATTGTGACTTTATGCTAAATTAAAGGTCAAGATGTGCTAATTTTGGTCTAAGTACTTTAGAGTCTAGACGGAAGTATTTTCTTATTGTTTTTGCTCGCTACGTGTTAATGTGCCATATAAACTGTTCGCCACTTCTAGAACTCTTTAATATACATGCGCCTGAAAGACATTTTAGGCAAAGGGATTTCCTTCATGTTCCGCATCACAGAACCAACTATGGCCGAAGTGACCCTATTTATAATATATGTTCATCATTTAATTCTGTATGTGCTCAAATAGATTTCACTCAGAACAGAATGGCGTTTAAGCAATCCGTATTAAATCTTGTTTAAATCAGTGTTTGTAACATACTAATATAATTTTAAATTCTATGTATATAATGACTGTTAAACAATATTGTTGATAGTTAATAAATAAATACGAACAAATAATCCACAATGCGTGAAATAAATCGTACAACATTGCACCTGTTTAAAGCAAGTGAATCTCTAGAAAAAAATTTCGGTGCACTCCTTCTCCTACTCTTTTGTCTTAGTGTACAAATGAATGCGTTATACATGATTTTTTTTTCCAAACAAACGAAACCCCCAATGAAATGAATTCTGTTAATTATCTTTTATGTGGTGCTTTATTTCATTTCTTAAATTTCCTTTATTTCCTGGCTTATCCACCCTTGTTATTAGCGGCGCACTTGTCATAATTGCAAAGTGAAATATACTTCATGCTTATATAATGATGACGTTATATGAGAGTTGTTTAACACCATACATTACATATACCACATGATTGTGTATATTTATATGGCAATGATTTCAGATAGTGATGGGTAAACTCGATGCTTTTTGCTATCGAATATTTTGGTATCGAGTATACTTCGATATTCGATGCTTTTTACTTGATATTTTTATACTCGATACTTTTCTAAAAACCAACGTAATTTCGCAAAATAACACTAAAATGGCTGTTTAGTGGTTCATGTTGTTATGAATAATGTCACAACAGGCTGCAATCAAAACTCTACTTATTTTCGCTAACTTCTTAGCTCTTATGACCAGTAAAAGTGCCTCCCAGGCACTTCGGAATTGGAAAAGGAAGGCATTTCACGGAATAAATCAGATCAGCTCTTGCCTCACAACAGGTTTACGTGTAATCGTTCCACAAATTTTAAGCGTTTTGATTGGTAAAACGCTGGAATACATTTTAATTAACCCTGGTAGGCGGTAACATAACCTACTGGGCCTAAGTAGGCCCCTGTACAAAAAACGGGAGATGTGGAATATTCTTTCATATTTTTGCATAGGCGTGTATGATATTGGCAAGCATCATTTGTAGCTTGCCCATAATTTTCCCCACAAAAAAAAAATCAAAACCTTTACACAACTTTCACACTGAAAACTCTGAGATCACAAACAATAATAATAAAGACAAAAAATGTTTTACGCAATAATCGTTGTTGACGCAACACAACGCCTGCTTTAATATATCACACACAAAAACACGTCCCAAAAAAATCTCTTGCATGCTCTAAAACTCTGGGGCAGGTCTCTGGCCCCTGAGCTTACTTAGGCCCAGTAAGTAATTTTTGATGTTGAGATATTAAAAAGAAAAATTTCTTCAACGAACTGAATCCGATCGATACAATTTTTGGTCTTTGCGCTCATTAAGCGTCACCGCAAGAAGTCATGAAGTTTCAGATCGATGCGTCTAAAAACATTTAAAGATATACATGTTTAAACTCAAAATAGGTCTAGTTAGGCCCAGTTGCCCATCTTAGGGTTAAGCATAAAATTATATATTTTTTCAGGTACGAACAAAAATTATTAACTCAAGGTGTGATATGGGATATTAATTTATTTGAACAATTGGCATTGAAACAATTGGCTAAGGCAATTGAGTCTGAGTTAACAAATCAGAATACGCCATCATCTCATGACTAACGGTTTGATAAACTTCATAAAATCAAACTGGTAAACAGAAAATGCTGTGCATACAAAAAGTTAAAAGAAAATCTTATAAATGTAACCTGGAAAAACTAGTTATTATTGAAGCGTTAGTATTGAAAATTCAGTAAGTCAAATAATTTTATATAATTTTTCGTTTATGAACAACACTGCCACTGTTCTTCATGGCAAAAATGTGAATGTGTTTGCAAACCACCTGTCGCTCTTTATCACCGAAGGATAATTCACCGTACTTTAATGTGCAATTTAATTTATAGAAAAAAACAAAAAGTATCAAGTCTTTTTCGGTATTGAGTATCGATAACGAGTATTTTCGCGTATCAAGTATAAAATACTCGATACCGAAAAATTCCCCATCACTACTTTCAGAACAATTGCGTCACCCAGAGATATACAACAATTTTATGTTTCATTAATGTTTGTTGCGTTATATTTTGAATTTTGGTGCATGTAAACATGAATAGTTTGTCCCATATAATTCTGATTTAGTTTTTTTATAAATATAATTATTTCTAAGTTTAATATCACGACTAATTCGTTAGTTGAATAAAAACAAATAATTAAAGGCATGCTTAACATCGAAGTTACAAAATCCTTCAACCACTTAAGTACATTCCTTATGCCGTGGTTATGCTAGCCAAACATGATTGCCGAACATTTTTTGTTGTTATTGTTTCACGTATAAAATGAAGAAATGAACTTTTTCTCATATTCATTTTCTCGCTCTCGGACCGAACATTTTGATTGCTGATTGAAACGCCAAACATGCCGAACTTTCCAGTGTTGGCTGTAGTCATTTTGTATAATAGCATCAAAAAAGTAGGCAAAAGTATTAAAAAGTGAAGTTGATTGTGTCTTCAAGTAACCCTTAACGTAAACAGCTAGCTAGCATGTCAAAAATATGCAAACCATTTTGTTTAAGATATTATAATAAAAATTCAGAGTAAGTAATATCAGTTCGTATATTTTAATTCGTTAATTTTAAGTACAAAAATGCAAATTAGGGTTGTGCTTTTTTGTGTTTTTACATACTATTACATATAATGCAACTGTGCCACCAATCATAGCATAACCACCAAACAAACATTTCAGCGAAGAGAACAAATTAACAAAAATGAACACCGAACATGTTTGGCTAGCATAACCACGGCATTAGTTATTAATTCATGATAGTTATTAAGTTAGTTTGACTTCGAAGTCATCTTCCTATCCTCAGCCACGTGCTATAATTTTGCTTTAATTGAGCGCAAAGGCGTTTTATTATCCTTTATTAATCCTCCCTATGCATAAACTTGGAAGCCAAACACATTTCGTAAAGGTCGGCTCATATGGTCAATAAGCCGTTGCTTCTCCCTAACGTTACCTCCAACACCTTATATCCCTACCTTGATTTTTATATATTATTATTTCCGGTAACTTGAATCTTAGCGATTTTCACCTCTGAATCACGCTTCTTCTGTCCTTGAGTCCTTTAACACCCATCATTCATTAGCCATAAACTATGGTTGGTTGGATGCTCAAGGCATCCAATTAGGCTCGAACGCCTTGTTCCTGTTGAATTCTAATGTTTCTTCATTTCCATTCATTATAATTTATCACTTCGGTTTTAATGCGTTCTTGTTGGTTTTTCGCCCAACTACTTGGCTCGATTTAGCCGCAATTTTGCTTTCTTTGACTAATGTTTTCTGCAGTTTATTGATTTGTTGGCTGTGAATTGTTTGTTATTTCTACCGTAGTACATCGGTAAAACTTTCTAGATATATTTTCTTATCCTATTTGATTGGTCTCGATATCCTTTGAGAGTTTTTGGTATGCTTTTGTGTGTTTCCGGTATCGGATATATATTATCGCAAATCGAATTTCTTCGTTACCACGTTGAGTTTAAGCAGGTGTTGTTGCTGTTTTGGTATTTGTTTGCTGCTATATTAGGTGTGGTGCTTAAATAAAGGTTTTCTGTTTTTGCTTTGTTTGACTTTTGTTAAATTTTTCTTGTGCTTATTGCCTGTTCGTTATCAACTGCCTGTTATGCTTAAATTATATTAATATTGACAGAAAATTGAAATCTATCGAACATGAGGCAAATAAATTTCAATTATTTGCCAATAAAAATTTCAATAAATTTCTTTGGCAAGATTTTTTTTTTATTGTGTCAAAATTTTGATAGATTGAAATCCCATTAAAGAACTGATTGACATCATTTTGCCTGTAATATTGTACAATTGCCGATTCAATTTTGTGTTTCGTTGAGTCTCGTTTTAGTTGATTAGAAAAAATTCTCAATAAATTTTAATCAGATTGATTTGATACCTGATTTTTACTTTATTTTATATTCAAACATTTTTCAGCTTCACTTAAAACTCAGCTTGAATACAATGCAATATTATTGTATGTATGCTAAGGTGCCTTGAAAAAACTTCCATTTGTAACCCCCTAAAAATCAGTGAGCTAAAACTTTTTGCAAAAACCTGGCTGGTGTAATAGTTGTAAAAAAATAAACTGTCCGAAATTCAAGGTCGGAAAAAGCTCTTTCAATTTTTGCAATCGGATTAGAATAATGCTGTTTTTCGTGCATATTTTTTATATATTTTTTTATTGATTTCCATACAAAAACTTTGAAAATTTAAATAACTTCATTACTTCTATTTTCGTTTTGTAATATCTTACCGTATTTTTTTAGTAGATTTTTATTTTATAATATTTTAGCTTTAAAATGTTTCAATTTAAACAATTCTGACCAAGAAACAATGCAAGTACTCAAAACCTTTCCAATAATATTATGAAAGTGAGGATTCCGTTAGAAATAATCAAGTTGCTTGAATTTTAGTGAAAATAACTTGAAAAAAATTTCAAATAAAATGCAAGCAAAACTGCGTTATCTTCAATCCTATTGCAAAAAATTAAAGTTGTTTGATGCAGATTGGAAGAACTATTTTCTACCTTTAATTTCTAAAAGTTTATTTTGTTTCCAACTATTACAGCAACCAATATATTAACAAAAACATAATTTTTGTAGGTTCTTGCAAAAAGTTTTAGCTCACTGCTTTCGTTTTTTTCTCTCTATACAAGTCAAGGCATCTCAATGTACTACCCCAACAACACTGAGTTCGTACCCCTGCATATTTTTTAATACAAACACTTTTAACTTTTATTTATATTAAGAAACCAATGTTTTTGATACAACAAACTGTGTTGTATTCTAGCAGCTTGAAATGTCAGTTCTAAGGCCGCATTCATAGTGGACGCTTTGGCTGAAGCTGAGTCATAAAGCAGCTTTGCCGAGTTTATTTTTATCATAATGAACGCTTATTCTACGCTTCACAAAGTAGCTTCTTGAGCTTACTGGTGTTTATAGTGCTTGTGTTAGCAAGCGAGATGGAGATATAAGCGCTTAAAACCATTAGCTTTAAAAGTAGCTTTATGCTCAGAGTCAGCTTGCACTATAAAAATTGAGCTTTTTTCATATGTTTATACACAAATAATTTTTCAGTAAACCCTCTCCGCTCTGCAAAAAAACTATGAATGCGGTCTAAGAAATGAAATTTAAAGCTTTAAGAATACAACAAACTTTGTTGTACCAAAAACATTGATTTGTTAATGTAAACAAAAGCTGTAAGTGTTTATATTAAAATATATTCAGGCGTTCGAACTGTTGTTGTTTGGGTAGTGTATGTATTATTTTTATTGTATATTATTATGGTATAAGTTCCTTCTTGTCTCTCAATGAGTTTTTAAGAAATAAATATGGTTTTTATTTCACTACGTGTTGATTAAATAATCAAATATGTTAATTTAAAATTTTTATTTTGCTTATTTTGACATTATAATGGGAAGGTTTTTTCGCGGGGTTTCATAAACTTTTAAAAAGGATACAATAAGAAAAACGGAATTTTTACACATGCTTCTGAGGTTTTTAGCAAAATTTAAATCGCATCACTGCTTGAGCAAAGGGAAAAGTGAGATACATATAAATGCAAAAAAAAAAGTCTTTTCAAATTAAACAAAAATTATTAAAAACCCGAAAAATGCTTTGAAAATAAAAAAATAACAATAAAATGACTTTAAAATGGCCAAATATTACCAAAAACTGCCCTTAAACTAG